>JAMLFY010000010.1:29710279-29804666 GCA_030441495.1 Dalbergia oliveri
GGGAATCAATTGATAAGTCTCCAAGGTCTTTTTCATCCGGCAAAATTTTTATAGTATTTAAATTCCTGAAGCAATTAGGATAGGTTGGAATGCCAAAACAAATGGTGGAAAAATGGAAATAAGATAAAGGCACAAATTAATGAGATGAGAATGGTAAATAGAAACAAGGAAAATGGAAGATATAGAAAAAGATTATTGAACAATCATGCAAGTGCATTTAGATGATGTATTTCTCTGGTTCATAGCAAAGTCAGCATATTATTTATTAATACAACCCAAGCAATTACTTTAAAGCAACAACATCAATCACTGGTTGACAACAGTGCGCATCAGCATCATCATTGTTGATAGCATGAGGGTTATTCTTTTCAATTTATGAGCATTCACCATGTTGATAGTGGTACAATAAGAAAAGGGGTAGCAATTCTACGACTAGAATTCTTTAGCTCAGCCTGAAATGTTTCCTTCAGGTGAGGAACCTTCATTTTCTCCATTTGTTCTCCCCGCTCAAGAGTCATGCCTCTCATCTCCTCCTCTAATAGTGCATTATATCCCTAACGGTCCAATTAGGCTCTCATGACCTGATTTGGTCCTGAGACCTTGCAATTGTAGCCTAATCCTCTACCTTGTCGATCCACTCTTAGCCATGATATGAGCCACCACTTGATTTTGCATTGGAGACTTATTGTTGTCTTGATTTAGCCCCACTACCTCTAGGTTATGCCATAAACTGCTCTCCCCAGTTTCCACATTCTCAACATACGGCAATGTAACTGGTTAGATACTATGATATCTTTTTCTCCATGAATTGTAACAATTGAGCCATTTTCTATGTACTTAACCTTTTGATGCAAGGTTGAGGGAACAACACCAACATCATTAATCCATGGTCTTCCAGGAAGCATATTGTAATCTTGATCAATTTCCATTACTTGGAATAACACTTCAAATCTACTTGGGCCAATCTCCAATGGCAACAACATTTCCCCAAGGATGCTTTTCTTTGCCCCATCGAAAGCCTTCACAATCATCACCTTGGTGATATATCATCCTTGCTAATTGACAAGTAAC
This sequence comes from Dalbergia oliveri, assembly GCA_030441495.1. NCBI lineage: Eukaryota > Viridiplantae > Streptophyta > Magnoliopsida > Fabales > Fabaceae > Dalbergia > Dalbergia oliveri. The sequence continues at coordinate 29,711,351 of JAMLFY010000010.1, forward strand.
TCAAGGTCGACACTGGTAGAACATTCAATCCCGAATCCTCCATCAATGAGGACTCTAGGCACTATATGGCCTCTGCATTTTAGAGTTATATCCAGTGCTTGTGGGTTGGCCTGTGACACATTTCTTGAGGAGAGAATGTGATCATGTTGACATGTTTCGGATCCACCATATTCACCATGTTCTGCCAACTGAAACATCAGGCTTGACATAAGCTTCCTTCAGGACCTTTAACCTTTTTGATGAGGCTCCGAATGATAGAATCATGATGACAGAGATATTCTGCCGGAGTTTCTTTAATTGTTCTAGAATATCATTCACTTTGTTTCATGATTTTTAGAAATTCCTCCTCCTCACCTTCTTTCTTTTCTTTTCCTTCCAAGTTTAGCTTTTTCAGTAATCTCTTCATCAACAAACTTTCCTTTCTCCAATTCTCTGGGACCATAATACCTTCCACTTCTCGTTCTCTAGTTACCACTCCATCTACTTGGACATTTGAAGTTTCCCCTATATCTCCCTTTGTCTCTACCTTGGTTTCGTAACTCCAAGGCACAGCATGCGTATTCTCAACTGAAAGGTGTAGGTTTCTTCAGGTGATAACTACTTTTTCTAGCTTCGACACTTGATTAAGTGGAGGCACTTGAAGGACAAAACGCTCAATCACATTCACCTCCTCAAGTGAATTCAATTTCTTTTTTGCTTGTATCACACCCAGGTTGAGCAATCCTTACCGAGCCTTGAAATCCCAGCAACTTTCTATGTCATGACCAAAGGCTCCGAGTGGTATTTACAACTCGATTTCGTATCATATTTCTCAGTTTCCTTCATCATGGATGCAGATGTTGTGATGTTATACCCAGCTTCCTTCAAACCAAAGAAAATTTTCTCCATACGAGTTTGAAGATTCAAGACCCTCTTAATCAAGGGTTCCTCCATCATCAAAGCATTTACTCGACCTACTCCTTCATGATTTGGCATTGGATTGTTAACAATATCAGGTTTTGATTCCTCTTGGTCTAATCTTCCACAAGCAATTAGCCTTCTTCCTTTCTTGAAGGCTTCACCTTTCAATTGAATGTCCCGCAACTTCCATATGGTATTTGCAAGTTAAATTTGGGTTGTACCAAGCTGGAAATGGTGGTTCTAACGGGCACAGGACATGGTGAGTCAGGTGAGCATCAACAATCTTTGAAAACAGACGTTTGAAATGGATAACTTTGGGAAAGGTGGAAGGTTTGGGAATGAACGATTTGGTTTTGGAAATTTGGTCGAGAGGGGTAGTGTTTGGGTAGTTTTGGGGATGTGTAGTCGGGTTGTAAGTGTAGGCTTGGCGATTTGGTTGGTATGGCTATGATTGTTGTTGACCTGAGGTTGGGTATATGGAATTGTGTTTGTGGTTGGAGTGGCTTGGTATAGTGGGTAATAAGGGATGGATGGTATTTGGGATCTTGGGGTGTTGAGGAATATCTTGGAATGAAAGATTGCTGACCTTGCACATAACTCACTTCTGCCTCTTTCTTCAGCGGGAATCCTTTTTCTGTCTTCATTGCTCAGAAGTTTTCCAGCTTTAGCCAAGTTCTCAATTCTCTCACAGAGTTATTAGCTCAGAGAAGTCCTTGTATGCTGCCCTGCCATTGCCCCAATATAAGGAGACCCTAAAGTCCCAAAAAATACGAACACATTTCTAAAGAGATAAGTGATGGTTGCACTTGGCAGCTAAAGTTCTCCACCTTTGAGCATATTGCTTAAAGGATTCATCTTTCTTCTCTCATCGTGCTCAACTCTCACGAGTAGGTGCTATTTCCATATTAAACTTATATTGACTCATGAACTGGTCAACTAAATCCCTCCAACAAGAAATTTTAGAATGGTCTAATTGAATATACCACTTAAAGCTGGTCCAGGTTAAACTTTCATGGAAAAAGCTAATAAACTTCTCATCCTTGGACCATATTGACATTTTTGTGCAAGTAACTCTTTAAATGAAAAAGAGATTGCCTGCCATCATATTTCGAAAAATCAGGAAACTTTAAAGTCCTTAGGAACCATTGCATCAATAGGAGGGCAAAGTTGCTCAATCTCCGTATAACTATAAGTGCTCGGTCCTTGAATAGCTTTAATTTGCTCCTGATCTTCTTCATCCATTCTTTCTTAAACTTGTCTGTATTCATCTCTGCAGGCTATTATCCGAGGAAAATGGTTGTTTTGGATGACAACATGAGGTTGCCCCCAAACATGGGTAGCATGCTCGTGCCCATCCGCATGAACATTCTCTAATGGACGATAGCCTTCTCCAATCGGGACCACCAATGGCATTGTGGGTGGTGGCTGTCCATGAGAGTTATTTGGAATCTCAACTCCATCGTTCACACCTTGGGTGACATTTACAGGTGCATTTAATGTCTCAGGTATGGTTATCATTGTAGCACCAGGTTGTATATTGGCATACCAACCCTCTCTTGGTTTTGATAAGTCCCCAATGAATCAAGTGACTCTTTCATGGCCAACATCATCTCTTCTATCCTTATTTGATTAATTGACATTTCATTCAATTTCCCTCTTATTGCATCAACCTCCATGTTCAGATTCCTTCCAATTCAACATTAGTTGTAACTGATTGTGTCCTTTCTGGGTTCAAATTTCCTCCAGCCATCTTGGTCCGAGCTCTCTAGTATTGTGAATACGAGTGAGATCGGTATCTTCTTTCCTCGGGCGCAATTGTGACAAGTTTTACCTGGAAAATGAGATTTAGTAGAAAGAAAGAAAATATTATTTATTAGAGACCTTCTATCGTGCTTAGTCTTGATGTGAGTATCTTTGATGATAATGTTCCCAAAACGTCTCGTTCAAAGGTACTATGTTAAATTTAAATGACTATTGCCATGAGATCAAAAGTATGAAGGAATGATTATTCATTCAAAGCATTATCTTTATTACAACCATTTCCAAAAGAAATACATCATAAAGCCACACATTGTTACTCAAAAGCCAATAGCTCAACAACGTCTTTCTGCAATCATTTGTTTCATCTTTCTAATCAAATCTTGGAGTAGTTGACGAAGATGCGAATCTCATGGAGTCAAAGGGGATAATTTCTCAAGCCATTTCCAAGTATCTTGGAACATCTTCTATCCTGTATTGGCCAGTCCTACAGTTTGAAAAGCGAACTTTCAACTCATGAATGATGTGATCTCGATGCTGCACTTCAAGATCCAAATCTTGCAATCTTTTTTCTTCTTCTTCCAGCAACTTTAATAATACATCTTCATCTTTCAGGTGTTGATTTAGTTCCTCAATCTTTCTCTGGTATTCATCATTCAATTCCCCAATTTGTTGTCTCATTTGTCCTTCATTTTTTAATGAGCTTTTTGCAGTTTTAGCACTTTGGGCTTTTCAATCGTTGATTTTCAGCTAATGCTTCATCACGTTCTTGCCTTCGAAGTCCTAATTCTTTATTGGCAGCCATGAGACATTCTTTGGTTTTCATCATGTGCTCCTGCCCTAGTTTTAACTTCTTACTGGTTCCTTCAAGAACTTGATCTCTAGTGCTTTCTCGTTTAAAGCTGCATAATCATGATGGGCATTTTTCAGTTTCAGCCTCCACTTGCATCTTTTCTTGTTCAGCCTTGTAGATCTTTCTTTTATATCTTTGATTTCTTCAGTTTCATCAACATGCAAAGCCAATGTCTTACCAGGAGTAATCAGTAAAGACTCTAAATGGCAACTTAACCTCTTGAGCTCTATTTTTCACCCATTGGCGATAGTTTTCTTTCACTACAGCTCCTAACTCCAAATTCTTTTCCTTTTCCAATCATTATTCCAAGCAGATCGGATTTTCTGCAGTAGAGCAATGTCATCCGATCGAAGTAGTACATGATGAAAGGAGTTATTGTAGCTTCAGAAGGTGGTTCCATTATGGGGTAACCAAGTTGGCGCAACACTAATGCGGGATTATAATTTATACACCCTCGAGTACCCATGAGAGGTACATTTGGAAAATTTCCGCATGATAAATCATTGTCTGCCATCTTCCCACCAAAGGTACCATCGAATCACTTTTTCATTTAACTTGGCAAATTCCTCAGCCCAACTTCGCCCACTTTTGTTCTTGACCTGATACATTTTTAGATCATTGATAGGGACAGAGTGTCTTGTTACTTCTTTGGAATATATGCGCAATAATCCACACATATAGCATTGGTAAACAACACAAAACTCTCTTGCCATTCTTCTCATAGCAAAAATTCAAGGAACAATATACTCTGGGAGAAGGAATAGGATTCTGAGCATGAAATTTTGGGGCAAGGAATACATCACTGCTGCTAGATCTACGAAACCATCAATATTTGGAAACAAAATGGTTCCATAAATGGTGAGGGTCAATACATCCGAAAAAGTGTCCCAATCCAATTTTGAGCTAATAGCTGCATGTGTTTTTCCAAGTACTCTCTTGTGAATCCTCTGGTCTCATTTCTGCATTTCTGTGCTTCACTCAAATCTCTTACATTTACCTTGAGGACATTTGCTATTGTATGCAAAGAAGCATAATGTCCTTGGTAGCTGTAAGGTTTTTCTCCTTCTAGTGGTAACCCTAGGATCAGCTCAAATTCTTCAAGGGTTGGTGCCAACTGGAAATCTTGAAAGGTAAAGCATCGAATGGAGGATCATCCTGCGCAGGGCTGTGATTGCCTCTACCTCTCTTCCACCTCTAACAAGCTCAGGACTTTTCCATATTTTCTTGTGAGAGAAAGACGTTGTGGAGCTTTTAACAACTGACTCAAAGATCTCAAGCTTTCGATGTCAGGCTTCTTAGCTTTAAGATGTAAAGTCTTTTTCAATTCTTCACAATTGTTTGATCTCATGGTTGTTTCCATTTTTTTTTAAGATACTCACAACAAGACTTGATATAGCTCTCTAACAAACCTGCGAACAAAAGAAAGAGTGATTTTTCTTTCCAGAAAATACAAATAAAACTTGTAAACAAGTTAAAGAATTTATGTACAAAGAAAATAAGTTAAAGAAGAAGGTATGCTCCCTTTGTGACCTATTGAATTGTGGAAGGCTATCCTATGGTCTCATAAGCTTTCTCCTGTGAAGACTTTCATCAAGTGGATCTATGAACTCAGGATTCTATGGCCTCTAGAGCTAACAACTCTTTTGAAATGTTATCCACAAGAGGGTAACCGCAATGCAGGACATTTCAAAAGAGAGTCACACTCAGACGAGATTTTCACAATAACCAAATAGGACGTACATCCAATATGGCTCCTGTTACACAATCTCTTACCTATCTCAAGTTGCACTCAAACCCGGGTATAGGGCCCCACTCGTGTGTGATTAATGTGTTAGTGTTGTGTGTGAAGGGAGCATACAAACCTGGAATCCTAACACTACCCATTACCAACACCTGCAAAATAAATAATAGAAAATAAAAGTCGTCTATCCTATGGTTTCCATTAATAAATAAATAAAACATAAAAGTACAAGAGCGGTATCTAACATAAAAGAAATCATTTATCCTAGAGTTGTCATGAAAGAGCAAAATGAAAAATAAAAACAAAAGGCAACTTATTTTAACATAAAATAAAAAGAACAAATAAAAATAGAGAAAAAAATAAAATAAAACAAAAGGAAAATTTGAGATTACAATAATATGCACAATCAATTTTTAAGCTTGACTCTCGAACGTCCCAAGTGGAGTCGCCATCTGTCGCAACGAAACCGCGACGGACGCGAAAGAAATTAAATTGTTTGAAAATTTGGAGTCGCCACCAAGTTTATTTAAATTGGAAAACATGGAAAAACCCATTTTTAAGAAAAGGTCTTTGTAGAATAAAGTTGAGTCCGGTTATGCATAGAGAAGGGTAGGGATTTAATCCTACGCACCTCTAGTACACCCGTCCTTAGACGGTACTTATTAATTGTGCAAATTATTAATAACCTTTCAAAATATTTATTTTATTATTTTATTTACACGAATATCAAAAATATTTTAGGAAAATTAAAACATCAAATCATCACGATTTAGATATTCAAATATTGAGTCGACAAGCCGTCTCAGCTAAATCAACATCTTTATTTGAAATAAAAATTTTAACAAAATAAATGAACAATTTAAATGGAATACAATAGATCTTCTTATAAATTATAAATATTTACAAGAAAAATAAAAAGGAATTTGATATTTTTTAAAGAGGAAAGAAAATAAATAAATTTTAGGGAAAACTTTCGGGATCATTAAGTTTAGGGCTAAAATTCCGAAATATTAAGTTAATAAGCCGTACGGCTAAATTAACATTTTACTCAAAATATAATTTTTTACAAATAAGAAAATAAATTAAATACATAAAAATTTATCATGAATTATAAATATTTCCAGATAAGATACAAACATAATTTATTTTGATTTTATTATAAAAGAAAAATAAATATAAAAGATTTTAAAAAATAAATAAATAAATAGACCATCAAACTTGCGGCTATAAATATGAATTGTTAAGTTAACGCCGTCACGGCTTAATTAATTTAAAAGATATTAAATTTTTAATCAGTTATTTATTTATTTACTTATTTTTGAAAATAATTTTGAATATTAGCTGTACACTAAAATATTCGAAAAATAAGATCACGGGTAACGGCTATCTTAGAAGAAATTTGAATTTCAAAAGATATTATAATTTTTATTAAAAGAACAAAATACTCGAAAATTTATTTTTAAGCTCACAAATTAAATCAAATGCTCTATTTCTAAAGGAATTCATTTTGACTTAAACTAAATGAAAACTTCCTTAAGAAAATCAAACAAAGCAAAGTGAAACTAACTCAAGTATGTAAGAAAGGCCAAAAATTTAATCTCAAAATAAATAATAATAATAATAATAATCTTATCCTAAAAACTTAGAGTCTTAAAACAAGTTCTAATTCTCACTAACCAAAAAAAGAATAAAGCCCCAATATAAATACTGAAACACAATGAGATAATCACCCTTATTAAAAAGAAAAACTTAGAGTTGGGCTTTTCATGAGGACAACTAACTAGACCAAATTTATCAAAACGAAATATAGAGGGAAATAAATTTAAAAAAAAAATGGGAACCACCAAGTAAAAAAAAGGCACATTCTTGTAACTTGATTTTTTTAAAATGAAAACAAAAATAGTTGGCGTATACACACCACTCATCCTCTAACACACTCACAAATTCACTTACTCTCTCTCTCTTTTTTTTTAAAAAAAAAATGCATAATTAAATTACTCCTTAAACTAATCTATTTTATTCCACTCAAATGATTTGAGATGATTGCTAAGAGAAATATGTCAAAAAAAAAAAAAAATTTAGCGAGACATTTTTTAGAGGAAACACCATCAAAGATATATATTTTTTAGGAGACAAAAACATGTTGTACCAAAAATAAAAGAAACGAAGCACATAAGCATAAAGCTTACCCCAAAATAAAGAAACGAACCAGCCCTCCATTCCTAAAAAGCAAACCTAGCCCAATATACAAAATAATAATAATAATAATAATAATAATAATTGAAAAAATGGAATAGCAAACCCACGTCACAATAAAGGATCTAAATAAATAAAAGCAATACAAAAACATTTATTAAAACTAAAACATTCAAAACCTGTACAACATGAAAAGGTAAAATGAAACACCATGAAAAGGAAAGCAAAGAAGCTGTAATGGAAATCAACAACAACGAGAAATACTCACTAACACTAAATACTCAAACTCACGCACTAAAATAAAACCACCCATACACGTATCTCCTCTCATACACACACTAAAACTCCACTTTTTCTCTCACACATTCACGCATATGCACACTAAAGTCCAAGCAAAATCTCTCTCATATACGAACTCTCTCTTTCACGGACTCACACACTCACTCAACATAAAATGACAAAAAAAAATACTCGAGCTCCTTCTCTCTTACACACGCGCACTTATACTCACATAGTAAAATTAGTACCCTTCAGACACATTAACTCACCTTTAATAATTCAATCCTACTCATACACACTCACGCTCACACATACACTAAACTCTCTCTCACACACATGCTCACGCAGACACACAAAAGAGATAAAGAAAGAGAAGCAAAAAGAAAAGTCGAGAGAGAGAGATGCCGATAATGGATGGAGAGAGAGAGAGAGAGCCAAAGCTCCGCCACACAAGGGAAGCGGAATAGCGTCTAGTGCAAAGCCCAAGGGAGCCACGGAGCAAGAAGCCTAGTGGAGGCTGCTATGCCCAGCCTCACGAGAAGGAGAGGGAGGAAGAGGTTGCGATCTACATGACTAATGGAAGAATCTCGCGATATGGATGGGAGACTGAAGTTGGCACGCGAGTTGGTTGAGGTGGGTGATGTGGGAGGAAAATCGAGACAAAGAGAGGAAGATAATGGAGGCTTTAGAGGATGTGCAGATGATGATAAATGGGACTATGAGGTTGAGGATATGTGTGGTGGTGTAAAGTTCCTGGGAGGAGGTTTTTTTGGTAAGGAGGCAACTCTGGGAGAGCTTAAGCGATACAAGTGGCCAAAAGGGAAGGAGATTTCTCCAGCGGGTCTTGGTGGGAGGAGTACCGTAGAGAAGGATAAGGGAGTATCATGATGATGATGATTCAAGGTGAAGGGAGGAGGCCGGGCCCTTCCTCTAATTGCCCTTTTTATTTACTGAAATATTTTTATTTCACATGCTCTAAGCTAGAATTTTTGAATTGAAAATGGGCTCTTTGAAGTTGTGACTTTGTAATTATGGATATTATACATGATGAAGTGAAAACAGGCTTCTTTGATTTTGGTAAAATGGACACTTGAAAAGAAAAATCAATCAACAAATAATTACCTAAACTGTGTGATATTTTTATTTGTTGCAAGATATTCCCAGAAAATTTTCCAATATTGAAATGGTTCCTAAATCTCTCCCTTTATGATTTCTCTTTTAAAAAAATTCGAAGATCCCCCTTCCCCTGTGACATCTGTCTTATTTATATAGCTGCATATTGATTATTTTTGCAAGATTTAGTCAAAAATGTCTGATATGGCTGAGCTATTTTTCCAAATTGCAGCTAATTTCATGGGATTTGATGCGTTATTTCTGAAGAATTTCCTTTGTTTTGTACGGCCATCATCATTCCTCTTGCATGCTTTCCCTGACCACTTCCTCTTCTTGTTTTATTATTATTATCTTTTAACAAAGGACAAAAATGAGATCAATGCAAAGAGCCTTTTCTTTTCTGACTCTTTTGTTTGGTTGCATGCTCCTGCCTTTCACGCCTTCTGTTGTTTTCATCATTTATTTTTAAAAGAAAATGCCAAAAAAGAAAACGGTGCAATCATGCACCAAACAACCTATCCTCAATCATCATTTTTGTTTTATTTTTAGAAATAATGAAAAGTGACCGGACTAACAACTCAACGAAATGAATTTTATTCCCTTTTTTTACAATCAACAAAAATAAAAATAAAAATTGAAATTGAAATGGGCCAATAATAATTTAGCAACAGATCAACAAAAATGAAATTTTTTCTTGTAAAACAACAAGCAAACTGAAGGCAACATGGGCCCTGCTTTCTTTTTTTTTTATGTCACAAAACAAAAACTAAAAAGAAATGAACTTAATGTATCAATTCAAAAACATGAAATGGATTTAATACAAACGATCACACTAAAACAAAAGAAATGGATTAAGAGCTTTTCACATGGATTTGAAAATTAAAATTTTTATTTTTGGGTTGAACAAAGTCGGGTGTTCACATTATTCAACTATACATAATGGTGTTTAAGAATTAATGTTTAGTTTTTATAAATAAAAAAAATTAAAGAATAGCAAAATCCACTTTTAGTCGACTTTGCCTCCTAGCCAGAGCTTATTCTCTCTTGGCCGAGCTTAATTGCCATCTCAAGTTGACCTTACCATATCCTGGCCAAGCTTCGCCTCATCTTGACCAATCTTAATTGCCATCCATTTGATCTCATCACCTTGAGGTTAGAGCTTCATCCATCTGATTAGCCTCTATCATATGCCTGTTAGTCTTCGCCACCCTCAACGAGCTCATCCTCCTCATGTCCAAGCTCTATTTCCTCTCAAACGAGGTCCACCTTTCCTGGTAGAGATCCTTTTTCATCTCTTCGCCCATCAGCCTTGACACATGTTAGCCGACCTCTATCTCCTCCAGGATGAGCTCTATTTCTCTAAGCCGATCTCCATCTCCACAGCCGAGCTCCTTTTAATCCACACTAACATCTATTAAGTGCATTTTATTTTTTGTTATTAAAAAAGGACCTGATTTGCCATCTCCTTCACCTCCACCACATCCTAGCCAGCCTCCACCACCTGTTCAGTGGAGCTCCACCTCCTGTCAACTGAGCTTATTCTCCTCTTGGCTAGCTATTGCCATCAATGGTTAACCTTACCTCCTTCCCCAGCTCCGCCTCTTCTTGGCCGATCTTCATTGCCATCCTTGATCTCATCACCTCGAGCCCAAGCTTTGTTGCCATCTTTGATTACCCTCCATATATGCCTGCGTCTCTCCCCACCCATCAACCAAGCTCTGCATCCTCCTGGCCGAGCTATTGGATGAGCTGCACTTTCCCAAGCCGAGCTCTTTCATCTCCGCCCTGAGACGAGCCTTGACACATGCCCTTTACCATTGCCTCTTCTAAGACAAGCTCTATTTTCTTCTCAGATCTCCATTTTAAGCTAGTCCTTTGCCATCTCTACCTCCACAACGGACCCTTCACACGTGCTGATCGACTTCTACTAACTCCTGGCCAATCTTACCACCCTATCCTACGCAACATCACTTCTCACAGGCATTTTGCACGAACAAAGAGAGTGCAAAATCACGACCACAAGTCAGGATTATTATTCAAATATACATAACGTGTTTAAGAATTAATGTTTAGTTTTTATTAAAAAAATTAAAGAATAACAAAATACATTTGTTTGTTGAGCTCCGCTTCCACCAGCCGAACTCATTCTCCTCTTGGCCGAGTTTAATTGCCATCTCAGGTTACCTTACCACCTTCAGCCAAGTTCCACCCTCTTCTTGGCAAATCTTAATTGCCACCCATTTGATCTCATCACCTAGAAGCCGGACTTCATTGCCATCTTTGATTAACCTCATCATATGCCTATTAGTCTTCGCCACTTGAGGAGCTCTGCCTCCTTCTGCCGGAGCTCTATTATTCGTGTTTTGATCAATTTTGTTAAAACATATTTAAAAACAATATTAGATGATACAATTTTAGCAAGGAATATATTGGTTTTGGTTTAAGTTAGGAAAATAAAATATTTCAGTGGATTAGAATAGATTACATCAGTTTTCCTCACATATGATCGATTTTTGGTACTAGAAACTTTTTTCAGATTCAAACATAATTAGTTCATATTAAACATCATATAGGAGCTAATTTGGATTAAAGAAAAAGAAAAACACACCTCTAACCAGATAATATACAAATTCCATGATTTATGCCCCCGTTCGTGGCATGGGTATACTGCTAGTAAAGCTTACATTTCAAATGAGATGCTGAAGAGGAAAGCCTACTTGAAATCTTGAATCACAATCACATAGACTACGTAAGAAACATATTTTACATGTTGTACGGTAGACTAGCAAATATTATACACTTCATGGAAATCACACTATGTATCCTAGCTATAGGTGCAAGATAGACAAGTAGGATCAAGCACTTCAATAAGCTGAAGGACATAATGAAGCTGAGTTGATGCATTTAGTCTTCATGCATACAAAACTCAACGACATACTCCCCAGAGCCCATATAGGAAAAATGTTCCGATACGATGAGTAGTTCAAGGTACAATTCCTCATAAATACTCCTGTTATCTCCTGTAATTTTTTTTGGTAATGAAGAAAAATACATTGATGAGAGAAAATATGCATATGATTAATAAGTGCTAACTAAATTAGCTTGGAGCAATTACCTGCTGTGGGAAGTCTCCATCTTCCATTTGTGAATTGATTATCAACTTTATTCCATGGTGTATGGGTGTAGGATCTATTTGTGCCTGTTTTTTTTTTTTTCCAGCAAACCATCAATAACTAGCACAATAGAATAATCTGCATCCATTAAGAAACTTCATTCTTCCATTTTAATTCAGAACTATCTAATGCTTAACTCATTGTCATTCATGTCATGTATATCCCTTATGGGGTAACATATATTTTATTATTCTTCATTTTTTCTTCGAAAAATTAAGATGTTAAATTATATATATAATTTTTAATATTTAACTACCTTGGCTTCTTGACAATGTCTTCCATTAGATAGAGGACCATATTGGAATTTGTATGGATTCACCTAAAGCTTGAAACTAGTACAAAACTATTACCAGTTCAAAATCTTTTAATTTGTTTACTAACCTGTCCCGCACCAATAAGGGACAACAAAGCCCATGAAGTTTGAACTAAGTTTGCATGGTTGCGTTCTAGATTTGTATACACCTGTTTGACAACAAAGCATGTGATGTGAGTACATTCCTGATTATGGGAATTGCTTCATTTATCTTCTAGTTATGGTGACCTATTCAAATTATTAAGGTGCCATGAATGTAATTTACCTTGTTTTGACTTGACAAATAACTTTCTCCCCATCCACCATTAGGAAGCTGCTTTGACAACAAAAATTCACAAGCTTTACGCAAGGAAGGACTGTTATAGTAGTTCTTTCCGCAGGCCGTTAGTCCTTCTACAGCAAACCATGTGCCATAGGTATAGCAAATCCCCCAACACCCATACCTATATATATATATATATATAAGTGCTTATAATCAATACTAAATTATGAATTTTGTCTCTTTTATTTATTTGGTTGCCCAAATGAACATTCTGTTTTTTGTTAAACAAAATATGTGTAACACTAATATATTACAATATAGCAAAGTTATAGTAGTTATAAGTCATTTAGTGTGTCTTAGAACTTGTACCATAAACGGTCAATGCAAAAGCTAGAACTTCAAAAAATTCATTGGCAGAAGGGGAAAAAGATAAAAGATACAATACCATGAACCGTCAAGATTTTGTGTGTTTTCAATGTAACAAATTGCTTTGGAAATACATTGATCTACTTCCTTTCTTCTGTGGTTTGGATATAGCTTTCTAAAGAGGGCCAAGGCTTGCATTGCTGATCCTGTGCATTCTACATACCTATATATTTCACAACATGTAACATAATTAATGGCAAGAATATATAGGCCAAAATAATGCATATACATATGTTTATCAATGTAATCTTACTCCATCTCAATGAGAGTGTCTTCAAAGAATTCAGTTGGATTGAATTTCTACAAGCAGACACAAATTTTCATTCTCATTAGATTGAAACAATGTCCTTAATCTTGTATTTGACAAATAAAAATGTTCTATGCTCTTACCTCTAACCAACGGTAGGCTCTTTGAGGTTCCCAAGCAGGGAAACCACCATTATTGCTCTGTAGTTAAAAGGGACGCATAAGAGTTACTTCTAATTAAATACTCAAAGTTACATTCTGAGATGACAAGGAGGAACTAATTGAAGAGCCGTACTTGTAGAGAGATGATGACATTAATAGCATCATAGAATCTCTGAGTATCCATTTTTTCCCCTACTAGATCAGCTGACATTTCTGACAATAGGAGCGCAACCTATAGATAATTAAATTTAGTAGCAAATGTAAAAGTTTAGACAGTGATACAATTTAAAAAAAAAATTAAGAACCCACATCATGCGTAATAATTGATCATTCAAATATATAGTTAACCCTCACATTCATCCCTCAATTTATCAATCTTAACTAATGCCATCAAAGTTGTCCTTCAGCCTTTCAAGTTCTGTCTAATTGGTCTTTCAATCTATCAATTGACACTATATATGACCAAGTTGATGTTGGTTACAAATAAATATTAATATGATGTGATGTGATGTGCATTTTGAAGAACCTAAAGAAACATTACACATTTATATGAAAGAATTTGGTGGAACCTTTAGTCCTTCTGCTGTGCAATCTGAGACTTGCCAACCTTGATCTTGCATGGAGAATGTCCATGCCCCTTTGGAAATGTGTCTGTACATAGTTTTGAAGTCACCAGATGGATTTTCGCGAACCTTAAAAATGGCAATAGGCCAATAAGTCTTTTTCATTAGTAATTCTTGCTTCTAATTAGTTATTTGTTAAGTGACAAGTAGTTAATTATTACTTGTGACGCCTTCACGAAGCTGTGCGCTTTCTTAAGTGTAGGTCCAAACTCTTCACTTAGATTACAAGCAAGTATTGCTTGTACGGCAAAAGCTGCATCCCACATTTGACTACCAAAACTCTGCATCAAAATTCAAAATTAACCAACAAGCAATGCTAGTCAGTAACGTTCTTCAGAAAGTAATTAAAAAATTTATTACACATGACTTATGCTCCGTAGGTATTAATGATATACAAATACTTTATTAATTAATGCGTTTAGTTTCACTAAATTATATCAAAAATTCTTTAAAAATAAACTTAATTAGAAGAGGCTTTATTTATTGAAAACCCCATTTTTATTAAAATCAAAGTGATATTTCAGTGTTAGTGCCATTAAGAATATTGAAGCGTCATCACTAAGTTTTTGTGAACAAAAATAATGTCATTAATTGATATTGAACGATTATTTTAATGCTGCTTATAAACCAAAAATACTAAGATAATGCATGTATATTTTAAAAGAATCAAAATGTACTATGAGATATAGTTATTTGAAAAAGAGTAGTGTTAACCTGAATTTTCAAGCCATCTTCAGCAAGCCAAAAATAATCAGGAATTCGAGCTAAATGAAGTTTGTATGCCTCTGAATTGGGGTTTTCAACCCAACGTGCAGTCAAACATAACACCTTCATTTTCATTCAATAATGAGTAATTGTGATTATGGATCAAAATGTCAAGCTACAAATAAATACAATAGTTTAATTATAATGCTTGTTATATACCTTCTCTACACATCCAATGCAAAGATATCTGCTATTCTCATCCTCATATCTTACATGATTAATTGCGACTTCTAATGCCCTCTGTCTAAGCTTGGAAAAAGGCCAGCAATTCAGCAAACGTTCTCCCACGTGATACAGAAATCCCCATAACATATCTTGGATCAGAGGATGTGGATAATACAGATCCTCCTAAAATTGCATGTCATTTGAGTTTCATACATACATTCAAAATGTTTATATTTCCATTCAGTTCAATTTGTCACTAAATTTAATTTGTCCAAAGGACTGTTGATAGCTAGGGTAGATATGTGAAACTGGATCTTGTATTTGACATTAGGGCCAAGACCCAAAAATAAAAATAAAAAAATCACATAAGTATTAATTATAAAGATAATCAAAGATTCCATTAACCTTAGCAACACAGTTTCGAGCTTTATTCCAATCAATTTGATCGTAAGGGTCGTTGTACACTTCTTCTCTTAGGGATCTGATCAAGTCAGTGACACGACCCACGAACCTCTTCCCATATAAATATGACATAGGCATGTAAACCAAGCGACAGTAGCACAACATTTTCCCTAACATGTTATTTGGCAAAGGTCAGAGTGAAGATGCACCACAAGCGAATGGTTGCACATAGAAATTAAGGAACCACAAAGCATGGCTCTTGAGACAAACCTGGATGAATAGGGGTGACCTTGGGAAGAAGCCAGAGCTCTGGTGGAAGTGGATTGCAACCTGACCACTCATAAACTCCAAGTACCTTCACCAAATCAAGTATATATGTTACATGTATATATGTGTTTATTTTGACAACCAATTAGACCACTAAAAGATAATGTGATCCAAATCTAACAGAAAAACAAAAATTAACGAGTTTTTACCGTGACCCAAACTTTCCCCATGATGGAATAGCCACTAAACCACCATGATCAAGGATCCACTTTCTGCCTCTGGCCATTGCTCTGTCTTCACCATCTTCAAGTCCTTCTCCAAGTATCCTCAAGGCGATATAGCTCAATGCTGATCCAAACATTGTACTGTGACCTTCTATATGGAATCCCCAACCACCATCTTCATTCTGTCATTATCCAAACATACATTATTCATTTTTAACCCTTCAAGGCCAGTTAGTGGAGCCGTTAGAGTCACTAGAGCTTTTACTCATGGCAACTCAATTTTGTGAATAATTAATGTACCTGATGATTATACAAATATCGAATAATTTCCTTCTTATGTTCTGGTCCGAAAACAACATCAAGGGATCCTGTAATATAGAGTGCCATTACCTGCACATGGTACAAATTAAAATATAAAGTATTCAGAAGAAAAATACAATTATATATTATATCTCTGAAATTAGTTCATAGTCACCTTTTATACATCAAGTTCTTTTTTTTTATGATAAATAACCTATCAACTATGGTAAAGATTGAAAAAATAATAACATAATTCAATATCTAGAGTGAAGACTCTACAGCACCTTGGAGATCACCAAAGCAACATTTGAATTATTAGTTAAACTAATAATCTGTATGGGTTAATAGCAAGCTAGACCTCTCATCCCCTATAAGTACCATTATGAGGATAAGGTTTAGGAAGGTCTATCTCAACCCAAATACCAAACTCTCCTCCACCCTCCCTATTCTCTAGCGGAGACAACAACAACTAACAATACCTAACAAAGTTTTCAAATGAATCTTCAATTTTTTATGTACGTCTTTGATAGTTTTTACTGAAAAATGCATTTTGTAAACTTAACTTTTTGAAAATAATAGGTTTTCTAATTAATATTAATGAAAATATAAAATATACATTAAAGAAAAATAAAGGATAAACTACACAGTATTTCCATAAAATGTAGGTCATTGTCACTTTTCATTTATCCAGTTTTTTAACACATAATCCTCTTCAAGTGTGTGTAAAAAATAAAACCGTCTATTTTGATATTAACTTTAATAGTTAGTTTGTCATATGATGAGTTACATGCATGTGATTTTCCTGTAATTCTAAACATAATAAAATGTGTAATTCATATGTAATTACTCTTTTTTAGATTTAACACCAAAGTCCCTTAACGTTTTACCATATTTGAAGGAAATTTTGCATCATAAAAAATGAATATATTAGAAGTGATCATGCCTTAATTATTAAGGATATTAAACGCAATTTCAAAAATATAATGGTGATAATATATTATAAAATTAAAATTGATTTTCCAATTTTTTCTCATTTATATTGAAAAAAGTTGTATTAAATATATATATATATATATATATATATAATGTATTACGGAATTATTTGTATGAGAAATAATTACATGCAACAACTCTAATATAAATGATAAATATGGCAATAGAAATATTAGCATTTGACTAAAGTTGGAGCTCACCAAAGGTTGAATCCAAAACATAGCGCCAGCAGACTCTGCAGGCCAATGACCATCATGGGCTTGAATAGAGGAATAAAAACCGAGTGCCCTTCTAATTGTTGTAATCAATGCTTCTCCGGTTATGTCTTCTTGGTCTCTCACTTTCGCTGGCTGAGGAAGGGGGCCACATGGGTTCTCCTTGCTAAGCTGCGATCAATTCATTTCAATATTTGTCAAGTGATCATTCAAAAGTGAGATGAGAAATTTATTATGAGAATAAGATAAGTAAATTTGGACATATAATTATACATAAATGATTAAAATTAAAAATTAATTAATGATCACATGATCATTTAAAAATATCACATAATTTTATACTTTAATCTAGATCATTAATATAAAATCTTATGACATAAATTTGCTTTCTTACTCTCACAGTAAAGCAACCCTCTCACTTGAGTGGTTCTTGTGATTAACATGGTAATTCATATACGTGGAATTATAGTTGAAATAAATATAAATTTTAATGGGGAGTGGCAATGTGCATTTTGGCTATTGCCACTCCCCTAACACTAAACGTTATTTAATTTTACCAAAATCTCCTTATCCTAATTTAACTAAGAATAGGTATTTAATAATTATTTATTAATCATTATAATGATATATATATATATATATCAAAAGTTATTATTCTTAATTTAATTAATTAAATATTTAATATTTACCTAGTCACTATATATTAGAAGTAATATAATAATTTATATTTATATGTTGAATTATTTTCTTTTAAAGCTTTCTTAAGTCAATAATTATTTGAACAATATAATAGTAGATATATTAGAAAAAATAAATAAGTAAGAATGAATAATTATAAAAATAAATTACTAAGCATACAACACACATTGATATTAGACTTTTTTGATAATCAATTACTTTTTACTATATCAAAAGTTAAAGAACTCATTTCAGTTGTTAACTAATTGTTATATATTTTGTAACTTGTAAGATGTATATAATTAGAAATGGCACAAATGTGTAAGGATTGCGTCCATTTTTTTCCGTTCGTAAAAACTGACTTTATGGAAGAGTTAATTGATGCTTGACATTGGCGACTAAGTAAAAATAATACAAAGAGAATGAAGGATTAAGAAGAGATTTTATGTTGAACAACACCCTTTAAGAATAGAACTTTTTGACAATAACTTACATTTTAATATATAGTAAAAAGTAAATGATTGTTAAAAAATTCATAATATCATGTTTATGCAATAATTTTAATTAAAATATATGAATATTGAATGGTAAAATATCAATGTCTATTGCACGCTTTGACTTAATAATTTATTTTTATAATTATTTATTCTTACTTATGTATCTTTTCTTAATATTCATTATTATATTGTTTAGATAACTATTACATTAAGAAAGCTTTTAAAAAAACTCAACATATAAATATAAATTGTTATATTAAAGATTTTAATGTTATATACTTGTCATATACGGTGCCTGGGTACACATTAAATATATTTAATTAATTAAATTATTTTTTAATTAAAATAAGAATAATAAATTTATATATATATATATATATATATATATATATATATCATTGTAATGATTAATAAATAAGTGTTAACTAACTATTCTTTTAGTTAAATAGAATAAGGACATTTAAGTAAAATTTAATGGTGGGAGTGGGAGTGGCTTTCCACTCCCATTTTAATGATGTGTGTATTGATTGTGATATTAATTAAGAATGCATTTACACTATTGACTAATGTAAAATGTTCTATTCACACTTATATTATTAAAATTGTGATAAACTTATATCGATTAGTATGCTAAAACTAGCTATATACAAATGGCATCTCCATTTATCAATAACAATAAGAGAAATTTTTAGATAATTTTAGAATAAGATAAAATATTTATTTTACTTTATTTATTGATTGACATATAAATTATGACATTAAAAATATAGAAAAAATAAGAAATAATAATAACCCATAAAATTTATGTGTTAATTAATAAATAGATCAAAATAAATATTTTTTCATATTTTCAATACATCTAAATATTTCTCTAATAATAAATGATCAGCTTCCTTTTCTGGTCTAAAGACTACAGCAACATGGTGATGTGATTCTTCTTGCAGAAGAACTATGCTATCTAGAAAACGCGTCTCTTTTAAGAGTTATGACTCTTGCTTGAAGGATTTTTTTTTTTTTTTTGGTGTGGTCAGCGATAACTGAACATAGTTAATGAGTATAGTCCTCGACTATTAGGACAACACGTGTTAACGAGTTAGAAAAAAGAGATAAAAATCAAAGAGAAAATAAAAATATTTTAGTCAATTAAATCATATTTTTATATTTAAACGTATTAAATAATATCTTTAATTTATGTAAAAAAAAATTAAAAGACATTTTAAGTAACCTTTTCTAAATTTTAAGAATGCACGCATTCATATCTCACTCTTGTATTTATGACGGTTTCTAGATTAATGCGTGCACGATTATATTTCTAGACTAGCATTAATGCTTTAATTATGTTTCTATCTACCAAATGTTATAGCATGTGGAAATTTCTTCGAATTAGATGGTAGTTAGGAACATCGTAGAAGATTTGGTAGTTTCTTCTTAATTACTGATAATGATCGTGAATGACATTATTTTTGTCCAGATGAGAAAGGTAAAACGATAAAAACAAAAGCGTATAATTTCACTTCCTTTCTCCACTTATATATAAGTATCTTTTAAAATTTTATACAAGAATTAAGAATATATTTAAAAATTCATAGATAAATTGATTTGACCAAATTATCTTTTATTTTTTTTTCAGGAATATCCTCGCATGAAGACTAATATCTCAAGATATGGTCATATGTTGAGTAATAGAAACCCTTTTTAGTAGCATGTTTTTATACATATGAACTTTGAGATCTAGTTCATGATCTCATGCTAAGGACCTAAACCCCTTCCACTTGGACCAACTTTTTTTTGGAATCTTTTTATTAATTTTGGTTATAAGATTTACCTGATAAAATAAAAAATAGAGAAAAGTTTCAAAAAATTAAGTGATTTTTACTTAACAATGATAGATAATTTGGAGCATTTTTATTAAAAAAAGAAAATTATAAATGAACAAATGGAGTAGCTTGGCTTATGAATTTTCTCTCCAGGCGTTTTGGCCTTTTTTTTTGTCCTTTGCTTTAGCAGTGAACGCGAGACTCATCAGTTTTACGAATTTAGTAATATATGATTTGATAATAATATCAAATAATTTTATATTATCAATATATAAAAATTAAACATATATTTTTAGACTTATATAAGTTGAGTCTGCCGGATTTGCCTCTTAATATATAGTATATTTTACTGTTTTTACTCCTTTGAGTTCTACGTATCAATATTATGTTTTACAGTTAAAAAAATAAAAATAAATCATGTTTTGGCCTTATAAAATATTAAAAATTTTAAGTATACCAACATTAGAAATTAAATGCAATACCCTATTTATTCAAAAGCTCGTTATTTAATTTATTGGTCTCTACATTGAAAGGAGCTAAGAAGGATCGTTAAAATGGAAAAACCACGATGGTTTCTAACTCACAAGAACTATATTATTAGAAGCATATATCATCCCTAACCGAGCATTGTCATCAGTAATCGACGAACAAAAGGCAAAAGTATAATTTAGGAGTTAATCTTAGGTAAAAATGAAAAAAAAAATTCATGGATGAGTTGTATGTATAAAATTGCATATTAAATTTATTTGTGAAAATTTTCCTTCCATTTTTATCCACCAACCAAACATACCCTTAATATATTTTGGTCATATATGCAATAATAATTGTAGAATTAGACCAAATTCATCGTTATTGAGAATAATTGGTCATATGCCTTACCCAAAATGTGGTCATATATACAATAATACTGTAGCACATGAACTTAACGGATGCATAAGAAAAAGCAACGATTGGGACTTCGGATTAACAAATAATAACTTTGGATCACTCGACTGCTTCAGAAATTATACACATAGAAAGATTTAATTGGATAACGGTATAAGTTTATTAAAATCAAATCCATGTTTAATGCAGGGAAAAATAAAATAAAAAGGTTAACTGAAAGAATTTTAATTATAAATTATTTAAACTCAAGGTAAAGTAATCCTAACACATGCTAAATTACCTGCATTCTCATTAAGAGGTCAGAGCTTTGTTTATTGAAAAATCGGTTTTTGGCGAATTCTTGACGTAGCCTTTCAACCTCAGCGCGTTCTTGTGGAGTTCCTGCATTTGGATCGAACTCCCAATGTTGTCGTCCTATGAAATTGTTCACTGAAAGCAACCCTTCTCCTCCTTCCGCTATCTTCAACTTCCACATGATGATCCTTAACACTATCTATTGTCTTGTCTCTTGTTTTTTCTCTATCCAGCTACTATTAGTTCCTTATTCAACCGAAAACAAAGAATTTTCATTAGTATTCACTATTCACGTAGGAAGTAAATATTAATCCATCATTCACCCAAAAAATAATAATAATAATAATCCTATCAAAGTAAGAAAATATTATTCATGAATAGGATTGAATTAGTGTATTCTTAAAAAAAAGGGACTGAATTAATTTAGAATTTGAATTTGATCTAATCTTATTCAAATTTTGTCGGTTTATATTGGGTCGGTTTGTTCAATTTTCCACAAAAGAAAAAATGAAGTTTAGAATATTATAAATTAAAACTTAAATAATTTAAGTCAATAAAATAAATAATAAAAGTAACTGTGTAATATGCATAAAATGATATTTAAGTGAGAATGATATATGGATAAAAAATTATTTAACAAATTAAAATTATTATAAGCAAAAGTATAAGTTTAACAAGAAAAAATATTATGTAATAATTTTCCTGCTTCAATTGGATTAGATCAATTTTGAAAATTTAATTTGAAACCCGATACAATCAAAAAGGTTTCTACAAAACAATAACCAACTTGATTCAAACTTTTGTGATTTTGATATATTTTTCATTTTTTTCAATCAATTCAATGATCTTGATTGAGTTAAATTGGGATATATATATATATATATATATATATATATATATATATATATTTGTGTATGTGTTGAACTCCAACTAATGGCTATATTGAATTTCGTGATAGATTGAGCAGAGAAAAATTACAGATAGAAGATGAAGAATTTCACTAATGTGATAACATGAGAATAAAAGGTGAAATAATATACAATCTTGTATATTGCTCATCACTAATTAATAGTATCTCTAATATTTATCAACAAAACCCATCAAAACAAATATCAAAATCAAATAACATATAAAGGGGATCATAATAAATCAGAAGCTCAATCCATTATCCAAGGACGATGAAAAAATATATAATGAATCAAAATGGAGATGAACAAGTAGTGCTGAGAAACTTTGTAAACTAAAAGAATCAAATAGAAAAAGGAATGTGAAGGCTTGGACACATACATAACAAAAGAGAGACTTGCCCCATGGCTGCCACGGCTGAAGAGAGACCACAAAGGGATATATATAGTGGGTTGTGAGATGAGGTGTCTCTGTCTCATACGGTTGGCAGTTGAAAAATTATAGGACTCAAATATATTGAATTTCATGATAGGTTGAGCAGAGAAAAATTATAGATAGAAGATGAAGAATTTTACTAATGTGATAAAATGAGAATAAAAGGTGAAATAACTACGCAGAGGTACAATCTTGTATAGACAATAAATATAACAAGCCAGTGATTAATTCCTAACCAACTGAATAAATGCTCATCACTAATTAATAGTATCTCTAATATTTATCAGCAAAACGCATCAAATCAAATATCGAATCAATAACATATAAAGGGGATCATAATAAATCAGAAGCTCAATCCATTATGCAAGAACGATGAAAAAATATATAATGAATCAAAATGGAGATGAACAAGTAGTGCTGAGAAACTTTGTAAACTAAAAGAATCAAATAGAAAAGGAATGTGAAGGCTTGGACACATACATAACAAGAGAGAGACTTGCCCCATGGCTGCCACGGCTGAAGAGAGACGACAAAGGGATATATTTATATATATATAGTGGGTTGTGAGATGAGGTGTCTCTGTCTCATACGGTTGAAGTCCTGGGTAAGGAGAAGGAGGAAGAAATTTCTTACTCATGCTAAGCGGAAATCTTTCTTGTATTTTTTTTATTTATTTTTTGGGTAGAGTTAAGTCCCTTTCTTGTATTTGATTACTCTACGGATAAACGAGATCAGAGAAAGCGAAATATTATTTATATTTATAATTTGTATGACATTGTGTTAATACACTTTTAGTTATAAATGGAAGGGATGTGATGAATCTTATAATATCTCAATTAAAAATAGATGAGAATGTATATATATAATGTTCCACTGAGTCGAAATGATAATACTTTCAAAGAAAATTAACTCATTGTACCGTGGTTTGTTGAAGTTGGTGAGTTTTTCTTTATTGATATAAAATGAAAGGTACAGTTTTTGTAATGTTGCTCTAATTAATGCAACCTTCTATCTGGGTGGATATTAATAACATTAATAATTGAATTATTTTTTTTGGTATTGAACATTAATACGTCAATAATTGATTGATACAAATAAATTAGAAATTTATTTTTTAATTAAATATATTTTGATCTTTGAAAAAATAAAGAAATTTTGGTTTTTTTTCCTTGAATTTTTCTTTTTTTCAAATATTTTTAAAATTATTTGATTTTACTGCATGTAATTACTTTGTCTTCATTACATGTTGAGCTAATTAATAAAAGTCAAATTATTATATCGTATATGGAATGTAAAAGTCGTATATGACATATCATGATTATATATATCAAAACTTTTACTCAGTAATTCATTAGATTCAACCCATTAATCTATATTATCTTATATAATAACTTATTTTACAGTAGAGTTATGACACATATAATTGTGATATATCATATATTACTAGTAACTATCATGTAAAATTGAATAATATTATTTTTTATTAGTCAGCTCATCATTTTCTGTTATTAGAAATATTTGTGCCATTTTTTTTTCATTGATTAAAATCAAAACTTGCTTTTGTACAGGTGGATTCAATTAGAGTCATTCAACGCAACCACTCGACAAAGAAATTTTTATATAGTTGTAGGTAGAAAAAAATTGTTTTATATAATTTATTATTTAGTAAATTAATTTTTTAAGCCACTATTTTCTTTTATTTGTTCATAATTTTAACAAAGTAATTTATATATTAAATGATATGTTTTATTAGTACATTAAGTGATATAAAATTATTCTGTTACTCTAAAAGCGTTTGAAAATTAAAATATGTTAAGATATATGAAAGTAATAAAGGACTTCAACCATGTGGAATCAAAATTGATGAAGTCCTTTAAGAACAGATGGAATTAATTTTATATATATAATACTAATATTCCAAACTTTTATAAGAGAAAGTTTTCAGATGTTATAATGAGAATAATTTAGGGTCCAAGTTTTTGAAAAGTTAATTATTAGTTTTTTTTGAAAAATTAAAACTACAATTATTACATATTATTAAAATATCATTGACAATCATCAGTATTTAATAATAGGATTGCCCATTATTTGTGTTCCAAAAATCACTTTTAAAACTTGTAAAGTATTTTAACGTAATATATATATAGTGTATCTCATGAGAGGTTTTTGACATATTTATTTGCTCTATTGGTATGTTTCATCTTGCTAAATTCTTCCTTCTTACTTCTTTTCTTTGTTTGCAACCTTATTGATTGTTTGATTGTTTTTTTTTTAATGTTTATATTGTTTCAGTCCAATCTTATTTGAAAGATTTCAATTCACAACAAAGGTATCTTCCACATCTTCTTCATCTTCCTTCTCATGTCCTATTACATTTTTATTTTCTTTGTTATTTATCTCGTATTCTCCACTTCCTCTATGATATTAATATATTGAAATGTAAATCTGTAAATTCCAACAATAAAATGCAAAATCTTTTAAGTGTGATAAATTTTTATTATTCACTGATTTTTAATTTTTTGAGTTTGTAACTTGTTCTTAACTTTATCGTGTTCTTTTTTTTTATTGTTTTCATTTTATTTTTCTTGGTCACTTTTTTTTGGATGTTAAATTCTGATTATTTTCTTTTTAATTGTTTCCATTTTATTTTTTCTTTGTCATCAATTTTTCCTTTGTTATGCATTTTTTATTTTTTATATATAGCCTTTTTTATCATTGCTTTTTTTGGTTTTTCCAAATTGCCTTCTAGGTTTGAAGTAGATTATAGCATTATTTGCTTAAAGGTCTTGTGTTGTTGATTTATCAGTCTTATTTATCTCTTTTGGTTCTATTCCTACTTTTATTTGTTTAATTAATCTTTGCATTTGATCTCTATATTTGTTATGTTTAGGACTTTTCACCGTGGTAGCTCATCAAAGTATTTTTTAAACTCATGTTGGTGTTATTTTTATGCAATGCAACTTTCAATCTCTACAAGATCCTAAAAATTCCTAAGTTTATTTCCATGTTAGATATTTCATTTTTCAATAATTACAATTTTTTGTGTTATAAAGGATATGTATATTTATAGGATTTTCATATTTGCAAGATTTTGGCAATGATATGTAGGAGATTTTTAGTCTTGGATGGAAGTAATGATCCATGGACACCCAAAAGAAAAAATGAATGTAGAAAATAAGAGGATTTTTAAAACTAGGTTTTGCCGACTGAACAAATGGATGAGTCACCACTTAGTATACAATAATTAATAAGGAGAAAAATCTGCAATATTAGTCATTAGGAAGTCAATTGCATAGGGGTATGATATTCCTATGTTATTGTAGCAAATGAGAAGGATAAAGCGAACATTATGGGAGTAGTTACAATTTCCATTACACATGCTTACTTGATTAGGAAGAGGACATTTATTTCAATTTTAGCGCATATAATAATAAAAATAGTCCAAGATGCATGCAAATTTAATGATTTTTATCATTGATTGGTAGTTCACGTTACAACCACGTTAATTCCATATTAAATGGATAAGTTTAAAATTGGATTTAAATGATATTTGCGTAGCAAACTGACAAGGCTACGAACAAGAAAGATTTCATACAACAATTGTATGAATGATAGAAAAATAGGAACATAACAAGAGATTAAGAGAGTTTAAAATTTATATTATGAATCACAATTCTTTGTTACAACGGCATGATCTTCTGCTATTGCAAACCTTAAATATTCAAAGTTCAACAAATGACTTTGGTATTTGATTTGTCTGAGGTAATCAAATACATAAATTAAAAATCTTATAGCAAGTTTATATATTTTTGTTCACTAAAGTTGGAAATTCAAAATTTTGTAATTAATTGTATTCTTACATCTATTAATAATGGAAAATTGAAGCAACAAAGATTTGAACCTTCATATACCTGGGATCAACTATGGAAATCGATATTTGAATTGATTTGAAAATTGATCATTATGTTTAAAATCAACTAGTAAGTATTTAAAATTAAAAATATAAATTAATTTCATTTTCTTCCTATTTAAGTTTTAAATCAGATCATTTTATATTAAATCGTATAAAATTTAATAGAAATTTAAAATTCCAATAATTCAATTTACTGTGATTTATTAAATCAAATCAAACATGTCTAAATCAGTTAACATATCAATATATATACATATATGTTTATTAATCATATCTACAATATTAATTATTAGTTTACCATTGTTAATTTATACAATTCCAATGTTCATAATAATCATTTTTAATATCTAAGCAATTTATGCTGAAATCTATATGGTAAAAAATATTGTACATTATTTTAATAATTTTATATATTGGATTTTTTTAAACAATTAGTTATAAATAAAATAATAAATAATCAGAAAGTAATTTTAAATTATATATTTTATTTTTTAAAATATAAGTGTTTGAAAATGTTTTAAATCAGATAAGTTATGTTATTTTACTTTGATACTCCTAATTACCAATTAATTAATTAATATATAATATTAATTAATTACTATATATTATTTTTACCTATTGATAAAATGATAATATATATATACACACACACGCACACATATGGTAATAATATCTTATCAATAATGTTGATTTATTCTTAATTTACTAAAGTCAAGAAGATAAATCAATAAATAAATAAATTAATGCCATGTCTTTTTTTTATAATAAAGATTGATATCGGATGTAATCATTTTATCCAGTATTTTTTATTTTATAGGTTATTTCAATATTCGATATATAATAGATTTTATATATTGTTTCAAGATTCAGTATATAATAAATATAATTCATTATATTTAAATCAATATATACATTAATTTATAATATTTGTTATAAACTAAAAATTTAGTCTTGCTTTACTAAAATGAGATAAATGACTCATTATATAATAAGAGCATTCACTATGATTGTTTATCAATTTTATTTCATAACTCTTTTACTATCTTTATTGGATATTTTTTATTTAGCTTTTTCTATTTTAATCTTTTTTAGTATTATATTTTTTGTCTTACGGTTAGTTATCACTCTTACATAATGACATTTATAAATATGAAAAGAGAATTTAAAAAATATTTATAAAGATAAAAACTAAATTTTTAATATTCATAAAAGTCAAATACATATTTTAATATAGTTATATAGGGTTTAAATTCAAAATGATAGAGACCAAGCAGTTTATAAAACTATAATTTCCTCATTTAATATAAAATTAAGCCTATCAAGCTAATGCGATTTTAAATATTTTCAAATTATCCTTAAAAAATGATAAATCTATGTGTTAAAGTTATTAAAAACTATTTTTTTCAATTTGGAAGCTTAATATATGAATATAATTTATTAAAATTTTCTGATATATTTCTTAAACAATGAATTTATTGAAGGTATAAAGGAAATTGTTGAGTTAATGTCTAGAAATCAGTCAAGCAGACTCTTTGTTACATTATTAGTAACAAACACAATGAGCATGTTACTATTTATATGGGAGCATATTTAGAAACTTTTAAAAGATGAAATATTATATAACCGAAGAGGAATATTAAGAAATTAGGATATACTTTAAATTGTAATTTAAATTTTTTATCAATGATTTTATTATCACATTTTCAAATTTTAAAGACAAATATTACATTTTTTAGAATAAATTGAGAGTTTCATGTTGTCATAAAAAAAAAATTTGTTTTTTGTATATTTTTCTATCCTAAGTTCATAGATAAAGAATTTATCTTTGATTGAAATTGAAAAATTACTTAATTCAAATGAAATGTATTTGAAAGAGTTTAAGTTCATATAATACTCAAATGATTCTCCACTCAATTAATTTCAAAGTCATCTCCTAGTTGAAGAGCTAGAATATGATAGAGAACAACTATCTATTGATCTTAAAGGGTACTTATCTTCATTGAACAAAGTTCAGAGGATAATTTATGATAATATAATCGACTCAACAACCATTGAGAAATGAGATTTTTTATTTTGTATACAGTTATGGAGGAACTGAAAAACATTCATTTGGAGAATATTTACCAAAATGATGTAAAAAGAAATTATGTGTAATTAAAATCATGTAAATTAAATTTATTCATTATTTTTTATTAATTAGAAAATATATTTTTATATTTTTTAAAATAAATATTTTAATTTACTACAAATATGTAAATGGCTAGGATAATTTAAAAAATTGAAGCAAGTACTTGCTGGATTACCTGAAAAAAAGACAAGAATGGAAACACATTTAGTCTTCACTGGACGGAGTCATTGTTTGTTAAACGGAGTAGAGATAAGAAATGAGGTCCCTGCCCCATGGAGACCTATCAATTATCCATTTATATAAATTATTTAAATATCCATTTATTTATATATATATATATACACACACACACACACATGCACAAACACACAAAAAAGAAAATCTTAGCAAATATTTATTTATTTTTAATTATCTTTATTGAATTTATATTTTGTATGTATTTTCATTTTTAATTTGGATTATGTTGCATTAGTAGTGTTATGCATATTTATATTTTGAATATCAAAATGCTTTTCAAATTTATCTATTTTTTAAATTATTTCAATAAACCCACGAATACTATATAGGGACTCAAATTTCTATGGGAAATAGGGAATAGGGACCCGTGATGGGGATGAGGATGGAGATAGCAAGCAAAATTCTAAACGGGAACAGGATATATGAGGCACATATCCTCTCTTATAGATACCTATTGTCATCCATATTAACGATGTATGATATTATAAATATATCCATTTATTCTATTTCATTATTCATCAATTTCAACTATTAAAACATGCAAAATTTTTGATAAAATAAGTTTTTTATTGTTAGTTAAAATTCGTCTACCGAGATTTTCTCAACCTTATGAACATGATATTTAAAATAAGATATAAAATGAAATAACTTATTTCAGATCCATAATCATTTATATTTTATTTATTTATTTAATTATTTAAATATTAACTTATTTTCAAAATAAGTTTATATGCTTAATTTTCTATAAGATGTATTTAAATAAATTATTATTTATTTTCGATAATAATCAATAAACTATTTTTTGTTATCATCCCATGTATTATTGGTATATATATATATATTCACTTCAAAAAAAGTATTATATATATTTATACTAATATTCATTTATTTTTATATAGATTATTTTATTTCATTCATTTGTTTATTTTTTGGTCATTGGAATCGTTCAGTGGAGAGTAGTTATTAAGGAAAGTCCTTCCAATATAATAATCAGGGTTTGATTGGACGTTACAATTCTAACGTAGAATTTTAATTTAATATCGAAATTGACTTAAAATCTTTAATTTGGAGTTATTTGTTGGTAAATATTATATATATATATATATATATACGTATTATTTTTAACAAAAATAAAAGATAGTTAACAAATAATAATACATATATCATATTTTTGTATAAAATAGCATGGATACAAATTTGTTTTCGTTTGAATAATGGCCAAATTTAATTTATACCCAAAAACTTGTATAAAAATATTTATTGAGTACTCTTCTTTGAAAAAAAAAAAGAGTTGTGGCCCTGTAGGCCATAAACCAAACCAAATATAGCATATATAGTGCAAGAAATTTGGTATGAATTCATTACGAATAAGGTGCATGACTGGCTGCATTTTAGTGGATTGAAGTCAAGTTGAAAAAACGGGGGAAAAAAAAAAGAGGTTAGTGCAACAAAAGATTCGGAACAGTGCAGCAGTTAAAAAAAAAAACAAGAATAAATATAACTCTTAACTCCATGCTTACAAAATTTAGATACTCCACCCCATTCATCAAAATCAAACAAACTGTGTTTAAACTTGACTTAACTTATCTGACACAAAGTTAACACCCCGGAAAAATTGTGCGCTTGAGATTTTGATGAACTCATGGGCTGCAACATGTGTCAATCCAAGGGCAAAGTGCTGGTGAGATTTGATGGTATGAATATATCCAACTTCTACTTTGAATCTCACGTTATTACTTACTAATATCAAAGTCACATGAGGCTTCTGTTTTTCCGTTGACATGAGGTGGGTTTTTTTTTTGGTTTTTTGTTTTAAGGATGTGATTCTTCAACAACCATATTACTATTGTGTAAACAACTAACCACTACATGCTGCGAAAGCCCAACCATGTTCATGTTATCAATTTATCACCAAAATCACCACAAGTTGATCACCGCAAGTTTCAAATCATAGAGAACCTACTTGTTTTGGCTAATAACAGGATGGAAGGAAAGTTTCAAACCACGCAGATGGCCCAAAAAGTTTTGCAATTCCTAGACCACAATTTGAAATTTGGTATGTTGAAAATGAAAACTTAGTTTTGACTTTTGTCTCCCATTTACGAATTGTCTGTGTTGCAAGGAATAGAGGGTGTTTCGATGAGGAGGACAGAGATGAAGGTAAGCTGTCCTTGTAGAGAACAACGTGACAATCACTCCAAGAAAAATATGAGCATTTTAAACTATTCTTGATAGTTAAAATGTTAATAAAAGTATTGTTAAAAAAATAATTTTGACAAAAAATGATAATTAAAAATATTTATAATTTTATTGATAATTAATACATATAAAAAATACTCAAAAAATATATTTTTAACATATACTAAAATATTAATAAAAATTTATAAGTATTTTTAACAGTTATTTTATATTGAAATTATTTTTTTTATAATAATTTTATTAACACTTTAATTATTGAGAATGATGAAAAATGTCAATTTTTTATAGTGAATATAAGTCTAAACTCTAAATCATGATTAACTGAGAATCTTTTGAAATAATATTTTGTCACTTCACCATTATTAAGATGAGAGATTGGGTGAAGTGTCAATTCCACACAAAATTAGAGTTAAGTGTCGTTCCAACCAACCTTATGGGTAATTTGTGTTATTAAAAAAAAAAAACAACGACAACAAAAACATTAATTTTGCAACCATTAACATGAAAACTAGTAGTCTAGTACCAACTCAACCTATAAGGCCCGCACCAGTGACACGTAAACTAGAACCAATAAAATAATTGGTTATCAGCTTTGTGTTTAATTGAGGAAAGAAAATGGGAGATAATTAAATAAGAGGAAAATAATTGAAAGGAAAGAGATTGAGTGAATTTTTATTTTTCACAAGTATGTTTGGATGAAAGAAAAATAAGAGAAAAAAATAGATGAAAAGTTATTTTCTTTTATTTGTTTGAATGAAAAAGTAAAAGGAAAGATAAAGATTATAATATTGAATGACAATTCCATCTCTATGTCATTTTAAAATGTTGTCCAACCTATTAAATGAAAACAAAATTAATTAAATTATTATATTAATTAATTTTAAATAAAAAATATTAGCTATTTTAATTCAACGTGTTTAAAATAATGTCAAACGATTAAATCAAACCAATACTAGTTAAAATAAATTATTTAGAATAAAAATATTATTTTCTCAATACTTAAATAAATGCCCAACCGAACAAGTATAATGAGAAGTCAAGAGTTTCATCAAGAGCTTAATCTTCTAATTTATTTCATCGTCCTAAGAATTAAGTATTTTGTTTAAATTTTTTAATTAAATAAAATAAATTGAAAGGCTTTTATTTGTCTGAAATTGAAAGGCCGGAAAAAAATGCACACAAAAATAGGAAACAGCCTAGCCCAATTGATCATTAGCCTGAACAGACAAAGAAAGAAGAAAGAAACCGGTAAGGGAAGAGCAATTGTACTGAGCACCTGTCTATGAAACGTGAAAACATATATAGCACCTGATGACAAGAATGTTGCAGAGATTTGGAGAGATATATAAGGCATTATTGGTGGGCCCCACAACACTTTTTAATGTTTAATTTTTCTCTTCACACTTTTCATTCCGACCAAAATAAAACAAGAGAAATTGGCTTTCCTCCATTCGATTTCCTTCCTCTTCCTCTCCTTCCTCTCAAATTCATTCCAACCAAAAAAGTCCTTATTAGTCTAGTACTATTACATGATGTTGCAGAAATTGTGTGTTTTTTCTTGATGAAGTCACTGTACTGTACAAATTTTTGTAAATAGTTTTCATTCCAAAACAGTTGAGAGAAAGAGGGTGAGGGATTCATTAGTCTCTTTACTTTTTGGACCATTGTTGGTTCTCACGTGAAAGTTAAAAAATGCACCCCAAAATTCAGGGTGCATTTGTTTAAGATTTTAAAAAGATATTATAAAATTTAAATTTTATATTATATATAATTAAAAATATTAAAAATATATTTTTTACTAAGCAAATCTTTTTAGTTTTGAAAAAACGCTAAAAGCAATTTCTTTTTGAGATTTTGGTTATTTTTTAAAAATATCCAAATGTATAAAAAATATTTTTTACATAAAAAATTCAAAGTATAACTAAATATATTGACTTTTCAATATTTTAGTTTATCCAAATTGAATTGTATTTGAGAACGGAAGGAGTATTTTATTTAGACCTCGAGTCAAATTGGTTCGAAAAAAAAGCATTATGTTGTTGGGGGCATTCATTGGCCCATTTTGTTTTTCGTTTTTATTATTTTTTTTCTTTCATAGCATCTCATCTATACTCTCTAAGGTTTTAACTTCTTGACAAAAAAAAAATATTAATAATTGTCTCCAGTTATATTATTTTTAAATCTACTACTTTATCCAAATTGATAGATATTAAGGAGTATCTCTCTCCTAATTAAAATATATATACTTATTTATTTTCTAGCAATCATGTTATAACTTTTTAATAAAATCAAATATAAAATTTAAGATTCTAAGTCATTAAAAGTTAAAATTTTATCTTACAATTCCAATATCAACATCCAAACGGACCCTAATGAATTATACTCTGAATTAATGTAACTATAGTAGCAGTTTGAATAATTCTATTTGGTATGAAAAATTGTCACCAACAATGCTACAAATGTACTGGAGATAAAATTGAAGAGAGAGGTAGTTGAGAAATTTCCCACAAAAATTCAACTTCCATAGCAAATATACCAATTATATTTCGTAACATTTATCATTAGCCTATGGCACTCTTTTTCAAATTTTTTGGAGACAAAAAATTTGAGAATCTTTTGACTATTACACATCTTTATTGTTGGGGAACGAGAAAAGTAAGGGTGCATTTTCTATTACACATCTTTATTATCCTTATAACCAACTCATTAATAATATGTATGGAATAATGTAAAAATTTATTTTTTATTTTTTGATTTCTTCCAGCTAATAAAATGTATTATTTTAGAGTTTTTCTAACTAGTAAAGTGGTTTAGGATTCAAAAGAGTTAAGTTTATCATAGAAAAATCTAGTTTTTGAGTTTTCAATGTGTAGAAACCATTTAAAAGTTTATAAAACATCAATGAAGTTGACTTAACCTAATCAATTATTTGTTCAAAGAGCTCGTAAACATCCCAACAATATTTGTACCTAAAAAATTATATGTTGAATAGTCCAAAATCCATAAATTGGATTTTATATAGGGAAGTAGGGTTGGTCTCTTAGGTTGTGGGTTGTATTGGTCTATTGGGTCGTTTTAGAATTTTTTGAACCAAGCTATGCTCATTTTAAATATGTAGGTTGGATTAGATATCAAGATTTTAGATAATATACAAGTCCTAATCTACACTTGATGGGTTAGAGATTTTTAAACTTAACCCTCAAATCTTTTTTTTGCCCAACACAAACCTCATGCTTTGTGAATTGGATTGGGTTGAATACGGTGGTTGGTGGTTTGATCCAACCCAATGCACATCCCTATAGAAAAATGTTTGATGGCACCCTTTTCCTTATAAAACCAAATAAAAGATAAGAATTA
This sequence comes from Dalbergia oliveri, assembly GCA_030441495.1. Taxonomy (NCBI): domain Eukaryota; kingdom Viridiplantae; phylum Streptophyta; class Magnoliopsida; order Fabales; family Fabaceae; genus Dalbergia; species Dalbergia oliveri. The sequence continues at coordinate 29,746,073 of JAMLFY010000010.1, forward strand.
AGGCAGGATATTTGCATATATTGCAAATTCGTACAAGTTTAGGTTCTAAAATGATTATGTGTAAATTATATTTCTTTTAGTATTTAATTTTACAAAATAATACTCAAAGAATAAAATTTACAAAAAAAATTGCTTATTGTTTAATAAAATATTACGATAAAGTGTAATTAATAGTTAGAGTATTAAAATGACCCAAACACAACCAATCTGATTTACCCAATTGAATAGGTAAGTTGGATCAATAAAATTGAAAATAAAAAATAAAAACATATTAAACCTAACCCAACCTAATCCAATTATTCAATGCAGGTTGGCCCTGAATGTGCAAATCCAAATGGGTTTGGTCATTCCAGCCCAAATTAATATCCTTGATAGCTAGTAGAATGGGGCCTTTTATGGTTTTTGCAAAAAGTAGGGGTATCAATTTTTTATTTGTCAACGTCAAAGGTATCAATTTTTGTTTTGGGTCAAAGGTGTCATTCAAATTGAACAATTATGTGCCTAGCAAAATATGAACTAACATTTTGTTGGCCTCATTCAACTCAATGTGACTTGTAGGTTAATCGGTTGGCCCATCAACTGACCCAACCTAGCCTATTGGGCCAGTAACATCAAACCGACCTTTGAACCAAAAAATAAGTTACTTTTATTGGATTTGTTGATCACTTTTATTAACAATTTATGAGTATAAATGATTCCAAATATTTTGAACATAAATCCATTATTGTCATCAAATATCTGAGCACATTACTTAAAATAATTATTTAAAAAAAAAAGTTGCTTCTCAATTTTAAATTTTCTCATTTTTTAAACTTTGCCCAATCTTTTTTATTTCCTTTTTAATAAAGGGAAAATTACAAGGACCTCCCCTATGGTCATCAGGAACTACACTTATCCCTTTCTAGATTTTGAAAAGCCACTCACTAACTTTTCTTGATTTACTTAAAATCATTACATTACACCTTTTTTGACATTTTTAATTTTATGATACAAAAATATTCAATGAAAATATCAAAGTTGCGCCCCCCCTCCCCTTCCTCCTTGTCTAGGAGTCCAATACCACCACCCATCGATCCTACACCCCTACCTTATCTTTCTTTTCACTCCTTCATCCCCTTTCTCACCCTCACCCTCCCCTGTGCCAACTCTGAACCCAAAATCCAACACACCTATCAACCCCAAAACCACACTTACACTCATCACATCACCTTGTTCTCAGTCGCCTCTCCTTTATGGCTTCCTTGCTCCCTGCTCTCCAAGACAAGATTGAGATAGATGTGTACACCTATAATTTTTTGATATGTGTGTATGCCAACAATGGCAAGTAGGAGGCCATTACGGTACTTAACAAGGTGGAGGAGGACGGATACACCCTTACTTTAATCACTTATAATGTCATTCTCAACTTTTATGGCAAACTGGACATGCCTTGGTATAAGATTATGGCTCTTGTCCACGCTATGAAAGCAAATGGTGTTGCCCCTGATTTGTACACTTATAATACTCTTATTAGTTGTTGTTGACATGGTTCTTTGTATTAAGAAGTTGACGATTTATTTGACAAAGTGATGTGACGAGTGTGAGTGTGGTTTTGGGATTAATGGGTGTGTTGGGTTTTGGGTTTGGGGTTGGCACAAGGGTGAGGGGGAGAAAGGGGATCAAGGAATAAAGAGAATGATGAGGTGGGGGCATGAGGATGGGTGATGATACTATTGGGAGACGGGGAAAGCCCGAAGGGAAGGGGTAGGGTAGGGGTAACTTTGACATTTTAATTGAACATTTTTGTATCATAAAATGAAAAATATAAAAAGGTTGTAAATTTAATGATTTAAAATAAATCAAGAGAGATGAGCGGTTTTTTAAACATTAATACACACTATGCCTATAGATTAAACATTTCAAAGCATACAAATATTGAGGAAATACACATTTTTTCCTCATCATGCATATGCTCTTTTAGCATTTACAAGCATCACATTTTCCATTGTTGATAGAGCTTCTACCATGGAAGGTGTGCCATTCCAAACATAAACAAAATAAAAAAGTGTGAAAAACACCCAAATGCGAAACAAAAAGAACAAAATCCTCACCCATGAAGAGTACTGTTGATTTACAAACTTGGACTAAATGCAGTCCTCCGATGCCTAAGCACAAACGAAAAAATCATGAGAAAAATCACCAAGATTGCAATGACATATCTTTTCTCAAGATCCGAGAACAAATACTCTTGAAAGAGACATGTTAAGTAGAAAAATCACACAAACCACTTCTCAACAAGGAGGAGATGGAAAGCGAAAAAACACATAAAAAGACTAGAGAGAGAGAGAGAGAGAGAGAGAGAGAGAGGGGGAGGGGGAAGGGGGAGAGGAGGAGGAGGGGTTTGTGTTAGTGGCGTAAAGCCACTTGTGAAAGAGAGAGAGAAGTCAAGAAGCTGCACTGAATGTGCAGTTATGGAGTTACTATGCATTGCATAGTAATTTCACATGAAAGCACCGGAATTATGGGAGTTACTATATATTGCACAGGAATGCACAGGAACTTTACATATGAACACCAAAATCACAAGAGTTATTGTGCATTGATTGCATAGTAACTCTCTAGTCTTATAAATAGAAGCTGAATTCATTCATTCAGTGCAACAACAACAACGGAGAGCATCCACTCATATACATAGTGTCTTCTAAGAGTTTCTCCTATTTTTATAGAGAGAGGTGTATTCTCCTAGTATAAAATAGGGTGTTATTGTTCTCTCCTTATATTTAGAAAGGTGTAATTTTATCTTCTACATAGTAAAAATTTTTCTTGGTCTTGCCCATGGTTTTTCCCTCATCATTAGGGGGTTTTTCACGTAAATATTATGTGTCAGTTCCAATTCTCTCAACTCTATTTTAGTTGCATTGATCCGTTTCCATAACTCTAGTACCTAACATTGGTATCAGAGCCACTAGTTATAGTCCACGCTGCGAGTTACTACGGTCAAGTTATACATGTACTTGTATACTTTTATAGTATTCTTAACGTATACTGGATTTGTTCCATATACTATATTAATATATGATACTATTCACATATACAGTACTATTCACATATATGACACTGTTCATATATACAGACTATTCATATATATGGTCCTGTTCATGTATATGGTATTATTCATGATGAAAAAAGTGGTCATCTAGTAGAGAAACAGGTTGGAATCACTATGGTAGCAAAATTTGAGTTTGAGAAGTTCAATGAGAATAATTTTTCCCTATGGAAATTGAAGATAAAGGCAATCTTGAGGAAGAACAATTGCTTTCCAACAATTGAAGGCAGACCAACCGAAGTTATTGATGAAAAATGGAAGGAGATGGATGATAACGCTCTGCCAATCTGCATCTTGCAATGGCAAATTCAGTATTGTCCAGTGTTGCATTAAAGAAGACAGAGAGGAGATCTGAGATGCTCTTGTCAAACTGGACGAGGTCAAGTCTCTTCACAATAGAATATTTCTAAAGAGAAGGTTGTATACTCGTCGGATGAGTGAGTCCACATCAGTGACGGACTACATCAACAATCTAAACACCTTATTCTCCCAGCTTACAACATCAAATTATAAAATAGCGGAGAATGAACATGCAGAGCTTTTACTTCAAAGTCTATTTGACTCATGATTAACTCATCATCAACATTACAAATAATAATATTGTCAACTATCTATCCTTTAGTGATGTCACTGGTGCTATTCTTGAAGAAGAGTCCAAGCGTAAGAATAAGGAAGATAGATTGGAAAGCTCAAAGCAAGCAGAGGCATTGTTGGTGACGAGAGGAAGCTTAATAGAGCATGATTCCAGTGGGAGTCATGATTGGAGTAAATCAAAGTCAAGAAGAAGTAAGAACTTCAAATGCTACCATTGTGGCATGAGAGGGCACTTGAAGAAAGATTGTTGGAATAACAAAAAGAATGCAGATAAAGCTCCAGAAACATAGCGTCAAGGATGTGTTGTGAGTACCTTTGAGGATGAAGAAATCCTATGTAGTGAGGCAACAATTTGTTCTAAAGATGGTAAATGACTCACTGATATTTGGATAATAGATTCAAGGGCATCATGGCATATGACTTCACACCATGACTGGTTTTAGTTACCAACCTGTCTCAAAAGGATTTGTGTTCATGGGAGATGGCCATGCCTTAAAAACTGGTGTTGGTACTGTCAAAATAAAATTATTTGATGGTTCCATTCGAACAATTCAAGAAGTGCGAGACGTAAAAGGCTTAAGGAAAAATATATTGTCTATTGGGCAATGGATGACCTCGGGTACAAAACCCATGTTGAAGGTGGGATATTAAAAGTTGTTAAAGGTGCTCTAGTGGTGATGAAAGTAGAAAAGACCACTACAAATATATACAGGCTTCAAGAGATACGTTGCAGGAGGCAGATGCATTAATTGCATGGCAAGCCAGGAAGAAATGACGATGATGTGTCACCACAAATTAGGCCACATGTCGGAACATGGTTTGAAGGTTCTTGTGGAACGTAATCTCATTCCGGGCTCAAATCGTGAACTTACCATTTTGTGAGCACTGTGTTACAAGCAAGCAGCATAGATTGAAGTTTGGTAGATCAATTGCTCAGAGTAAGCATATTCTAGACTTGACACATTCTGATGTGTGGGAGTCATCAAATGTCCTGGAGGTGCAAAATATTTTGTATCATCCATTAATGATTACTCCAGGAGACTCTGGGTGTACCCAATTAAGAAGAAGTCAGATGTGTTCCCAATATTGAGGGACGTCAAAGTAAGAGTAGAACTTGAATCTGAAAGACGATCAAATGTTTGAGGAGACAATGGAGGTGAATATACAAATGGAGATTTTTTAGCATTTTGCAAGCATGAGGGTATTCAAAGGCAATTCACAATTGCACATACACTTAAGCAAAATGGTGTAGCAAAGCGGATGAACAGGACTCTCCTAAAAAGAACAAGAGCAATGCTGAGAAGGAGGTTTAGCCAAGTCTTTTTGGAGAAGTAGTCAAAGCCTTACGTGATTAATTGGTCGCCATCAACCGCGATTGGTTTAAAGACACCAATGGAGATGTGGAATGGCAAGGTAGGAGATTATTCTTCTTTACAAGTGTTTGGATGTCCTGCATATGTGATGTACAACTCCAAGAAAGAACAAAGTTGGACCCAAAGTCCAGAAAATGTATATGCTTGGATTATGCTAAGTGTAAAGGGGTATCGCTTGTGGGATCCCACGCATGCAAGGTTATTGTCAGGAGAGATGTAATATTTGCATGAAATGAACTGCAAAGTGAAGAAATAAATGACAGGCACTTTAAGAAGATGACTGACAGTCCAGATAGGTGAGAAGTTGGAGAAAATAATTCTAAAGCGAGTCAGAGCATGATGAACAAGTACCAGAAGAGGCCAATGATACAGAAGTTAGGCGATCAACACACCAGACACAATCACCATCATGGCACTCAGACTATGTTATGGCAAGTCACGATGCATTCTGTCTTTTAAGAAGAAGGAGAACCATCAACCTTTCAGGAGGCTTTGAGTAGCCCAGATGCTTCTTTAGATGGAGGCAATACAGAAAGAAATGGAGGCCTTGCATAGAAACAAGACATGGGAACTTGTTGCTCTTCTAAAAGGTCAGAAAGTCATTGGTAACAAATGGGTCTATAAGATCAAACGAGATGACAATGATCGAATGGAACGATATCGTGCAAGACTTGTGGTAAAAGGATTTTCTCAGAAGGAAGGTATCGATTTCAATAAGACATTTTCTCTAGTTGTCAGACTTACCACTATCAAAGTAGTTTTGGCCATGTATGCTGCATTTGATTTACATCTTGAGCAGTTAGATGTGAAACTGCTTTCTTCATGGAGAACATGAAGAGGAGATTTATATGCTCCAACTAGAAGATTTTGAGGAACAAGGAAAAGAAAACCTGGTTTGTATGTTGACCAAATCTCTATATGGTCTAAAGTAGGGGCCAAGGTGTTGGTACAAGAGATTTGATTCCTTTATAATTCACCTTGATCCAACAGGTTAGTTCAGACCATTATACATACTACAAGAGGTTTGGTAACAATGTTTTTATCATTCTATTGTTGTATGTGGATGACATGTTGGTAGTAGGCCCCAACAAAGATCGAATCCAAGAATTGAAGGCATAGTTAGTTAGGGAGTTTGATATGAAGGACTTAGGACCTGCAAACAAGATTTTAGAGATATAAATTCACCAAGAGAAGCAGCAGGAAGATTTGGCTTTCACAAAAGAACTATGTGATGAAAATCTTGCGGTGCTTCAACATGCAAGATTGTAAACCAGTTTCAACCCCACTTCCTGTGAATTATAAATTATCCTCAGGTATGTGTCCTAGCAGTGAAGTAAAGAGGATGAAGATATCTTGAGTACCGTATGCATCAGTGGTGGGAAGCCTTATATATGCCATGGTTTGTATCAAGCAGATATTGCTCAAGTAGTTGGGATGGTCAGTCGGTTTATGGTAGATCCAGGAAAAGAGCATTGAAATGTTGTGAAGGTTGTTCTAAGAGTAATGTTAATAACTACTAGAAATGCGTGAAATGATTCGTGAGTGAAGGGGATCTAAACTCTGTATACATGGAAACTCTGTGCTCCAATGATGAACTTATTCTTGTTGAGCTTCTGAATAAAACTAGTCCAGTTATAGAAAGCTTATCAGTGAAGACTGCCAATGTTCTTCTTAGTACTTTAGAATTGTATATTCTTGCAACAAGATTTTTTAATACAATCATCCCTTAGCTGCAGTAGGCAAGTACACATACAAATCATAGTACAACGGTTTATTGATTATCATTTTGAAATTTTCATTCCTTTTTCGCATACTGCTTTTTGTTCAATCCAGCTAAACTAACTGGTAAATTGGCTGGTCTTCCGTCTTTGTGCCATTTTGTTATGTCTTGATTGTTTGTTTTATTGCTAGAAATATGGTCTAACCAGTGACCCTTCCCCCTTATTACCAAGCTTTATAAATAGAAACAAACCTCGACAGAAATTCTATGTAGCTATTTTAAGGAATTCTTACTCACCAATAAATCTGGCACGTTTGTCTTCATGAGTTTATTTACATGTTATCTACTAAGTTGTAATTGATAACCTTGGGAAATATTTCCGATCCTTTATGTTAGTCTTTCTTATTTTAGGTTGTTGAAATGAGTACTATACACGGACCACAATTACATTGCTCTCTCTATTGAAGTCAAGGAGTAGCTTTTATCTGCAGTTCAGCAGGCAGGGAGCCTAAATAATTTCAATCATGCAGAAAGAAGGTGTGCTACTGAATTAGCAATGAAATTACATAATATATGGGCTGATATTAATGAAAGTTCATAATATTTGTGTATTTGAAAGGAAAAAATATATCATCCATCTTGCCATTTTCTGTTCTGGTTGAAATCGAAAAGTCAGTTATCGTTGTATGTAGTTTGCTAATGAGTGAATGTTGGGTCTAGTCAATAATTCATTGCTAGTGATTCTGAAATTAAAACTATTTCTGTAGTTTTCTTTTGTTGTTTTGTAGCAGTGTACCTTGGAAAGATTGTGTTTTCTTTGTGCTGTGTATTTCATCTTTGGCTATCGATGTCATGATATTGATTGCAATGTTTCGTAGTTAATGTTGTACATTTTTTATGCTTATTGTAGATTTAGCATTATTACGTCATAAATTACAACTCATTCATACTAAAGTTGTAAGGAAGATATTTTTACAAAATCTGTGAAAACAGTATTATTGATAACGAAGCTCTATACTTATAGATTACAAGGAATTCAAAATAGGATAAGGTGAAACCAAAACTACCGAACTATTATCTGGATAGGCTACTAAAATTATCAAACCTATTGGCTAGATAAGATTACGTCTATAACAAAATAACAGCTAGCTTATATTTAAAATACAAAGATATAGATAAGATTAATTCTCCATAACACTCCCCCTCAAGATGGTGTGTGTAAACTTGAAACACCCATCTTGGCTTTTAAGCGCATGAACTGATCTCTGCCAAGGGACTTGGTAAACAAATCTGCTATTTGATCCACTGAACTGACTTTCATAGTTTTAATGAGACTAGAAGCAATTTTTTCACGAATAACATGACAATCAATTTCATGTGTTTAGTGCGCTCATGATATACCGAATTGGAAGTAATATGACGGGCGGACTGGTTATCACAATACAGAGGATTTGGTTTGGAAATAGGAAAGATAATGTCTTGCAAAAGATATGAAAGCCAACTGATTTCACAAGTTGCATTTGTCATTGCTCTATATCAGCTTCAGCGGATGAGTGGGAAACCACACTTTGTTTTTTTGTTTTCTAAGAAACGATGCTAGTACCCAAAAAAATACAATAACTAGTTGAGAACTGTCTAGTTGTGGGATAACTAGCCCAGTCTGAATCATAATAAGCACAAAGGGATAAGTCTAATTAGATGAGAAAAATAGACCTTGCCTAGGTGTGGCCTTTAGGTAACAAACAAGATGAATAGCAGTATCCATGTGAGATTGGCAATGAGCATGCATAAATTGACTTAATATATTGACAGAGTAAGTGATATCTGGACGCGTGACTGTAAGATAAATTAAGCGACCCACAAGGCAACGATATAGGGAAGGATCAGATAAAGTAGTACCTTGTGATAGAGAGAATTTCATATGTTGCTCCATGAGAAAATCTACTAGTTTTAAACCAACAAGACCACTATTAGAGATTATGTCAAGGGCATATTTTCGTTAGGATAGAAATAAACCCTTCTTAGATGTGGCAACTTCGATACCGAGAAAGTGCTTCAATCGCCCCAAGTCCTTAATTTTGAATTTTTTGTGCAAAAGGTCCTTAACCAGAGTAATGAGATGAAGATCTGAACCTATAATGATGATGTCGTCGACATAAAGAAGAAGAAACACAGATCTAGAATTGCGGTGCAAGCAAAATAATGAATGGTAAGCAATGCTATGAGTAAAACCAAAATCAAGAAGAACTTGTGAGAATTTTGAATGCCAATTCTTTGAAGCCCTTAAGACCATATAAAGATTTTTGTAGTTTGCAAACGTGGGTCTCTCCTTGACGATGAAAACCAGGGGTAATTGCATAAATACATCCTCATGTAAATCCCCATGTAGAAAGGCATTATGTACATCAAGTTGATGTAACAACCATTGTTTAGCTGTAGCAATAGAGAGGAGGACTAAAGGACAAGTTTGGCGACTAGAGCAAAGGTCTCAAAGTAATCAATACCTTCAATCTGACTATAACCCTTTGGAACAAGTCTCGTTTTATATCATTCGATACTACCATTGAAGTTCGTTTAATTTTATATACCCACCAACAACCAATTGCCTTTTTTCTAGCTAGAGGTACTAATGACCAAGTTTTGTTCTCATATAAGGCATCAATCTCAGACTGCATGGCATTGTGCTATTCTGGAAAATTATTAGCCTCCGAATAAGACTTAGGTTCAATATTAACAGCTAAGGAAGAAAGAAAAGAATGATGGGAATTTGAAAAACAATCATATGATAAAAAAATTAGAAATAGGATAGAGTGAACCTGAACCATTGGTAGAAGAAGAAGACTATGATGAAGGGAGAAAAACCACGTAATCATCAAGATAACGAGGGTAGTGTCTCGTACGTGATGGATAGTGCGGAACATGTGGTGAAGAGATAACAATGGTAGGTGGTGTGGGTTGTTCGGTGGATAGTGCTGATTGTTCAGGTTCTATTGCAACAGGTAATGGCTAAATAGGAGTTAAGGTTTGTTGGTCATTAGTGGGTAAATCCTGTTTAGGAAATGGGTAAATAATGGGAGAAGAAATGGTCATTTCTGGTGGGGTAGGGGTAACACTAATTTTGGATTCTGAGCATTAAGTATTTGATATGGAAAAATATGTTCATGAAAAATAGCATCTCTTATAAAATAAATTTTTTGTGAAGATAAATCAAGTATTTTATATCCTTTTTTACCATGAGGGTACCCTAAAACAATTCCTGAGATGCCCGTTAGAAAATTTGTGACTGATGTTTGTATTTCGACCATAAACCAAACAACCAAAGACTCGAAGGTGTGAAAATTTCGGTTTTTTATTAAAAAGAATTTCATAGGGTGTGCGACCTTGTAAGGTTGATGTAGGTAAACGATTAATTATGTAAGTAGGTTAATACAAAATCTCCCCAAAAATCTAATGGCAAGTTAGATTGAAAATGTAAGGCATGTGCAATGTTTAGTAAATGTCTGTGTTTACGTTCTACAACACCATTCTGTTGAGGAGTATAAGCACAACTTGATTGTTGGAGCACTCCCAAATTTTGAAAGAAAAGAATGGTATTGGAATTGAAAAACTCACGTGCATGATCAGATTGAATTTTTTGGATTTTCATGTGAAATTGATTCTCAACCATTTTAAAAAAGAAGGATAATTGAGTTAACTTCACTTTTGTGTTGCATTAGAAATACCCAAGTACTCCTAGAAAAATCATCAACCACAATCAAGAAAAATTTGGCACCAGAAAAATGATTTTTACTATATGATCCCCAAATATCAAAATGAACTAATTCAAAACATTTGATAGTAGAGATGCAACTCAAAGGAAATTTTAAACGAGATTGTTTGGCCAAAGGACAAACAGTATAAGTACATTTATTTGAAAACTTAATGCTAGAATCTAAATTATTGAGCTATGGAGATAAAGTCATTGCTAGATGTACGAGGCACCAATTCCACAAATCAAAATGAGAACCAAAAGATGCAGAAGTGACAAAAGTAGTAGAGGAATTATCCATAGTTTAGAGGCCGCCATATTGCTCACCCATCACAGTAATCTTCTTCGGTCTCTGGTCCTGTAAGAAACAAGTAGTGGGAGTAAAAGTGAGCTAAGAATTAGTGTCTTTGGAAAGCTTGCTAATGGACAAGAGATTAAAGTGAAAAGATGGAACATGTAGGACATTTGAGATTGAAAGACCTGGTTTTAAAAAAACAAAACCAATGTGGTGAACTGGGACCAATTGATTGTCAGGTAATTTAATAGAGTTAGCTACTTTTTTGTACGAGTGAAAAAGAGATAGATCAGATACCATATGATTTGTGGCACCAAAATCTAGAATCCAAATGGTAGAATGAGGTTTAAAAGAGGCAAAATAGAGAAAAAAGTACTTGCAAAGTTTGTAGTAGGTTGTTCATTATCAGTATTAAGGAGTGAAAGAAGCTGTTGAACTTGAGTTGGAGTTACATTATTCGAAGGTGTAGAATCCGAAGATGACGAAATAACAACAGCATTTGAATGAGCTTGAAGAGAAGATCTCGAGTCATGATTATTGCAGCTGGTAGAGCCACGATGAGATTTCTTAGAACCAAGATCATGTTTCCACCAGGAAGGATATCCAATTTTTGAGTAACAATGACTGTCAGAGTGACCATCAACATTGCAAATAGAGCAATGATATTGAGACTTAGAATTGGCATTGTGGGATGGAGCATGCTAAACAGACATTGCTGATTGATCCAATGTGATAGATCGAGAATCTGATAAAGAACGTTGGCATTCTACCTATAAAAAAAGAGAGTATGCTTTTGGCACTGATGGAAGTGGGTCCATAAGAAGAATTTGACTTCTAACAGAAGCATATGAATCATTTAACCCTTGGAGAAAATCCATGAGATGATCATTATCATAGATGGCATTGAAATTTGGCACAATACCATAGGCACATGCTGGAAGTGTGTGATAAGATTCAAGTTAATCACAATATGCCTTCAACATTGTGTAGTATACAGAGATGGAATTGTTGCCTTGAGTTAGATTAGAAATTACTTTGCGAATTTCAAAAATTTGTGCTGCATTCTTCTAATTAAAGTGAGCTTGAAGATCAAGCCAAATGTCACGTGCACTCTTAATCCAGATAATGGAATTGGCAATTGTTGGGGTGGTTGAATGTACAATCCAAGATTAGACCATACTGTTACAATGAATCGACAATGGAAGATTTGGACTATTTGGTTCAGATTTGGGAATGGTACCATCAATAAATCCAAGTTTTTTTTTTGCCTCTAATGCCATAATGATAGCTTGACTCCAAGTGGGGTAATTGTCACCATTGAGGAGCTGTGTAACAAGTGGTTGACCAGCTTGATCAGAAGAATGGAGATAATATGGAGATGAATGATCTGGTGGTGCAGGCATTGTGAATAAAGTGACAAGAATCGATCTTAGGCTGATTCCATGTAAAGAAGATATTTTTACAAAATGTGTAAAAGCAATATTATTGATAACGAAGCTCTGTACTTATAGATTACAAGGAATTCAAAATAGGATAAGGTGAAACCAAAACTACCAAACTATCAGCTGGATAGGCTGCTAAAACTATCAAACCTATTGGCTAGATAAGATTACGTCTATAACAAACTAACAACTAGCCTATATTTAAAAAACACAACAAACCAATTTAAAATACAAATTTAAAATACACAGATATAGATAAGATTAATCTCCCATAACAAAAGTCACTAAACCTTCAGGAAAGGTTGGATTTTTTTAACGTTTAATGATATAACTTTTATGATGAGTGGCCTGTAGTTAAAAGTTCGATTAATTGGATCCATTCATTTCTTGATTAGGTTGGATTTTGCTTCTTGTATCATGATGGCCACTAACCATTGCTAGTGTGAAATTGTTACGCTACATGCTATTCTGCGAGTTAGCAATATTATAATTTTGACTAACCAGAAAACACTGTAATATCTCCAATAACACATGAAACATATTTCACTTGTTGCAAACAAGCGATATATAATTCATGAAACCCCATTACACACGGTAGCAAGGTTACAAACAGGTACAACCAAAGACTTAATAAGTTAAAGGACATGAAGTTAAGTTGATGCACTTGGTCTTCACGCATTCAAAACTCGGTGACGATACTCCCCCAGAGCCCATATGGGAAAGCTGTTTCGAAACGATCCATAGTGCAGGACACAGTTCCTAAAATATGCTCCAGTGTTCTCCTGTAGTTCTTTTGGAAATGAATAAAAATCTCCTGACGAGAGAAACATACATATGATTGCTAACTACTAACTAACTCTGATAGCATGAATTACCTGTTGTGGGAAGTCTCCATCTTCCATTTGTGAATTGATTAGTAACTTTATTCCGTGGTGTATGGGTGTAGGATCTATCTTAGCCTTTTTTTCAGCAAAACATTAGTAATTAGCACTATAACATATTTTACATTTAATAAGAGATTTTGTTCTTTTATTTTGATACAGAAATATCTCATACTTAACTCGTATTATCATTCATGTTATGGATATCTCTATTTGTTGGATATATTTTGTTATTTTCATCATTTTATTCAGCAACAACCATGTAAAAAATTTAGGATGTTAATTTATAGTTTTATTATATTTAGCAACAACTACTTTCCTCCTTATATTCCACACTAACAAAGTGACAATATGCTGTCCATTAGATATTCAACCATTGCTATTTGCAGGGCCTTAAGAGCTTTAAATTTACCAAACTATCATAGTTCAAAATCTTTGTTTACTAACCTGCCCTGCCTTAATGAGGGACAACAAAGCCCATGAAGTTTGAACTAAGCTTGCACGATTACCTTCTAGATTTGTATACACCTATTTGACAAGGAAAAGATGTGATGTGAATACAAATTTGAAGTATCGAAATTCTTTAATCCATTTCCTTATCTTAGTTTCGTGCACTATTCAAAGAAAAATAAATGCCATATACCTTGTTTTGGCTTGACAAGTAACTTTCTCCCCACCCACCATTAGGCAATTGCTTTGACAACAAAAATTCACATGCCTTGCGTAAGGAAGCATTGTTATGATAGTTCTTTCCACAAGCTGTTAGTCCCTCTACAGCAAACCATGTGGCATAAGTAAAGCAAATCCCCCAACAACCGTACCTGTATAATTGCTTATCATCAATTGTAAATTATGAACTTTGTCTTTTTTAATTTTCTTTTTGATGTACAAACTAGCTTTGTACATTGAAAAGACATGCAAATAAAAATATCTTTTTTAAAATTTAGATAAACTATAAGAACTTATTCAATTCCATTGTTCATTGAATATGTATATATTATGAGTTTTTAAATAGGTCCTATAACTTTAGGGGAAAAAAGTTATAAGTAGGGATTTGTTTGAAAAATAACAAAATTATAAAAAAAAAACTAGTTACAAATTTTTAAATTATAAGGACAATTTAAAAAATTCAATAAAATTATGTAGACCACTACAAAACAACATACTTATAGCACTTGCTAGTCATTTAGAGTGTCTTAAATACTGGGTAACAAAGACAAGGTCAAAAGCTAGAACATACAATTATAAATAAAATTAGGGTATAATGTACAAAATAAAGTTATCAGCAGAAGAGAAAAGACAAAAGGATACAGTACCAGGAGCCATCAGGGTTTTGTGTGTTTTCAATGAAATGGATTGCTTTGGAAATACTATTATCTACTTCCTTTCTTCTGTGCATTGGGTATAGCTTTCTAAATAGAGCCAAGGCCTGGATTGCTGATGATGTGCATTCTACATAACTACTTCACAACATAAACCCAATAAGTGGCAAATAATAGAACAATATAATACATCAACATGTTTGCACAGTAATCTTACTCCATCTCAATGAAACAACCTTCAAAGAATTCAGTTGGATTGAATTTCTGCAGTAAACATGTTTTCTCACTCAATTAAGACAATGTTGTTAATCTTGAGTTCAACAAGTTAGGGTGCCTCCGAGTTTTCTTACCTCTATCCAGTTATATGCTTTTTTAGGCTCCCAAGCAGAGAAACCGCCACTCTTACTCTGTAGATAAAAGGGATATGTAAGAGTTGCATGTAATTATATACACAAAGGTAAGTGAGTAATGTCACAAAGGATTTAAATAAAAAATCGTACTTGTAGAGAAAGGATGACATTAACAGCATCATAGAATCTCTCTGTTTCCATCTTTTCCCCAACTAGATCAGTTGGCATTTTTGAGAATAGAAGCACAACCTATTGATAAAATTTAATGGCAAATGTCAAAGTGTCATTAAAAGCGATCATGGCATTGTGAAATGTGTTTTTTAACTGCGAGGGACAACAAAATATGTTTTTTTTATCTTGATAGATCATTGGCGTAATTTTTGCTGGAAACAAACTTGGGTATTTGCTCTTAAGTGAAACATTAATTTTGTTCCTTCGAATATATACTTCTATATCTTATTGATCGTCCTTTTATCAATCATAATTAATGTTATCAATGTTATCCTTGGAGTGCTCTCTAATTGGTCCCTGAATTCATCAAGCGACACTAGAAGACCAAGTTGAAGTTGTTTACCAATATGTACCCCCTCCGTCCCAATTAACTGTCAATTTTGACAAATTGGGAGTACATTAAAAAGTTAATGTATTCAGTTATATGTACTTTTTAATGTATTAGTCTGTCTAAATGAACAATTAATTGAGGAAAGAGGAAGTATTTATCAGATGTGGCATTTATTTTCAAGAACCAAGATAAACTGTGCACGTTTGATTGAATAATGGTGAACCTTTAGTCCTTCTGCCGTGCAATCAGAGACTTGCAAACCTTGATCTTGCATTGATAATGTCCACGCACCTTTGGAAATGTGTCTATTCATTGCGATGTAGTCACCGAATGGGTTTTCACGAACCTTGAACATAGCATTATATCTCTTTCAATAGTAATTGACATTGCATAGAGTATAAATTGAAGGCATGAGGTGGCAAGTAGTTAGCTATTAGTACCTGTGAAGCCTTCACAAAGTTGTGTGCTTTCTTGAGTGTAGGTCCATACTCTTCACTCACATTACAAGCAAGTATAGCTTGTATAGCAAAATTTGCATCCCACGTTTGACTGCCAATACCCTGGGAGAAAAATAATTAACAACCAATAGCAATGAGGAACATTTTTCAAAAAAATAATGATACAAATTCATCTATAAAACTGCTACACTCCGGAATTTAAGTCAATAATACTTAAAAAAGAAAGACAATTTCAATTAAGTACTAAGCGTTATGTTCACTAGCGTGCTAATGATGTACATATACTTGTTAATTTAATGCATTGCAGACCAAATTTATAGAAAATTTCTCTCAAAATAATCCGTTATTTAGCTAGAAGAGGCTTTATTTATTGAAACCCCCATTTTCATTCAAACCAAAGTGGTATCTCAATGTTAGTTCATGTTCTAAAAATTATTCTTAAGTGTCATCAAATTAGTTTTTTGGTGGACAAAAAATTATTCTCCTAATCAATATTGAAGAATTAATTTGATACTGCTTATAAACAAAAAAAATAATAATGAGTTGTTAGCATATTTTTAAAAAATTAAAATGAAATAGAAAAAATGTTATGCTAACCATAAATTTCAAGCCGTCTTCAGCGAGCCAAAAGTAATCGGGAATTCGAGCTAAACTAAACTGGTATGCCTTTGAGTTGGGGTCTTCAGCCCAGTGCGCAAGTAAACACAACACCTTCCATTTGCATTCAGTAATAACTAAATATGTTTATGGATAAAACTATTAATAAATACAATAATTGAGTGGTAATGCTTGTTATATTATACCTGAGTTACAACTCCGATGCCAAGGTATTTACTATTCTCATCCTCGTATCGTATATGATTAGCTGTGGTTTGTAGTGCCTTCTGCCTAAGCATGGCAAAAGGCCAGCACTTTAAAATACGCTCTCCCACATGATAAAAAAATCCCCATGCCATATCTTGGATCAGAGGATGTGGATAGTATAGATCCTCCTAAAATTGCAAGCCATTTTAGTTTCATATATACAATATTCAAAATATTTAAATTTGTCCAAAGGGAAGTTCATAGGATAGATATATGAAATTAAAACTTGCGTTTGGCATTAGGCATAACACAAATCAAAACAATAACATAAGCATTAAGATAAAATTCATTTTTTTCAAAAAAAAAATAGAGATTTCATAGACCTTAGCAATATTATTTCGGGCTTCATTCCAATTGATTTGATCATAAGGCTCATTGTACAATTCTTCTCTTAGGGATCTGATTAAGCCAGTAATAGGGCCCACGGACTTCTTTCCATATATGTATGACATGGGCATGTAAACCATGCGACAGTACATCATGAGGTTCCCTAGCATATAATATCATTTGGCAAAGGACTTAGAGATAAAAAGACAAAACATGCAACTGGTTGCACAAAGAAATTAAGGAACCTTATGACTCTTAAGACAAACCTGGATGAACAGGGAAGAATCTGGGTAGAAGCCATAACTCTGGCGGAAATGGATTGCAGCCTAACCACTCATAAACCCCAGTACCTTCACCAAATCAAGTATGTTGCATAATATTCACATGCTTACATTGTGATATACGTGTCTAGATGCAATAGACAACTAAAAGATGAAGTGACTCAAATATAACCGCAAAAAAAAAAAGTAAATTATAGTAGTTTTTTTAAGATTTAGTGTAATTATACTCTCCACGCATCTATTTTGTAAAATTATATTGACTTCTCCTATATATATTAATTCATTAATTTTAGTGATAAAAGAATAACATGTAACTTTTCATAAAACTATCTCTCCAAAAAGCCTAAACTTATGGGTAGAAGCACATGAATGATTTTATACTTTAATACAACCCACCATATGAATGACTTTTTTCGACTTGCTTGAAAAGTGAACAATTTTATCATAATGGGGTTCAAATTCCAAACCATTTGGTTAAAGAGGCTTTGATATCATGTTATGAAATCATCTCTTCTAAAAGCTTAAGTTCATAGGTAGAGATACAAATTATTTTATACTCTAAAAACATGTTCATGATTGTTAGTGAGGAAATTATAATATTTTGATAATATTTATATATATATATATATATTACTAAAATACCTCCATTTTATCATAAGTTATAATTATAAGTTTTATCTCTCTGTGATATAAAAAGTATTTTATCCAATCAATATATTAAATTTTGTTAAATATTATTTTTTGTTATTAACAATTACATATTTGTTATATTTTTTCACTTAAATTAACAAATTAATATTTATAAGAGATATTAGTGTAATTTTAATGATTTTCAAGAAAGATCAATGATAATTTTACAAAATAAAATAGTCCTTGATGTAATTGCACTAAACGTAATGGTTAGCATAATTTTCTAGAAAAATAGCAATTAATGCGTTTACCGAGGCAAAGAACTTCCCCACGATGGAATAGCTAGTAAACCACCACGATCAAGGATCCATTTTCTTCCTTTGGCCATTGCCCCGTCTTCGCCATCTTCAGGTTCTTCTCCAAGTAACCTCAAGACGATATAGCTCAATGCCGATCCAAACATTGTGCTGTGACCCTCTATATGTAATCCCCAACCACCATCTTCGTTCTGTCTCGTGAGAAATTGTCAGCCAATAATTGGTCAAATCATGTATAACTATTCTATCAAAAAAAAATCATGTATAACTATCTTATCATTAATATTTCAATACCTAAAAGTGAATATTCAATTGGGACATCTACTCCATCATCATTGGATATAATGGATTGATGGAAAATGTGAGGCCACCATCACATCTAATGATAATAGAATGGGTGTCTTAATTGGACAACCACTTTTGAATATTAAAATAACATTTGCCTAACTAATTTATAATGGATCCCCTCCTTGTTATTGTGTCCATTAGCAAGGAAAATGTTGTTAAGAGTGTCAACTTCAATTAGTTAATAGTGTCACCTTTGAAACTTGTTAATTAAAAATTGAATTTATGTCTATATACTGACTCTGACTCTGGTAATTAACAATGTAAAATAATTTTAAATTGTCCTTCAATTGAATTTTAACAAGATAACAAATCATAAAAAATAACTACCCACTATCATAATAACTAGTCAGAATTTGTCATTTCAGTGTAATTCTGCTAATTAACAGTGTAAAGCTATTTTATATTGTTAGTACAAAAAAATTGAACTCTTACGGTTTGTTTGGTTTGAGAGCAAAATTGAAGGAAAATTTTCAATAGACGAGTTTCATGAATCATTTTACACATATTTTATTCATGAAATTTATCTCTCAATTTTTTCCCTCAACTAAACATATCCTTCAAGATTTCAATTTAGAGTATATTTGGTTAGGGGGTAAAAATATGGTATAGATTTTAATGAATGAATCCTATGTATAAAATTATATATGGAGCTCATTCATAAAAATTTACACCATATATTTTTTGGTAAAATTTACACCATATTTTTACTCTCCAATCAAACATACCCTTAGTGTGATGGTTTATTAAGAAGGATTCGACTTCTTTAAAGTGAAGAAATTTGTAAAGTGAGAGAGTGAGAGACTTATCAATCTTGGATCAAATACTTTCATTGTATGTAGGTTCCACTAAACAATATAAGTATGATTAATCTCTCACTTTTCACTTTACAATTTTTTATCAATTTAATTTGAGGAGCCAAATCCAATTAAGAATATTAGCTAATAAAAATATTTCTATATTATCAATTGAAAAACCTTATGCTATAATATATAAATTTAATTCTAATGCATTAATTGTGTAAGATTTTTTTAAAAAGTCATCTAATTAAATCTTCCCACGTATATGACTTTTTAAAGTAATGGAGTAACCATGAAATATGTTTTGAACCCACATTACCAAAAAAAAAAACAAAAGTTCTTAATACTAAGCTATAATCACAACTTGCATTGTGACATGTTTGTCTTATCAAATTCAATATATCTTTTGTTATGTCAAAGGACATTAGCTCCCGATTAAGAAACCGGCTATTGCTACTCTCATTTATCTATTGTCACTCTCATTCATTCAATTTTTATTTAATTAGCCTATAATGCCTTTTATTCTTTTGTGTAGTTAAAATATTGTTTATTGTTACTTCTAATTTTAAGAAAACTCAATATTATCAACTTTTTAAAATATTTTTGTAATATATTGTTACATTTGTTTTAGTGATTCTTTTTGTAAATAATAATGAGTAATAATAAAGATAAATACTAAATCAAACTATACAATACACATGCTATTATTTAATTTTAACATTTGGTGTTTATATAATTTTAAAAGTATTAAATAAATATATTATATTAGAATTTTTTTTACAATCACTTACTTTTAATGGCTTAAAGGCACATATAAATTGTATTAAATTTACATATAAATTATATTAAATTTAACATATACCATAAATAAATATATTAAATTTTGTTGTGAAATTTATTTTACAATATGTAAATTATATGTTATCTAATAGGAAATAAATGATATAGCCTTTATATTATTCGAGTGTCGAAAACAATTAACCCTTTTGAAATCTTTTTTATGTGAATAAGTAATTAATTCAATGTATAAAATTAGGTCAATTTTTTATAATATGAAGAAATAAAAACTATAATAAAAATTAATAGCCAATCGTAATAAACTATGGTATCATTTAGTTAATTTACTATTTTTTATTTATATAAATGCTAGATGTTACAAAAAATGTGTGTACTTGTATACCATAATTTATTATCATGACTTTGCTATCATTCATTTTTATTTATTATTTTCTTTAAAATATTCAACATTATATTATTTAGATATTTTGGTATAAAAAATTTAAAACAAATTAATATTTGAATTAAATCATTATATTAAATAAATAAATTATTAATACTTATAACATCTAGTAATTACGTGAAAATTAAAAATAAGATAAATAATAAATATTTTTATGCTGCTAAACTAATTTTTAATTAAATTTAAAATAATAACTTTTGATAGCATTATGAATTATCTATGTTAGGTCTTCTTTGGTTAAAATAGAAAAAGGATAATTTAGTGAAACTAAATAATAATTAATGTAAATAGAAGTGACAATATTCATATAGGAGTGGCAATAACCACTCCCCCATTAACCTACAAATTTAATCCAATTAACTCATAGGTCAAAAAGTTTGTGAATTAATAAGTTAGGAAATTATCCCGTCCTAATCAATGCAGCTTGTACATTGAACGAATCACTCGCGGATTGTGGGGGTGGCAAAGGGGCTAGGCGGCTGACCCATCATAGTTATTTAAGTTTGAAATGCCAACCCATCCAATCAAAAAATGGTGGGTTGGCGGGTAACCCGTTCAACCTATTTTGTCACCTCTAACGGATTGTGTAGGGCATATATTCAGCTGTAAAGTTGCCCTCTTCCAAACTCTAAAGTCATGGTTATTCATGGTAATAGGGGTGTAAAAGGACGGCAGACTGGGTTAGACCAAATCTAAACCCCCGGAATTTCAGAGAGTCATTATTTGAAACCCGAATATGACCTGACGATGACCTAATAAATGACCGGATGAACCTGGCTTTTAAACCACCTATTAAGATTTTGACATTATACATAGTATAGTGATAAAATTTTACAAGTAAGAAACAAAATTCAAGAGATATTTTAAGATACATATTTCAAAAAAATCATGTAACTAAAAATAATATCAAGTTACCTAAAATGTATTAATTGAAGTACAAAATCTTATAATTTATCACCAATTATTATAAAAATATATATAACTATAAAAGAATTTTTGACTTTGGGTCAGGTTGGTCTAATCGGAAGCATGACCTGAACTTGGCCCGAAAAGTGTACTTGGTCAATTTTAATGACCCGAAACCAACCCAATAAGTTTCAGAGGTCTTGAACACCCCTACATCATAAGCTCACAAAGAAGACCACCAAAGTAGCCTTCTTCATTGCCCTTCCCATCAACATTTATGCTGCATTTGGATGAGGGTTTTTTTTTCCCTCTCTTTTCAAAATCACTTTTTGTATATATGGATAAATTTTTAAAAATAACTAGAATTTTACAATAATTAGTATTAAATTTATTTAATAAGTTAAAAAGAGTAACTTTAAAAAAAATTAATTTTTTTTTAAATTATATATAAAATTTAAATTTCTTAATCGCTTTTCTTAAAACTAAGACAAATACACCCTTAGTTTCAGTTTACAAAATCTGCTAGGGAACATGCCCAACAAAAAGCAATCGTGGTTCAGTGAGCATGGATAAAAATTGAAGTTTAATTTCTTTATTTAATGATCATCAAAAGATAAAATATAATTTCTATATACTAATAGTATAAAGGAAAATTTATTCTGTCATCTAATTAAATTATCTCATTTGTATGAATAGTGAGTATGTGGCTGGATTATCTTTACTGATATAATAATACATGATTAAATATTAGTATAAAAAATTTTACATTGCAAGTGATAGAAATTAAAATCCAAAAGATAAAGTAGACAAATACGCATATTCATGATCATTTTGGTTCCAGTATGTAGTTGGACCAAACTTTTGTTTCAATCCTCATAATATTTTATTATTTTGTATGAATTCTCAGCATGTCCTATCATTTGAGTTTTGATCTTTCAATAACCCAATGCAAAATAAATTAAATTACAGTGACTGAACTTTTATGAAAATAGTAAGTATAAGGACTAATTAGATCCTGAAAAAGTAAAAAATGTAAGGATCGATACTTGGCTATTGAGACTAAAACTAAATTAGCGACACTATAATAATAAGGATTAAACCTTAAAAAACAAAATTATAAGGACTAAACCTAATATTAATTAATAACAAGTATAACGGTCAAAATCTTGTTTAAACATTTGTTTCATTTTTAACCCTTCAAGGCCAGTTGGCGGAGCCGTTTAGCCATTAGTGCATCACCCGTGGCAGTTCAATTTGGTGAATAAAGAATGTACCTGATGGTTATACAAATACCGAATACTTTCTTTCTTGTGTTCTGGTCCGAAAACAACCTCAAGTGAGCCTGTAACATAGAGTACTATTACCTGCACACATTTTAAATAACAATTAAGATACACATTACGCAGAGGGCAAGGTCACTCTATACCAAAAAAAAAAAGGAGAAGAGGGTTGTGGGTTCGCTTTCAAACTCACTGGTTCTAATGGTGGAAGACTGAAAGTGCAGGTGACAGTGGTGGCGGTGGTTTGGGGTTTAAGTGGAGGAGAGATGGGAGGAAGAATGGGATAATTTTGACCATTCAATTAAATTTTTATTCTATAAATGAAAAAATAATAATAATGGTGTATATATAATAATTTTAAATTAATTAAGAAAAGTAGATGATTTTTTAAAATTTAAAAGATGGTAAGTGTAATTATCAAAGACTTAAAGGAGGTCCTGTTATCCCCTCAAAAAAAGGCATGCTCAGAATATGGATCTATGTATACGCATATATTTCAAATTAAACCAATTACCAATATGATAAATGTAATGTTGGATTATGGTATATTATTATTATTATTATTTATTTAAAAATTTTGTGAGAAACAATTATTAAAATAATTCAATACATATTTATATATAGTGTGAAGACTCTGCAGCCCCTAGCGCTAATCACCAAAGCAATATTTTAATTATTAATAAAATTTGAATTAATTTGAACTATTAAGCTTGAATCAATTTTCAGTATTTTATGTATCTATATTTTATAGTCGTTATTCAAAATATATTAAAGGCATGTTAATATTAATTAAATATAAAATATGCCAAAAAAGGATAAATAACACATTATTTTCATGAAATTTAGCTCCCTGTCATTATTTTAAGCATATTTTCCTTTGATTATGTACAGCAAAATGTACATATAACTCATGTCTTGGACCGTTTCAGTTTTATGTCCTTGAAAAATAAGAGAAAAATTATTTATTTAATTTTGGTCTAAATATTTATAAAATTATTTATTTTTAATCTCTGTCATATATGATTGCTGGTTATCATGTAAAATTGAATAAATGACCATCCGTCATCCAGTTCAATAATTGACATAGAACATATAATAGCTGGGACTAAAACCGACAAATTTTTGAGAGACCATAATCAAATTTTGCTTTTTTTCATGGGAAAAAAATATTTAAGCCAAAAAATTATTAAGAGTAAAATACATTAATTTTCACTCATTTTAGACAATATTACACGCGATCTCCAAAGTTTACAAAAATATACAATAAAGCCTAATTGAGATTTAGTAACATTTAAAAAATGCTATCAAATCATATAAAAATATTGGTAAAACTCCTCTGCAATATAGCCTAATGAAAATGCTACTAATTAAAGAGTTTTAATAATTTTTTTAATAGTTTTAGTAGTGCTTTCTAAATGTTACTAAAAGGTTGATAAATGATGCTAAAAATCAAACATAGTGTTGTAATACATTAATTTCTCTGAGATTGAGGTGATATTACATTCAATACGTTTATATTTTATGAAATATGACACTGAGCACCTTTACAAAACATGACATTAACATGCTCAGTAAGAAGGTCACTGAAGTCATGGTAAATCAAGGGATGCCTTGTGTAAAATCATTTAACCATAGGAGAAACAAATATAATTTACCCAAAAATTAATATATGAAAGTAACTATTACCTAAACTTGTAGGAGGTAAGAAGCATTATATCTATAAAAAAGTGATGATATATATAATAAAATTTGAACTGAGGTTTTAAAATTTTATCTGTTTATATTAAAAAAATGTATTTGTTAAATTATTTATTTAAAAAAATGATGACTTGTAATAACTTAATAATCAAGAAAGGACCGGTATATATTGGCTAAAATTGGAGCTTACCGAGGGTTGAAGGAAAAACGAAGCGCCAGAACACTCTGCAGGCCAGTGGCCATCATGTGCTTGAATAGAGGAATAGAAACTGATAGCCCTTCTAATTGTTGTAATCAATGCTTCTGCGGTTACGTTCTCTTTGTCTCCCACTTTCACTCCTGGTTGAATTGGGCCACACTGGTTCTCCTTTGTGAGCTGTGAGTCAATCCAGTTCTTTTTGGTAAGATGATAAGGGTATTTTTATATGTTTTGCTTATTTGATTTATACATAATATTAATTTTATCAAATTTTTAATCAGGTCCTTACAGTTAAAAAATTTATAACTAGGTCCTTATAATAAATAAAATTTTGTAATCAAGTTTCAAAACCTAACATCCATTGCAAAGATGTGAAACTAACTAAAATATTCTTTGATTTTATCTATTGGCAGCTTTACATGAGTTGGTTTGAACCTCACAGACTAAAATCTCAATAATGTTATTAAACTATCTTTGAAACTCATCATGATAGACTTTTTATCTTTTTAGTATTCATATTAAATGAGTTCAGTTAAGTCTTGAAAAAGTATCAGCATAAAATTGTCGTTGGCTCTTTTCGTATGTGTGCACTAATATAACATCAAAAGAAATCAAGCAATATTGTGCTTAATTTCACATTTTTGTAATGATGGTTAGATATCCAGAGACTTGATTACAATTTTTATTTTGATGTATGGATCTAATTACTAATTTTGAAATTATAGGTACCTAATTACAAAACTTTAAGCTATAAAGATCTAATTAAAACTTTGGTAAAACTACATATATCTATAGATTAATTAAACCTACAAATTATTAAAGATAAAAGACTAAGTTGGAAAAAAAATAAAGGAAAAAAATTTTGACCCAAAAATTAATTCTAAGATTGCTTTTGGTACGAGGTGAGCATAAGGGTAAAAGATCATGGATAAATTTTATATATAATTTTACAAATATAATTTATCTAAAAAAATTATTTGTACTTTTATCCCAAACCAAATGCATATAGCCTAGAAAATTTACTTCCTTACCATATTAAATACAAAATACAAAAACCTACAGTCTAAATACGAAATACAAACATTTTAATTGTAAACTATTTTAAATTCAAAATAAATTAGTCCAAACACCTAAAAAAATTTATAAAATACCTGCATCCTCATTAAGAGGTCAGAGCTCTGTTTAAAGGAAAATCGATTTTTGGTGAATTCCTGGCGTACCCTTTCTACCTCAGTGCGTTCTTGTGTAGTTCCTGTGTTTGGATCGAACTCCCAGTGTTGTCTTCCTATAAAATTGTTCCCTGAAATCAACCCTTCTCCTCCTTCTGCTATCCTCAACTTCCACATGCTGATCCTTAACACTCTCTATTGTCTTGTCTTGTCTCTTGTTTTTTCTCTCTACCCAGCTACTATTAGTTCCTTATTCAACCAAAAACAAAGAATTTTGCCCAAAAAGAAAATATTAATAATCCATCAAAATAAGAAAATATTATTCATGAATAGAATTGAATTAGTTTATTCTTCAAAAAAAGGATTGAATTAATTTAGAATTAGAATTTGAATTTTATCTAATCTTATTCAAATTTTGTCGGTTTATATTGGCTCGTTTTGTTCAATTTTCCACAAAAGAAAAAATGAAGTTTAGAATATTATAAATTAAAAGTAATTTAAGTCAATAAAATAAAAAATAAAAGTAACTCTGTAATATGCATAAAATGATATTTAA
Organism: Dalbergia oliveri; assembly: GCA_030441495.1. Lineage (NCBI taxonomy): Eukaryota > Viridiplantae > Streptophyta > Magnoliopsida > Fabales > Fabaceae > Dalbergia > Dalbergia oliveri. Next base: position 29,772,515 of record JAMLFY010000010.1, read on the forward strand.
GTGAGAATGATATATGGATAAAAAATTATTTAACAAATTAAAACTATTATAAGAAAAAGTATAAGTTTAACAAGAAAAAATATTATGTAATAATTTTTCTGCTCAATTGGATTAGATCAATTTTGAAAATTTAATTTGAAATCCGATCCAATCAAAAAGGTTTCTACAAAAACTTGATTCAAATTTTTGTGATTTTGATATATTTTTTTATTTTTTTTCAGTCAATTCAATTATCTTGATTGAGTTGAATTGGGATATATATATATATATATATATGATTAATTAATTAATTAATTAATATTGTACTCCAACTAACTGCCCATTTTACACCATTTTATAGGACTCGAATATATTGAATTTCGTGATAGGTTGAGAATAATTATAGATAGAAGATGAAGAATTTTACTAATGTGATAAAATGAAAATAAAAGGTGAAATAACACAACAGAGGTACAATCTTGCATAGACAATAAATATAACAAGCCAATAACTAATTCCTAACCAGCTGAATAAATGCTCATCACTAATTAATAGTATCTCTAATATTTATTAACAAAACGCATCAAAACAAATATCAAAATCAATAACATATAAAGGGGATCATAATAAATCAGAAGCACAATCCATTATGCAAGGACGATGAAAAAATATATAATGAATCAAAATGGAGATGCACAAGTAGTGCTGAGAAACTTTGTAAACTAAAAGAATCAAATAGAAAAAGCAATGTGAAGGCTTGGACAGATACATAACAAAAGAGAGACTTGCCCTATATGGCTGCCACAGCTGAAGAGAGACCACAAAGGGATGGATATATATAGATGGAATGTGATGAATCAAACAATATCTCATTTAAAAATAGATGAGAATGTAATATGTATAATATCTCACACATTATGAGTCTAAATGAGAATACTCTCAGAGAAAATTAACTAAACGCACCGTGGTTAGTTGAAGTTGGTGAGCTTTTCTTTATTAATATAAAATGCAAGGTACAGCTTTTTGTAATGCAGCCCTAATTAATGCAACCTTCTATCTGAGTGGATATTAATAACATTAATAATTGAATTTTTTTTTTGGGTATTGAACATTAATACGTCAATAATTGATTATTATAAATAAAGTAGAAATTTATTTTTAATTAAATCTATTTTGATCTTTGAAAAAATAAAAAATTTTGGTTTATTCTTTGAATTTTTATTTTTTTTCAAATATTTTCAAAATTATTTGATTTTAATGCATGTAATTATTCTGTCTTCATTACATGTTGAGCTAATTAATAAAAGACAAATTATTATATCTTATATGGAATGTAAGGTAGCGTTTATTTTCTATCTTGAAATAGGAAATACAGAGATAAGAATATAAATATAGGAATAATAGAGACAGTGGAGATAGATACATAAATAATAAATATGTATAAGGATATTATTAGAAAATAAAAATATTAAATTTCTGCTATTCGTTCTCATTGTCCCCACATTTTAGAGGTATAAAAATTTTGTGTTTTTCTATCCCGATGACAGAAAATTTTCCTATCCCCTGTTCTGTATCCACTACCAAACAGATTTGTGTTCCCAGTGTTGCTTTATTTCTATCCCAGACAACAAAAAAACGCTATCTAAGAGTCGTATGTGACATATCATGATTATATATATCAAAACTTTTACTCAATAATTTATTAGATTCAACCCGTTAATCCATATTATCTTATATAATAATTTATTTTACAGTAAAATTATGACACATATAATTGTGATATATCATATATTACTAGTAACTACCATGTAAAATTGAATAATATTATTTTTTATTAGTAAGCTCATCATTTTCTGTTATTAGAAATATTTGTGCCATTTTTTTTTCAATGATTAAAATCAAAGCTTGCTTTTGTACAGGTGGATTCAATTAGAGTCATTCAACGCAACCACTCGACAAAGGAATTTTTATATAGTTGTAGGTAGAAAAAAATTGTTTTATATAATTTATTATTTAGTAAATTAATTTTTTAAGCCACTATTTTCTTTTATTTGTTTATAATTTTAAAAAAGTAATTTATATATTAAATTATATGTTTTATTAGTATATTAAGTGATATAAAATTATTCTGTTACTCTAAAAGCGTTTGAAAATTAAAATATGTTAAGATATATGAAAGTAATAAAGGACTTCAACCACGTGGAATCAAAATTGAAGTCCTTTAAGAACAGATGGAATTAATTATATATATATATATATATATATATATATATCACTTCAAAAAAAGTATTATATATATTTATACAAATATTCTTTTATTTTTATATTTAATTTAAATTATTTTATTTCATTCATTTGTTTATTTTTTGGTCATTGGAATCGTTCAGTGGAGAGTAGTTATTAAGTAAAGTCCTTCCAATATAATAATCAGGGTTTGATTGGACGTTACAATTCTAACGTAGAGTTTTAATTTAATATCGAAATTGACTTAAAATCTTTAATTTGGAGTTATTTGTTGGTAAATATAATATATATATATATATATATATATATATATATGTATACACGTATTATTTTTAACAAAAATAAAAGATAGTTAACAAATAATAATACATATATCATATTTTTGTATAAAATAGCATGGATACAAATTTGTTTTCGTTTGAATAATGGCCAAATTTAATTTATACCCAAAAACTTTTATAAAAATATTTGTCGAGTACTCTTCTTTAAAAAAAACAAGAATAAATATAACACTTAATTCCAAGCTTATAAAATTTAGACACTCCACCCCATTCATCAAAATCAAACAAACTGTGTTTAAACTTGACTTAACCATGGTTATCTGACACAAAGTTAACACACCCCACATTCCTCCCCCGAAAAATTGTGTACTTGAGATTTTGATGAACTCATGGGCTGCAACATGTGTCATTCCAAGGGCAAAGTGCTTTGATGGTATGAATATATCCAACTTCTACTTTGAATCTCACGTTATTACTTATTAGTATCAAAGTCACTTGGAGAATGCCTGAGGCTTCTGTTTTTGCGTTGGTACGAGGTGGTTTTTTGTTTTTCAGGATGTGTTTCTTCAACAACCATGTTACTATTTTGTAAACAACTAACCACGACATGCTGCGAAAGCCCAACCATGTTAATGTTATCAGTTTATCACCAAAATCACCACAAGTTGATCACCACAAGTTTCAAATAATAGGGGACCTACTTGTTTTAGCTGACAACAAAATGGAAGAAAAGTCACTCAAATCATACAGAGATAGCCCAAAAAGTTCTGCAATTCCTAGACCACTCAATTTGAAATTTGGTATGTAAAGTGAAAACTTAGTTTTGACTTTTGTCTCCCATGTACGAATTGTCTGTGTTGCTTGGAACTCCGAGTGTGGATGAAGATTAAAATAAAGATGGGCTGCAAGGAATAGAGGATGTTTCGAGAAGAGGATAGAAATGGTGATTGAGATGAAGGTAAGCTGTCCTTGTAGAGAACAACGTGACAATCACTCCAAGAAAAATAGCATTTTTAACTATTCTCAATAATTAAAATGTTAATAAAAATATTGTTAAAAAAGTAATTTAGATTAAAAAAAATATGGTTTGCGGTGATATGGTCTAAATCATGATTAATTGAGAATCTTTTGAAATAATATTTTGTCACTTGACCATTAGTAAGATGATAGATTGCGGTGAAGTGTCAATTTCACACAAAATTATAGTTAAAGTGTCGTTCCAACCAACCTTAAGGGTAATTTGTGTTATTTAAAAAAAAAAAAACGACAACAAAAACATTAATTTTGCAACAATAACATGAAAACTAGTAGTCTAGTACCAACTCAACCTGTAAGGCCCGCACCAGTGACACGTAAACTAGAACCAATAAAATAATTGGTTATCAGCTTTGTGTTTAATAGAGAAAAGAAAATGGGAGAAAAGTAAATAAGAGGAAAATAATTGAAAGGAAAGAGGTTGAGTGAATTTTTATTTTTTACAAATATGTTTGGATGAAAGAAAAATAAGAAGAAAAAAATAGATGAAAAGTTATTTTCTTTTATTCGTTTGAATGGAAAAATAAAAGGAAAGATAAATATTATAATGTTGTATAACAATTCTATCTCTATGTCGTTTTAAAATGTTGTCCAACCTATTAAATGAAAACAAAATTAATTAAATTATTATATTAATTAATTTTAAATAAAAAATATTAGCTATTTTAATTCAACGTGTTTAAAATAATGTCAAACGATTAAATCAAACCAATACTAGTTAAAATAAATTATTTAGAATAAAAATATTATTTTCTCAATACTTAAATAAATGCCCAACCGAATAAGTATAATGAGAAGTCAACAGTTTCATCAAGAGCTTAATCTTCTAATTTTTTTCATCGTCGTAAGAATTAAGTATTTTGTTTAAATTTTTCAATTAAATAAAATTAATTGAAAGGCTTTTATTTGTCTGAAATTGAAAGGCCGAAAAAAAATGCACACAAAAATAGGAAACAGCCTAGCCCAATTGATCATTAGCCTGAATAGACAAAGAAAGAAGAAAGAAACTAATAAGGGAAGAGCAATTGTACTGAGCACCTCTCTATGAAACGTGAAAACATATAGCACCTGATGACAAGAATGTTGCAGGGATTTGGAGAGAGACATAAGGCATTATTAGGAATGCAATAAAAAGTTAAAAACACAGCTTCTCCTTCCATTTTCCGTCCAAATATGGCAGAAAAAAACATTTAGTGGGCCCCACAACACTTTTTAATGTTTAATTTTTTCTCTTCACACTTTTCGTTTCGACCAAAAAAGTCCCTATTAGTCTAGTACTATTACGTGATGTTGCAGAAATTGTGTGTTTTTTCTTGATGAAGTCACTGTACTGTACAACTTTTTGTACATAATATTTTTCATTCCAAATCAGTTGAGAGAAAGAGGGTGAGGGAGTTCATTAGTCTCTTTACTTTTTGGACCATTGTTGATCCTCACGTGAAAGTTAAAAAAATGTACCCCAATATTCAGGGTGCATTTGTTTAAGTTTTAAAAAGATATTATGAAATTTAAATTTTATATATTATATATAATTAAAAAAATAAAAATACATTTTTTACTAAGCAACTCTTTTAGTTTTAAAAAAACACTGAAAGCAATTTCTTTTTGAGATTTTGGTTATTTTTTAAAAATATCCAAATGTATAAAAAATATTTTTTACATAAAAAATTCAAATTATAGCTAGATATATTATTTTTTTAATTTATTAGTTTATCCAAATTAAATTGTATTTGAGAACGGAAGGAGTATCTTATTTAGACCTTAAGTCAATATAAATTCACATAGCTGGTAAGTTATACATGTTTGAGTCAAATTGGTTCGAAAAAAAAAGGATTATGTTGTTGGGGCATTCATTGGCCCATTTTGTTTTTTTTTTTAACTATTTTTTATTCTTTCACAGCATCTCATCTATACTCTCTAAGCTTTTAACTTCTTGACAAAAAAAACTTATTAATAATTGTCTCCAGTTATATTATTTTTAAATCTACTACTTTATCCAAATTGATAGATATTAAGGAGTATCTCTCACCTAATTAAAATCTATATACTTATTTATTTTCTAACAATTATGTTATAACTTTTTAATAAAATCAAATATAAAATTTAAGATTTTAAGTCATTAAAAATTAAAATTTTATCTTATAATTCCAATATCAACATCCAAACGGACCCTAATGAATTATACTCTGAATTAATGTAACTATAGTAGCAGTTTGAATAATTCTATTTGGTATGAAAAATTGTCACCAACAATGCTACAAATGTACTGGAGATAAAATTGAAGAGAGAGGTAGTTGAGAAATTTCCCACAAAAATTCAACTTCCATAGCAAATATACCAATTATATTTCGTAGCATTTATCATTAGCCTATGGCACTCTTTTTCAGTTTTTTTGGAGACAAAAAATTTGAGAATCTTTTGACTATTACACATCTTTATTGTTGGGGAACGAGAAAAGTAAAGGTGAATTTTTCTATTACACATCTTTATTATACTTATAACGAACTCATTAACAATATGTATGGAATAATGTAAAAAATTTATTTTTTATTTTTGATTTTTTCCAGCTAATAAAATGTATTATTTTAGAGTTTTTCTAACTAGTAAAGTGGTTAAGGATTCAAAAGAGTTAAGTTTATCATAGAAAAATCTAATTTTTGAGTTTTCAAGGTGTAGAAACCATTTAAAAGTTTATAAAACATGATCAAAGTTGACTTAACCTAATCAATTATTTGTCCAAAGAGCTCGTAAACATCCCAACAATATTTGTACCTCAAAAATTATATGTTGAATAGTCCAAAATCCATAAATTGTTTTTTATATAGGGAAGTAAGGTTGGCCTCTTGGGTTGTGGATTGTGTTGTCTGTTGGGTCATTTCAGAATACTTTTTTGACCCAACTTGCTCATTTAAATAGTAGGTTGGATTAGGTTGGTTGAATAATATTTTTCTTTTGACCAAGCGGCCCAATCCATGAAATGAGTGGGCTAAGTTGGGTCAAATCCTTGTGTTTGATATATATATTCAAAAAAAAAATTGCATATTAAAACATGTCAAAATATAGAATCAAAAATAATAAATCTAAACATGGATAACATAATTTTTAATATAGATATCAAGATTTTAGATAACTATACAAGTCCTAGTATGAATATATTTGATTCTTTTTATTCTTTACTTGACATGATTTAGAATCTAATTTTCTTTTTATTTGATATTATCAAAGGATTTGAGGTAAATTTTCTTAATTCCTTGACCTAGTAATAAGATTTAAGAGGATGTGATCCTTTTTCAACTTTTTTTTTTTGCCCTTTTTATAACTTTTTCTACCCAAGACCAGATAAACTAAAAATAGATAACCCAAAAAATAGATGGATTGGCTTGGATCATGTTGGTTGAAAATTTTCAAACTATTACCTGATTCACACTTGATGGGTTAGAGAATTTTTTTACTTAACCCATCAACCCAACACAACTCATGCTTTGTGAATTGGATTGGGTTGAATCCCGTGCTTGGTGGGTTGATCCAACCCAATGCGCATCCCTATAGAAAAATGTTTGATGGCACCCTTTTCCTTATAAAACTAAATAAAAGATAAGAATTAGGCAGGATATTTGCATATATTGCAAATTCGTACAAGTTTAGGTTCTAAAATGATTATGTGTAAATTATATTTCTTTTAATATTTAATTTTACAAAATAATACTCAAAGAATAAAATTTACAAAAAAAAATTGCTTATTGTTTAATAAAATATTACGATAAAGTGTAATTAATAGTTAGGGTATTAAAATGACCCAAACACAACCAATCTAATTTACCCAATTGAATAGGTCAGTTGGATCAATAAAATTGAAAATAAAAAATAAAAACATATTAAACCTAACCCAACCTAATCCAATTAATTCAATGTGGGTTGGCCGTAATGTGCAAATCCAAATGGGTTTGGTCATTCCAACCCAAATTAATATCCTTGATAGCTAGTAGAAGGGGCCTTTTATGGTTTTTGCCAAAAGTAGGGGTATCAATTATTTTTTGTCAACGTCGAAGGTATCAATTTTTGTTTTGGTCAGATTGAAGGTGTTGGTTCAAATTGAACAATTATGAGCCTAGCAAAATATGAACTAACATATTGTTGGCCCAATTCAACTCAATGCGACTTGTAGGTTAATCAGGTTGGCCTATCAATCTACCCAGCCTAGCCTATTGGGCCGGTAACATCAAACCGACTTTTATTCTAACCAAAAAACAAGTGACTTTTATTGGATTTGTTGATCACTTCTATTAACAATTTATGAGTATAAATGATTCCAAATATTTTGAACATAAATCCATTATTGTCATCCAATATCTGAGAGCATTACTTAAAAGAATTATTTAAAAAAGTTGCTTCTCAATTTTAAATTTTCTCATTTTTTAAACTTTGCCCAATCTTCTTTATTTCCTTTTTAATAAAGGGAAAATTACAAGGACTCCTCTATGGTTATTAGTAATTACACTTATCCCCTTCTAGATTTTGAAAAGTCACTCACTCACTTTTCTTGATTACTTAAAATCATTACATTACACCTTTTTTGACATTTTTAATTTTATTATACAAAAATATTCAATGAAAATACCAAAGTTGCGCCCACCCCAACCCCTCCCCTCCTTGTCTCCCAGGAGTCCAATACCACCCACCTCATCCTTCTTTTCACTCCTTCATCCCCTTTCTCACCCTCACCTATGCCAACTCTGAACCCAAAACCCAACACACCCATCAAACCCAAAACCACACTCACACTCATCACATCACCTTGTTCTGACTCACCTTTCCTTTACAACTTCCTTGTCCTGGCTCTCCAAGACAAGATTGAGATAGATGTGTACGCCTATACTTCTTTGATATGTGCATATGCCAACAATGGCAGGTACAGGAGGCCATTACGGTGCTTAACAAGGTGGAGGAGGATGGATGCACCCTTACTTTAATCACTTATGTTATTCTCAACTTTTATGGCAAACTGGACATGCCTTGGTCTAAGATTATGGCTCTTGTCCACGCTATGAAAGCAAATGGTATTGCCCTTGATTTGTACACTTATAATACTCTTATTAGTTGTTGTTGACGTGGTTCTTTGTATTAAGAAGCTGACAATTTATTTGACAAGGTGATGTGATGAGTGTGAGTGTGGTTTTGGGATTGATGGGTATGTTGGGTTTTGGGTTTGCTCTTGTCCACGCTATGAAAGCAAATGGTGTTGCCCCTAATTTATACACTTATAATACTCTTATTAGCTGTTGTTGACGTGGTGGTATTAAGAAGCTGACGATTTATTTGACAAGGTGATGTGACGAGTGTGAGTGTGGTTTTGGGATTGATGAATATGTTGGGTTTTGGGTTTGGGGTTGGCACAGGGGTGAAGGAGAGAAAGGGGACCAAGGAGTGAAGAGAAGGATGAGGTAGGGGCATGGGGATGGGTGATGATACTAGTGGGAGATGGGGAGAGCCCGAAGGGGAAGAGGTAGGGTAACGGTAACTTTGACATTTTCATTGAACATTTTTGTATTATAAAATGAAAAATATCACAAAGGTTGTAAATGTAATGATTTAAAATAAATCAAGGGAGGTGAGCGGTTTTTTAAAATCTAGAGGAGATGAATGTAATTATGAAGGATTTCAGGAGAAGTCTTTGTAGTTCCCCCTTTAATCAATAGAACCACCTCATATTGTTTTAAATCCCTAAAAGTATAGGTCATCTTGATTTTAGTTTCTTAACAAAAAAAAATATTCTTTTGATCCCTATTTATTTTTTCTCTATGCGATCAAGATTTAAGTCCTTATAAATAGTTTAGAATAAGCATTTAACTAAAAATAGTTAGGTACTATAAGAGCAAGAGAATGCATTTGCTCAATTCCATTTATTAAATGACACATCAGCTTTGTAGACTATTATTGTCTCTCATTTTTTCTGATATTTAATACAACAATTGATGTGTTACATTTATTAAATGAAACAGATCAAATGCATTATCTTGCTCTTAAAGCATCCAAAAATTTCTCTACTTATAAATATTGAAATATTTTTTGTCCTTATAGATATCCTAAAAATCTTCCTTTAATTCATATAAATATCACTACTTAACAATGCAAAGTGACAGTAAAGACAAAAAATATAATATTAAAAAAAGAGTGACTATGCACCAACAATCATTTTTAGAAAAACTAAAATCAAAATAAATTAGAAGAACCAAAAACACATTCTAAAACTGTCTATTATTATTTACTTACACCTTTTCCATTTCTATGTGAGTTAAGGAATATTAATTCTCTATACACACTCCTCTCCCTGCACAAAGTCACAATTGATCTAGTTCTAAATCGGGATAACTAAAGCATGGCCAATAATTTAATACAGGGAGATAATCAAATTCAAGACCTATCCTGAAATGTAGATCAAACTGGGAGATAAATACCATTGTACTGTCCACTTAAAACGGAATTAATAAGAAATTGAATACTCTTATACAGTTTGCTTACAGTACATGAGATGCTTGAGGAAATACTTATATATGAACATATTTTACATGTTGTAGACAAGGAAATATATGATTCATGAAAAAAACATTACACTTTGAAGCAAGGTGAAAAGCAGTAACAACCCACCACTTAAGATAAGTTGATGGATGCGAGGTTGAGTTGATCCATTTGGTCTTCATTTGTACAAAACTCACGGCGATACTCTCCCAAAGCCCATATGGGAAAGATGTTTCGATATGATGAGTAGTTCAAGGTACAGTTCCTCATAAATACTCCTGTGATATCCTGTAGTTGTTTTCTAGTAATGAATGAAAATATGTTGACAAGAAGAACGTACATATGATTACCATTTTAGTTGTGGGCTAAAAATAGGATGCAAATTTTTATAAATAAGTCCTTTTGTAATTTTACAGTTTATTTATAAAAATTTTCACTCAATTTTTACCCTCTAATCAAGCATAGCCTAATTGTTAACTAAATTAGTTTGGAAGAATTACCTGTTGTGGGAAGTCTCCATCTTCCATTTGTGAATTGATTATCAACTTTATTCCACGGTGGATGGGTGTAGGATCTATCTCAGCCTTGTTTTTAAACAAATTAATAATTAGCACAATGGCATACTCTTATATCTGTTTAGAAAATTTGTTCTTCCGTTTTATTTCAAAACTATATGATACTTAATTTACTAATACTATCATTCGTATCATGTATATCTCTTTGTGTAAAATATATTTTTTTGGTTTTCCTTCATTTTGTTCAGAAACAACTATCTTAAAAAGTGAAGTTGTTAAGCAATAGGCAAAGCCTCCTTATTCCATCTTACCTTAAAGTAGATATTTTACACAAAATTATCATATAAGGACTAGTAGATTAGTTTACTAACCTGCCCTGCATCAATAAGGGATAACAAAGCCCATGAAGTTTGAACTAAGTTTGCACACTTGCCTTCTAGATTTGTATACACCTGTTTGACAAGGAAAAACATACAATGTGACTATAATTCTCCTGTTTATAAATTTTTTAATTAGTTTCTTTATATTCGTATATCTATGTATATATATGAAGCACAATTCAAAGAGAAAATGAATGTAACATACCTTGTTTTGGCTTGATAAGTAACTTTCTCCCCACCCACCATTAGGAAGCTGCTTTGACAACAAAAATTCACAAGCTTTGCGCAATAAAGGACTGTTATGATAGTTCTTTCCACAAGCTGTTAGGCCTTTTACAGCAAACCATGTGCCATAGGTATAACAAATCCCCCAACAACCGTACCTGTGTATAAGTGCTTATCAATGGTGGGTTATGATACTTTCCTTTAACAACAATATAATTACAAGATAGCATAGTTATAACAATTATAATCATGTAATGTATCATTGAACTTAGATTGTATCAATTGAAAAGGTAAAAACAATAACCTTGAAGTGTACAATAGATTAGGGAGTACTAATGCACAAGATAAAATACCATGAGCCGTCAGGGTTTTGTGTGTTTTCAATGTAATGGACTGCTTTGGAAATGGAGTGATCTACTTCCTTTCTTCTATGGTTTGGGTATGTTTTCTAAAGAGAGCCAAGGCTTGTATTGCTGATCCTGTGCATTCTACATACCTATTTAAAATTATTGAACAGTTAGTGGATAGAATAGGCCTAAACAATACACTAACATGTTCAAAAGGGTAAACTTACTCCATCTCAATGAGTGTGTCTTCAAAGAATTCAGTTGGATTGAATTTCTGTAGCAAACATAAAGTTCTCACTCAATTAAAACAATATCCTTAATATTATCTTTAACATATAATTAGAATGCCTCTATATATGTGTTCTTACCTCTAACCAACGATAGGCCCTTTGAGGTTCCCAAGCAGGGAAACCACCATTATTACTCTGTAGTTAAAAGGGATATGTTAGAGTTATAAATATCTAATCATGAGTTTTGTTATTTGTATCATTTCTTCTCAAATACCTTTCAAAGTTGAGATGTCTTTTAAACATTGGTTAAGATTAAAGCTGAGACTCACTTTCAACCATTGTTAATGAATATCTAAAGGTATTTCCAATAGTGGTACAAATATTATTTTTCATTTAATTATATACTCAAAGATATAATGAGAATCAAAATATAGAGGATCTAAAAAAAAAATATACTTGTAGAGAGAGGATGACATTAACAGCATCATAGAATCTCTGGTCTCCATTTTTCTCCAACTAGATCAGTCCGCATTTTTGACAAGAGGAGTGCAGCCTATGGATAAATGCAAAGGAAACCATCATGATGTTCAATTATATGTTTCCCCCCAAACTACATATAATTAATGGAAACATTAATTTGGATAGAATTTTGTATGGACCTTTAGTCCTTCTGCTGTGCAGTCTGAGACTTGCCAACCTTGATCTTGCATTGAGAATGTCCATGCCCCTTTGGAAATGTGTCTGTGCATTGTATTGAAGTCACCAGAAGGGTTTTCACGGACCTTAAAAAATAGCATTAAGCCTCTTTTAGCAGCCAATTATTGCTCTTAGCATCTATCAAATGAAGGAATGCGAAGTGACAAGTGCATATAGATAGTTACCACCTGTGAAGCCTTCACAAAGTCATGTGCTTTCTTAAGTGTAGGTCCATACTCTTCACTCAAATTACAAGCAAGGATTGCTTGTATGGCAAATGCTTCATCCCACATTTGACTGCCAAAACTCTACATTGAAATTAATTAAGTGCATATTTTTTTTACAAAAAACTCTTGAAATAAACTATTTGAAGAGGCTCTTTATATTAAAACAGAATGGAAATTCAATGTTAGTTAATGCCATTAGAAACATTATTTAAGTGTCCTCAAATTAGCTTTTTGGGTCAAAAAAGGATACCATTAATTAATAGTGAAAAATCAATGTCATGATATTTATAAATAAAAAACTAATATAGCAATGTTAGGTACACTTTTTTGGAAATCTAAAATATATGTGTTCACTCAATTGTTTAAAAAATGTAAGGGAAACAAACATTTTAACCTTGAACTTAGACTATATGCATTTTATTATGGAATTTTGAAAATGTGCATATCAACCTCTAACATTTTTCTAACAATGCAAATCAACCCTTTTATTAACCTTTTCATCTATTGTTAATGAAAATAGCAAATATTCAAGAAAATTTAAGATATCAATTTGTAGAATGCTTTTTTTAAAAAAAATTATGGAATAAAGTGCATATAGCCCAAAAAGTTCATGAAGTATAATGCATTTATTTTTCATTAACTATATATGGAAATTGAAGAGGGACAACAAAAGTGCACATTCAAAAAAGTTAAAGGGTTGATTTATATTTGTTTAAAAGTATTTGAGCAAAGTATACATGACCTATGATTCAAGAAGATAAAGTGTCTTTTTTTTTAAAAAAAAAAGAAAGTAATGCTCACTTGAATTTTTAAGCCATCTTCAGCAAGCCAAAAATAATCAGGAATTCGAGCTAAATGAAATTTGTATGCCTTTGAGTTGGGGTCTTCAACCCAACGCGCAATCAAACACAACACCTGTCATTTTAGTTACACAATGACTAATTGTATTTATGGATGAATGTGTAAATGGATATAGAAGTTTAATAGTAATGTTTGTTATATACCTTCTCTACAGATCCAATGCAAAGGTATCTGCTGTTCTCATCCTCATACCTCACATGATTAATTGCGACTTCTAATGCCTTCTGTCTAATCATGGAAAAGGGCCAACAATTCAAGAACTGCTCTCCCACATGATGAAGAAATCCCCATAACATATCTTGGATTAGAGGATGTGGATAGTAGAGATCCTCCTGAAATTTCATGTCATTTGAGTTTCACATATAGATCAACATACTTAGAGTAAACTCTAAATTGATCTTTGATGAGAATATCATAAACCAATTGTTTTTGGAGAAATGAAACTCCCAATATAGTTGTTAAGCATTAAAAATATTGGTCATGTTAATCTTTTTTAGCAATATATTTCTAAGAAATGTTTTTCACCAAACACATTAGTTCTTGAAAAAGACTAATTTAACCGATATATATTTTTACTTCTACTGGACAGTGTAGAGAGTTTTTGTTTCTCATGAATGAATATTTGCCGTATGATGTTATCATTAGGGATCAATTTAGAGCTTTGCTGAAATATTTGCACTTTCATTCTGTTGAAGATTGCAGTAATTAAATTTATCCAAATTGTGGGATGTTAATGGGGACGATATGTAAAATAAAACTTGTAATAGTAATCAAACAAGTATTAATTAAAGATCAAGATTTCATGAACCTTAGCAACAGAGTTTCGGGCTTTATTCCAGTTGATTTGATCATAAGGCTCATTGTACATTTCTTCTCGTAGGGATCTGATTAAGCCAGTGATAGGACCCACAAACCTCTTCCCATATAAATATGACATAGGCATGTAAACCAGGCGACAATAGCACAACATTTTCCCTAGCATGTTATTTGGCAAAGGTCTCAGAGAAAAGGCACAACAAGAAAACAATTGCACAAAGTGATTAACATCGAAAGGAACCTGGATGAATAGGAGTGAATCTGGGTAGAAGCCAGAACTCTGGTGGAAGTGGATTGCAGCCTGACCAATCATAAACTCCAAGTACCTACACCAAATTAAGTATGAATGCCACTATGTGTAGTGTGTTTATTTTGAAAGACACTTGTTTAAGTGACTCGAAATCTAACAAAAATAACAATTAATTAACAAGTTTATAATTACCGTGACCCAAAACTTTCCCCATGATGGAATGGCCACTAAACCACCATGATCAAGGATCCATTTTCTACCTCTGGCCATTGCTCTGTCTTCACCATCTTCAAATCCTTCTCCAAGTATCCTCAAGGCAATATAGCTCAATGCTGATCCAAACATTGTGCTGTGACCCTCTATATGGAATCCCCAGCCACCATCTTTGTTCTGTCTCATGAGAAAACACCAACCAATAATTGGTAACAAAATTAACTGGGTCCCCTCGTAGTTATTATGTTCTTTTAGCAAGTGTTATGGAAGTGTGTCAATTTTACTGAACAATGCCAACTTTGAAACTTATTAAGGATTTTAATTTTGTTGTGATGATTAGTTAAGAAAATTAACTGACTAAAAGTATTTCAATACTGCTTATCAATTAAAATTGTTAGGCTATATATATAACATTGATTTTAATACACTATCGGTATAAATGAGTTTTATAATATTCTCTAATTATTTGCTTCTATTTATAAGAGTTTCAAAGTAGTACTAGTTGATGTGTGTTTAGATTTGAGTTTGCAAAGGAGAGTTTGGGTTAACTTGATTATACTATAATTGTTTTTGAGTAAAAATGTATTGGTGTTAACATGATTTATGTTTGGATATTTTATCTTAAAAGTGATTATGATGGAAAGAATATTGTTTGCATGATCAAAATCAAAATCACTTTTGGATGTATAATTACCAAAAGGACATGAGTTTTTATGTATGCCTTTAATATCATCCCTTTATTTTATTTTTAGTTGAGGATAAAACTGGAAAGATGATATTACAAAATTTAGTATTGCATGTTTAACGTGAAAGTAGCGAACTGGAAAGCAACTCAAAAGCTGCATTGGCCAATCCAAGGCTTGAAACTCAAAACTCGTTGAAAACTTTTCACTACAAAACCATCCAAACAACCTCTGCATTACTTTTAAGAAACTGAATGGCAGTTTGGATGGTCCAAATGCCAATCCAAACACACCTAGAAGGTTGAGTCAAATACTTTTCTTAATGTGAAAATATATAATTAAATATCTATTTAATTTTTTTATTTTGGGAAATTTGTCCAACAAACTTCCTTCAGCTTTACTCAATATGCATTTTGGTGAAGTCACTTGAAAACCGTGCAATTGGTTCTAATACTTTTTCATATGTGCATAACACTGCATTTTGTAAATAGTGTTAGTTTTTGGGTGGAAAGAAGCATGTAATTGAAATGTTAATTTTCACCATTGCCTTCACGTGCTTCTAGCAATAAGGCTCTTTAGTTGGCACATACATCTCACATGTCTTTTGCCCGTCCAAAAACTGATGTCTATTAACAAAAATGTAATACTATGCACAAATTGAAAAGTATTAGTATAAATTTGCACATTTTAAATAATATGACTAAAATATATATTGAGCAGAATTAAAGGAGGTTTTTGGACTTTTCCCATTTTTTTGTGTATTGACAATATATAAAAATTAAATTTTATATATAATATGATTTGTTCATAATATAATTAAATCATTTTTATATATGAAGTTAGCTGTTATTTCTTTTAATATTATTTATTGATAAAAGTAATTCTCAATAAAATTGAGGTTATTAACCAACAAAAGTTAAAGTTTGATTCCTTAATTAGTTGATTACTATTGAGAATTTTAAATACACCAGTAATTTTTATTCATTTCTAACTAGACTGGACATGGAGTCAGATATGGTATGATTTAAAAGTTTATTGGTTCAATCAATTTAACTAAAGGTTCAATCAAAGTATAGTAATATATATATATATATATATATTATATGCTAGAAAAAATAGAAAGTACTACACAAGTCTCACATTATTTAGATTATAAACTTTTTACTTTTAAACTATGTTACTCAAGTCTGAAATTATTTAGAGTAGAAACTCTTTACTCTTGAAATAATTACTCATGTATTATTGATTTATGCTTATCTCTAGCCTCTTTTGAAAATAGTTAAAAGTTTAGTAATTCTTGATTTGGCAAACCAAGGGGTATTTTTGGTTATTTTTCAAAGTAGAAAGGTTGTTGAATTTGAAAAGGTTAAAATTTTCATTTTTTGAAAATCTTGATCAATTCAACTTTTTTTTTTATCGATTCACTCCAATTTAGGGTTATTTTACCCTTTTTTTTATCATTTCCCATGGCAGTTTTTGCAAACCTTGTTTTTTTGTGTGAATAGACGGCTAGTCTAGTATGATTTTTAGAATAGTGTTTTTAGCCATTCTATGCCAGCTAAGCAGGGCCTTTTAGTCACTAGCAGAAGGGTATAAAAGACGAGTTGGATCATGGTGAAATAAACTCAATCTGGATTCCATTTTTTCACTAAACCATTTTTTAAACCCAAAATCAATCTGACCACTTTAGTGATAAGGTCAAATCGAGGCAATTGACCTTCATAATTTGCAAATGTAGAGCTAGAGTATTTTTACGGGATGAACCAATACTTAAATAGTTAACTCACATAAAAAATATATACTTTATTATGTTTTACCCTTATTAAAAAAATTTTGAATGAAAATTATCACGTGTTGTTCTAATGTATATATAAGTTTTAAGAACTTATGAAAAATATATATATAAGTTTTAAGAAATTATTTGACTTTATGTGTCATCAAACGAATCTAAATCATGACTTGAATCCATCCAAAAAAATTATAATGAATCAAATTAAATTTCAAGATCCAGATCTGACATAATAAATTTCAAGTCGAAATGGGGTATTGAAGGAGACCGGATCATGAACTTTAGTCATTAATGATTAATCTTTTACCCATTCAGTTCAGTGAATTAGTATATATACCTGATGATTGTACAAATACCGAATAATTTCCTTCTTATGTTCTGGTCCGAGAACAACATCAAGGGATCCTGTAATATAGAGTGCCATTACCTGCACGAATGATAATAATTAAGGTCAGTAGGTAAGGGCACATGCTCACCAACATCAATTAAAAACAGCTACCAATATATGATTAAATGTATTGTTAGTAATATTTATCATCATTATCATTATCATTATTATTCAATTCATAGAAGAATGACCCTGCAAACCCTTCGATCACACCAAAGCGGTATTGAATATTTATAAAGTTAGTAATACTTAATTTTAATTAAAAAAATCAGAAATACTTAACAAAAGTTTCGATCAACTTGCAGCATTTTACATCTCTATATCAACTTGCGCAAAAATACATGATTTTCATCGTTAACTTATTTTTGGTTTTAAATTTCTCTTTTAAGTAATAAATATTTCAAATTCACTAACTTTTAAAAACTGAACATGCATGCTTATCCTCCTCGTAAACACCATTAGTTATATACCAAAGGAAGGATTCTACCTAGCAGCTGAGTTAACTTGCAAAAATAATATAGATGACATCTTATAGGACAAGTTCTATTTTGAAATCTCCCCTAATGGAAGCAATCCCATGCAAAGAGGATAAACATGTTCAATCTTTAAAAGTTAGAAAGTGAACTCATAATGGTTATTACTCAGAAAACATGCAAATTTGAAATTTTATTATTTAAAGGGCAAACCCGTAAATAGAAAATAAGTTAGAGAATGAATCAATTGTTTTTTTTTCTTTTATTTATTTGTATTAAAAAATCGTATTATAAGAGTACTTATGAAATTATTTATGTTGGAGCAGTAATTAATAACAACAAGATATAAATTATATTTATGGCAAGACAACTACGATTAGGCTTTTTTTAATCGATCATAGAATCAGGCTAGAATTAGAGCTCACCAAAGGTTGAAGGAAAAACAAAGGGCCAGCAGACTCGGCGGGCCAATGGCCATCATGGGCTTGAATAGAGGAATAGAAATTGAGAGCCCTTCTAATTGTTGTAATCAAAGCTTCTACGGTTGTATTCTCTTCGTCTCCCACTTTCACTGCTGGTAGGGTTGGGCGACATTGGTTCTCCTTTGCAACCTGTGAAGCAGTTCTTCCAATATTCATCAGTGATGGCTGATAATTAATTTTTAGATAAATATGGAGTGTGTTTAATTAGTTATTATATTAATAAATGGATTTAATTTGGATACAACGATCATATAAAACTTTTTCATATTTTCATCATCCAATTAAATTCTTTCATATGCATGACTTATATGTGTAAATCAAACATATTTAGTTATACGATAATATATGATTAGATAATAGTATAATAACTTAAGATTCATATTGATAGTATATCAAAATTAAACTTAAGGGATACCACCTCTAAATTGTAATAATGCACACTTAAATTTCTTTTTATTTTTATTTTTTTGTGGTGTTTTAGAACTATTTTCCTCTAAAATGGTTAGATTGCAACCAACAGCAATACTAGCAATTTAATATTATGAACCAAAAAAGGAGGTTCAATATTGTTTGTACTAATAATTCATATATCATTGCTATTCTAACATCAAAAATGGGTATTCAATTGAGACACCTACTCCATCATCATTGAATGTGATAGATAAACAGAAAAATTTGGACCATCATCATATCCAACAATGATAGAGTGAGTGTTCAATTAGACACCCACTTTGGTTGTTAGAATAATATTTTTGTAATTCATGTAACCAAGTGCCAACTAGATTTGTTGGAGCTTGGTTTACCTAAGTTCATTTTTTATTTTTAAAATTACATTAGTCACAATAAAGTTTGAATCTAAGATTTTAAGTATACTATTTAAATCTCTCACCACTACAGCAACAATCCTAGTGGCTTGGTTTACCTCAATGCCTTAAATGCTAATTTTTGGAAGGAGGAATTAATATTTATGATGGCCCAAATCAAGCTTAGAATAGGTTCTAATGCCACATGGCTTGGGCTAGCTTGGAGAATTTAGATGTTTGAGGAGTACTTGTGCGAAAATGTTAAGCTTGGGAGTGAATTACCTTAGTGGATACAAACTGAAAGGTTTTTGAAGAGGATGCAAAACTTGAGGGAGGTGTTTTGTCTTTTTGTCTTTGAATCGGGTTGTATTTGATTAGTTTCTTTTGAATTGCCAATGCTATTGTTCCTTTTGTATTTTGCTCCTCTCCTTTCTTGGGAGAGTTTGAGCATGTTTTAATCATTGAAAAAAGGTTCTAATGCCACATTAAAATTATGAAAGAACTCAAGAATATTTCAACCCTAAAAAGTAATATAAGGAAGACATATTGTTGTAAGAATTATGAGCGATCCGTATTTGATTGTATAACTTGTTCATACATGAATATATAAATGTATAATTTTTTTTATCAAAATATTTTCAGAGACATTGTTGTAAGAATTGCTCTTCAAATACTATATTGCAATTATACGTTTAAGTAAATATTAAAGAAAAAGCCCTTTTAAAATGAGAAAATAAGAGTGTATTTATCTTTCATTATAAATACAATCTTACTTTCGTTTAGAAATAAACTCAGATATTGAAATTTTATGGGTTTTTTCATTAGATTACTGTTTAAGAAATTGAAAGTGGTAAGCTTTTGTATTTTTAAATTATATTCAAAACTTAAAATTTTCATTTTTTAATTAAAAATTCATCACTTTTTTAATTCCTTTTAACACTTACAAAAAAAAAAGAGTGATAGCACACAACAAGAAAAATATATTGATATATTCTTTGATAGAAATCATGATGATGATTATATAAAATAAAATAATATAACTCATCTACCCAAAGACTAATAATTATATCACATCATTTCTGTAATAAAATTCTAATAAAATATTTTATTGTCTAGCATTTTTTTTCCTGTGCGAAGAAAGAACCCAAACTTTATACAAATGATAAGTATGTACCTGCATTCTCATTAAGAGGTCAGAGCTTTGTTTAATGGAAAATCGATTTTTGGTGAATTCTTGACGTAGCCTTTCAATCTCAGCACGTTCTTGTGGAGTTCCTGCATTTGGGTCGAACTCCCAATGTTGGCGTCCTATGAAATTGTTCACAGAAACCAACCCCTTTCCTCCTTCGGCTACCTTCAACTTCCACATGATCCTTATATTTATAGTTGCTGCTCTGAGGGTGAATAAGAAAATAAAAATTAAACAAATAAAAAAAAGATAAACGTGACTTTGACTATGAGAGTGTGAGCTAGTACATTGTGGATCATATGTCAAGTCTTACATGATACTTCTTCTCTTTTCAAATATAAGTCCATTTGGACAAAATGATTCGTTAAAAGGTCAATATAATTTGTCTAAATAAAAATGAAGGAAGAACAACAAAGTTGACTTTTAGAAGCGGTTTCATATTTGCGTCAATATTCACAAAGCAGCATGCAATATGCATATCATCGTCATTTCAATCGACCATGGACAGTGAAATTGTTTAAAAATCCACCCATCACGTTAAGCGTGCCTTAATTATCTTCAACTTCCTCATCCTTAACTATCTCTTCTGTCTTGTCGCTTGCGTTTTTTTCTTCCTCTGCCCAGCTACCTATTGGTTCTTTATTGTTCGACCGACATGCACATATTCCTTCCATAACTAACTATCACTATTAAAGTACATTGCAATCATTAAGGACTAATTAGGCAACATGAGTTCTCCACTTTTTCATTCTCAAACATTCTTTATCTTATATCTTTCTCCTTTAATACGTGTCTATAATTAATTCATAAAATAAATATAAATAACAATTTTTGTGATATGTAAATCTACTCATCTAAGTTTTTACTCTCACACACGAGAGCAAATCAAGTGAGAGTCATGGTTTATTATGAGAGTGAAGGAGGAAATCTTGATTGTTGGATTTTATATAAATGATCAAGATTAAAACATAAAATCATGTGACATTTTAAATGATTACATAAGCATTAATTATCATTAATTAACTTTCAACTTTGACCATCAATGTATATATAGTTATACAGATCAGGTTTACTTTTACTTCTCTCACACCCTCATAACAAACCACGATTATTTGAGTTGTCCCATATATATATATATATATATATATATATATATAATCAGGTCCTAGCATGAGTAGTATTCTCTCATTGGTGGGCAAAGTGAGAGAGACTAGTCTACTATAATATGGTCAAGTGTTAAAATTTTCTCAATGATTTTTTTTTTCCCTACAGATGAATCTCGAGAATTGTACATAGCATGTAGAGAAGAGGAGGGCATAGTAATAATATCAGAAATATAGACTGGAAGTCTGGAAGTGAAACTTCGAAAACTGAATTTAGGTTTATACGTACACATACACATTAAGGCAGAGACCATTAATGTTGAGCGGAATTTGACAGTATTACTTAGAAGACGAGAAAATGAATGGAAATCGATAAGTAGTGGTGGAAAACTTTGGAAAAGAAATTCAAAGCCCAAAAAAAAAAGAAAGGAATGAAGGTTTTGGACGCATACCGATGATCACTGATAATTACTTGCCCCTACGCTGCCACGGCCGAAGAGAAGAGAGCATAAAGGGATATATATATAGTGGTTTGAGGTGGTGTTTGATTCTGGAGTATGACTTTTTGGATCTAAAGTAGATGCTGGTAATAGCTTGGACTTTTTTTCGATGATTAGTACTAGCTTGGACTTTACTGGGTTTGCTGTTATCAGCTGGCTTTTATCACGAGAAATGTTAATGGACTTATAGCATAATATCATCTGACCATACCTCAATGTAAATAATGTCAACTTACTTCAATGAAAAATGTACCACATCTAATAATGAATGAGATATAATCAACATATAATATCTTATATTATCATATGAGTACAAATAACATGCATATTCTATATTTTGCATGCTTAACATTCATCCTTGGCTTAGTTTTGGTTTTGTTCCCCTTTATGAGGGCTGAGTACAGTAATTTACACGTGAACGCTGATATTTCGCAAGCAAACAAAATTTAACCAATTTTCGAAGACAAATTAGTGGGCATGCTTTGCATGATGGTTCTGAAGTCATAGACCTACACAGGCATGCCTTTTTTATTTCTTCAAGCTTATTGCGTTTTCTGTTTTTTTTTTTTTCAAATAATGAAACATATCATAGCAAGATGTCTTCGATTTTAGCCATTTCATGCATACACAATGGGCGCTTTTCTTTCTTTGTTTATCAAAGCTCCCGTTAATTAGCTATAGTTATATTATGAGCACAATTTTCTATCGTATTTAATTATTATTATTATTTTGTTTTTGTAAAAATGATGGTTTTTTGAAGGAACAATGGGATTTAACTCAAGATCCAACAATTTTTAGGTTAGATTGCTATTTTAAACATTTTATTATCAGCGTTTTTTTTATAATTTATTTTATCTTTTCGATAGGTAAAAGCTTATTCTCAGAGAGAATCAAAAGTAACATCATGTTTAAATCTAAGCAACAAAAAAGCAAAAGCACGCAACTAGCTAGAAAACACAAAAAGAGCTAAAAAATGTTGTCAACAACAACCAAAACAGAGTAGCTCCTAGAAAATACACTCGAAGAGTTGTATATTTGCTAATAATGCTAAAATAACTCCTTCTTCATCAAAAGTGGTTAGCCCCAAATTTTTGCCCTACTCCCATGTATGCCTAGCTTCACCCATGCCATCATCATCATCATTTTCCAAAAGAACTGGAGCCACATATATGATGAGCATGGAAACTATTAGAGACCTTTATTCGCATATCTTTCTTCATAACATATGAACACCCTTTGGTCTTTTTCTTTTTGCCCTTCGTTCCCCTCTTCTTGGCCACTCCTTCTAAATTTACATTGCTAACTAAGAATATGTTTGTTTCGGCTCTTAAAAAAAAATTATGAAATTTATATTTTATATATAACTGCAAAACTGAAAATTGACTATTTTCAAAAGTTTTCCTTTTTTAAAAAAAACAAAAAGGTAAAAACATATTTTGCTGTGAAAAAAACTATTTTCACTCCCTAGAAATCTCATCCAAACACAAACATCATTCAAATTTCAAGCCCTTCTAGTTATGGGGATTTCTTTTAATAAGTACTTTTAAATACTACTCCCTTCGTCCTTGAATAATTGTCCAATTTTAAATGCGCATTGAAATTAAAGAAATGATTGAAAAATCATCAAAGTTAGGAAAAATTAAAATTAATTTACTGAATTGTCTTTGTTTCTTTTCAATAATTATTCAGTTTTCTCTTTCATCCTCCATTGTATCTCTCCTCCCCTAATAACATTTAATAAGGGTGTTATTGAAAATAAATAGTTAATGTTACTTAAATAGTTAATATATTTGATTACCTGTTTGATCATACACACTACAAAATACTCCTTAAAAAATAATGTTTTAGTGATGGTTTTTTATATCATTTCATGACAATTTTATTATTTTAACCTCAACCAATAAATTTTTCTGATTTTCAAGGGATTTAAGTCTCCTGTCCCCTCTCTGTTCCACTCTCTATCCCTCCAATCAAGTTTTGTCACGTATTTAAATCATGGGCAGTTAAAAAATTTGGAAATCATGGGTGATATCATTATTATACGCATATCAACATTTTATTAAGGGGATATAGGGGGACAGGAAAAGGGGACAAAAAATGTCATGACCCGACTTGGATTGTGACCAACATGTATGGAATCTTATCCCCACGTAAGTTTCGTGATATTGTGCCATACTATATGTATAGTTTAATCATGAAACACATTTAATTCATAATTCCATCTCTAGTATAAACCTCTTTTTCTAAACATCATCCTCATATAAAGCATTTCGTAAACAAACTCTAATTATATATATCTCTGTAATATAAAACATATTAGTTGCTCTATACAAAATAACCATGAGAACTACAACCATTTAATTACAAAACAATCATGATAAACAATGCAAATATATCTCTATGGTCCACGACCCTAGCAGTCATGACATGGAGCACTCTATATCAACAACAAAAGAGATACTTCACTCCGAAGTGAAGCTCACCAACTAAAAGTATTACTTCCCGAGGAGGTGGCTGAGAGAAACTTGTAGCAACTAAAATATCTATAAAGGAAAAAGAAAGAGGGGTGAGTTTTATTTAAAACTTAATGAGTAAATTCTCACATATAACCCCCTTCATGGGACAACAACAATAGGATGCATAAATTCATGATGAGAATAATAATAATAATAGTAATAACAGCAACAATAAAATAAAACAAACTCCAAAGCATTTTTCATATTGACATGTATATATATATATATTGAATCAATCCTAACTTTCATCTGCATTATTAGATTAAGTACTCTGAACACGATAATTTTATATAAATAAATATAATAACTATTTCTATCAATGAAAGGTAATGCTTAGTCCTAGCAAACATAAGCTTTCGCCAGTAATCTCCTGTTCCTAGTGAACCTTGGTGTTCAAGGGATTGCCTCCATGACTGTTTACTAATTCTCATCATATATAACTTAACGAAAAATAAATAAAATCAACAATAAACTCATAGCACTCTGAATCCATATAACTCTAACAGTCTAACCTTAGCATAATCGTGGCTATGAAATCATGCCCAAGGGGTCACCCACTTGCAGACATTCTGATTTTAAGGCCCAGGGTATGTAGCCACCAACTGTCATAAATCATATGAAGATTCGTACTCTAAAATTTCTTTGATTGAATTTCTAAACCATGTGTCAAGCTAATATACTTTCATAAACTACATAATTCTAATATCACACTTTTATTTCTAACTCAGGTTTAATAATCATCATGCATAAATATACTCATAATGACTAAAAATTGTTAACTAACTGCCTAGTCTCTAAATCATGAAAACCAATTATTTTCTTTGAATCTGTAATTGGGCTCTACTGAGTTTAAAGGTTCTATCATACAAGCATGCTGCTCTTGAATTCATTATGGAAGTCATGAAATCTCTAAATAATAACATATTCATACTCTAGCTCTTTTATAAAAAAATCATTTAGCAATAGATGGTCTCATGAGTTTCTTAAAACATATATTTCATGCTATTTGAAAATCATAATCTCATAAAATCAACAAAATCAATAATAATTTATAATCTCTTTAAAATCATCTCTAAAATCATGCAACAATGCTACAATGTAAGGAAAATAACTCTAATGACCAAAATAAAGGTCACATGATTAAACTCACTCAGTTTAGAGTTGAGATATGGGCACCACCAACATGACCATGAGAGCTTATAATAACACTAACAACTACCATAGAATAACCATAAACTCTAAATTAATCTCTAATAATCTCTAGATAACTCTAATATAACCCTAACAATATTGGGAGCACCCACCACAGAAAAGAAAGAAAATAATAAATCATACTAAGAACATAGAAGAATAGGAAGAACGGAGACAAATCTATCAACATAAACATACATACCTTAATGATTTAGGGGAACTAGATTTGAGTGGGATTGAGAAAAAAGAGAATGGTGATGGGGCGAGGGTTCTAGTTTGAGAATGGGAGAAGAAGGAGAGTGTGGAAGGGTTTATATATAAAGGGGAGAGGTCAATAAGTGGAAACGCCATTTTGCACCGATCATGCACCATGTATAACGCTAAACCCTAAACCCTGACCACTATAGCAGTCAAGCCTTGTCCGAGCCCCAGAGTCCATCACTTACGACTGGTCCTAGACCACAAAATGCCCCCAAATGCATGCTGTGACGCTATAGCGGTGACAGGAAACTTTGGTTTCACATTTTGGTCATTCTGTATCTAAGTTGTCTCAATACTCACTTATTTACATTTTAAGTTAATGTCCTCATTTATTTTACTCTCCATTAACTTTAAAACATAAATGTAAATAAGAAAATACACCCCATTGGATTCAAATAAAATATCATAAAAATCAAAATCTCAACAAATCAAAATCCAAATTTTGAATTTTAGTTCAAATTTGGGAATTTTTATTTTGTAAACTTGTGAGCTAAAAATGAAATGTCTAAAGGTTTCATAAAATTAATTAAAAAGCGTTCTTTAACTTATTTTTCTTTTAGGAACAAATATCGGAACTTTTGATTCCAAGAATGTGGTTCTATCATATAGCCCTCCAAGGAAGTGTAGGATCCAGACTTAGTGAATTTAGACCTGAATGACAGGTAAGGATAACTGGCACCATTCATAGTAAAAAAAATTTTAACCTTTTTATTTAAAACTAGAGTATTATAGAAGATTTGGTTCTTATTCCAAGATCCATCGAAGGAAAACAACAAGAAGCTTTTGGTGGTGGTTTTACATAGCTACAAGTAAATATCTTAAAATACTGGCTATTATTTTGTGGCGGTTAAAATTGCCAAGAATTTTTTTTTTTTTGGGGTAACTGCCACTAAATGGACGTGAAAATTTCAAACCCAATTCATGTGTATTTGGCAGTTAAAAGCGCCAGCAAATTATCCAATGGATTAGTACTAGAATATCTTGCTTACCAGCGTTGATTGACCAGGAGACCTAGCCACATTTTTTTTTTCCGAATTACCTCTATTCTTAGCGCAAGAACAATAGAATCAAATGAGAGAGCTCAAGCATATCCACAAGCAAACTATGTGTCAAATGACAAACAATAACCCAAAAAGGTTAAAGTTATAATTTTTTGTTCAGGCTTTCTAGGATATTTGTTATCGGACACAACAACTAATTAATTCCCTCTTGTTCTATAGGGAATAGGCATTAGTCACATGTTTTAAAATTGTTCTTTTAGAGCGATGAATTGAACCCTTAGCTCAACAGATTGGTTTAAGAAAAAAGATGACCATTACCGCCTCACCTCAGTCTCATTGTTAGTTAGCAATTTGATTTCATGTTCATTGAAAACGTTTACATTTTAAAAAAAAAAATTGCTAACAGTGCCCTAAAAGTTACTAAAAATGTCAAGTTTCAAAACTTTGTCATAAATACAATGTTTTAAAAACACACAATCTCATCTTTTCAATATAAATATTTCTTTTTTGACTCGTTAAGGAATGTCCTAAAGGTACTAGTTAGATAAACAAATAAAAAAAAGAAAAAACACATAAAACTTAGGATGAACTAATTAATGTGAGGTACGAAGTGATTTATTGGATTTCACCAATAATGTTACCACTCTGCGGGAGTTTTTAACGCATCCCTGCTTATATTCCTCAAAACCACCTTAAAAAAGGTACGATCACGCCCAACCATTAAAAGTGAAAGCCACAAATAACAGCTATTTTGCCAAAACATACATTGATCCTAGAAGCATATAGCACAACTATATGATTTACATAGCAAGTGATACTATAGTATTTCAACCAAACCTAAGCAATCTTCATATTAGGGCTTTAAATTATTACAAATCACTAACTTTATACGGAGAAAAAGGAAAGAATATTGCATTACAAATCAACTGAATAAAGGAAGGTATAACCCTCAAATTTGCTAAAAACAAGCGCAAGTTTACGATATCAAATTAAAAGATTTTGCAAATGTACCTTCCTTTATTCAGCTTGTTTAGCCACTATCTTCAATAGTTCCCAGAAAAAAGAATCAAAAAATATAACATAAATTATTCAGATCACATCATAAAATCTTGATATACATTTAGACATTAAAAAAACTCCCTACAACTTAAACATGAGGAATCGTAATAAAAAAATAGCACCAATCTAGTAAACAAGATAAATAGGTAACTAAAACAATTCTATTAGAATTTTGGCGGCAAATGTTTAGTAAACTTAGAGCTCATCACTTTTCTCGTGGGTCATGGCAATAGAAAAGGTGATGCTATGTCAGTTAGAATAAAAATGTGAATATGTAACGCCCAATTTTTACTGTAATTTTTACTGTCATTAGGAATTACCGAATTACCGTAGGTAAATATTATATAAAATTTGAGACCAAACAATCCTTAATAAAGGAATATAACGTTAGAAGAGAAGTTAGGAGCAATTCGTGCAAGTATTGCAAACCCCAATTTTCTGTACGTGTAAAATGACCAAAATGCCCCTGAGGTTATTTTACTCAAAATGAGGATCGTGGGCCCCACCCATCCTCAAGGGGATGTTTTGATGTTAATAAGGGATTGTTTGTGTTATGTGTGTTAATAGAGGAGAAAAATCCTAATTTTGAGCTTCGACGCGAAATGACCAAAACGCCCTTACCGCGTTTTAACTCAAATTGCGTGCCGACTTAGCCCGAACCTCACTAAAATGTGTTAAAAGGTGTTTTTAAGCCATGATTAACCATTGGTTAAGCTCGGGTGGTCTCGGGCAATTTTAAGTAAAATGACCGTTTTGCCCTATCTTTGTGCAAGTTTTACAAATTTTGAGATTTTTGATTCGTCTAACGAAACCTAAGCAATATTAGGCTCAAATTAAAGCTTATTAAATTCTAATTATTAATCTAGAGTCAAAATTATTTATTTAAATTGATTAGAACCTAAAATTGCTTTAAAACACTCAAATTGCTTACTAATTCACTTAAGCCCTTAACCGTAAATTCTCTAAATTGCATGAATACCTTGCCTACACCTAAATAATACATGGAACACACAAAACCCTCTTCCATGAGGCTGTAATGCACGAAATAATTCAGCCATAATCATTAGAATTATTGCAAGATAATGCACTAAAACAAAATGCCAAAAAATTCCCTAAAACATGGCATAAAACATGCCTTAAACAAAGAAATGATTTTCCTTCCTTTGTTCCCCATGAAAAATCCGAAAATTATGCCTCCTCCTCTTGTCATACATGAGCTTGAATTCCTCTATAAATATGCATGCTTGAGGAGCCTTGGAAGTCTTGCTCATAACTTACACAAATTCTAGTTTTGGGAGCACCAAAAGCTCTCATTTCCTCCTCCTCTTGGCTGAATTCTTTCTTCAAGTTTTCAAGAATATTTTGCTTCATTTCACTCAAGGAAACCAAGTTCTCTTCCTTTCTTTCAAATCAAATTAGGTAGGGAGGTGTTTCTAAGTTCATTTTATGCTAAGACAAGTTATGTTTCTAGCTCAAAAATGATGTTTTCATGAGCTTTCTTTTAAGTTTTCATTTTCAGTTTCTTCTTCCTTTCTTTTTAAAGTATTTTGGCCATATGGCCTAGCTTATGATGAGACCATGGTTTGATGATGAGATTCTTGAGTGTTGGTTGCAAAGCTTTCACAAGTTAGATCTCTAAAACTTGAAGGTTTCACTAGTTTCCAAAGCTTCTAAAATTTCAGTTTTTCTTTCCTTATTTTCCTTTCATGGTTTCGGCCAAATGGCCTAGGAAGGAATGAAATGATGGCTTGATGATGAGGACCTTGAATATGGGTTGTAAATCCATTACAAGTTAGGCCTCTAAAGCTTGAACATTCCATTTAATGCAAAACTTTAAAGAATAATGTTTTTTATCTTGATGTTTGAATATGAAATATGTATTTTTACTTTGTCTTGCTAAGATACATATATTGGGTTGAAAACATAATTCTCTTAAAGTCTTGAAGGAGCTCTAGTAAAAAGATCAAGTGAACTTGCATCCATGTTTAAGTTTATGCCTTGCATAACCATATTTATTTTATGTCATAACTAAATTCTCAAGAATAAATAAATGAACTTGCATATCTCATGTTTAAATTTCAAGCTTGCATTTCATGTTTAAATTTCAAGTTGTCACTTAATCTCTAAAGATAATAAAGAAGTTGCATCTCATGTTTATTTTATGCTTTCACTTTATTTTATAATGGCTAAAAGAATCAATGCATGGCATGTTTATTTTATGTCATCACCTAAAAATCCTAGAGCTCAAAGACTTGCCTATGAATCATAAGCGAAGAAATGAGATAATTGGAGTTAAAGAATTTATTCTTTAAGAAGTCTTGAGAATTGGAGCTTAAAAAAAAATGTAATTCTCTTCTCCCAGTCCTATGCGGACTACGCGCGCTTAAGATTCTCTTCTCCCTCTCCTTTCCTATGCGACCGCGCTCCAGTTTCTTGCATCATGTTTATATTACAAGTTCTTGCATCATGTTTAATTTTCAAGTTATCACCTTAAATCTTAAAGATAAAGAAATGGAATTGCATATCATGTTTATAATTCCAAGCTATCACCTTATAAAGATAAGATTAAAATAAGGTTGCATAGCATGGTAATAATTCAAAGATGTCACCTAAATCTCTAAAGCTCAAGACTTGCTCCTTTTATCTTAAGTGAAAGATTTAATTATGAACATTCTTTCAAGTTATAAATCGGTCCCATGGTTAAGTTAGGCCTAAAGTCCTATGACTTCTTTCAAGTTTAACAAAAAGAATTAGTTCTAAAAGAGTTTTAAAACTTTGTAAGAATTTTATGGGAAGCTAGTAATTTATGTGTACTTAAAATATGATTTGATGCTTATTAAGAATTTGGTGTCATTGATTGATTCCCTGGTTTGTATGTTATAGCTGTTGCAAACAATGAAAACTTATGCATGAAATAAAGACATATTCTGTTCCTGGAAGAAAGTGTATTCCTGTAAGAGTGCAATTTGGAAAGATTCTGGCTAAGGAAAGATTTGGTATTTAAGCGTGTCCATTGTGACCCACCTTCTTTCCTGGAATCTCCAGATGCATGATTACAGTTGGTATATATTATTTCGGCATAAGACTATAAATGAGAAAATGTTATGATGATTATGAATGAAGAATTGTATTATGATATAACATGCAAAGACTTAAAGGTGACTCAAAATATATGAGGAAATGATCCTTTGGACCCATCAAACTATAGGCGGTGAAAAGGTGATTCTTGCCCCTAGTCTGTTCTCTCAAAAGGGTAGAGACGAAATTTTTACTTATCAAAAGGGATAAGTATGGTGACGACTAGCAAGGTATGAGCTCATAACCTAGATTACTCCCAAAAGGGTGGAGTATAGGGTGGCCCAGGAAAATGATGATGAAAGTAACTTTAAGTCACCTAAGAAACTAAGTAAATGCATTATGTGAATATGATGTTCTGCTATGCATAGTATTTATGAGATGATGATGAGGAATATGATGTGATTTTATGCATAACTATGTTATTATATATGAAAGGAAAAGTTCATTATAAACATGACATGCTAAGTTTATGATGCATTATAAGACGCATGATTAAAACGACGAACCTCGGTAAAGTATATTTTCGAACTTAATAAATCAATCTTAGCATGCTCACTATTTCATAATAACCCGAGGTTCCTGGGGACGATGATGATGACACAATGCATCATGAGGTGAGTACCCTGAGATTCTTTTTATAAGTTTCTCACTCCCTCTATTTTTCTTTCCATCTCGTCTTCAGAAAGAAGGAAGCGTTCGTGAATCACATTGAGGCTTCAGGAGCTGAACTTGAATCCTGCTAGTTCACTCGTATATTTCAGATATCTATCCCTATCCCTGGAGTGTTATTACTAGGTGCCATTAATGGATGTCCTTCCATC
>JAMLFY010000010.1:29805166-30093598 GCA_030441495.1 Dalbergia oliveri
AAAATTCCCTAAAACATGGCATAAAACATGCCTTAAACAAGAAATGATTTTCCTCCTTTGTTCCCCTTGAAAAATCCAAAATTATGCCTCCTCCTCTTGTCATACATGAGCTTGAATTCCTCTATAAATAGGCATGCTTAGGAGCCTTAGAAGCCTTGCTCATAACTTACACAAATTCTAGTTTTAGGAGCACCAAAAGCTTTCTTTCTTCCTCTCCTTGGCGAAATTTCGCTTCAATTTTCAAAGAGATTTTCTTTCATTTCACTCAGGGAAACCAAGTTCTCTTCCTTTCCTTCAAATCAAATTAGGTAGGGAGTTGTTTTTAAGTTTATTTCTATGCTTTGCTAAGTGTTGTTCTTGGTTCAAAATGATGATTTCATGGATTTTCTCTAGTTTTTCCATTTGGTTTTCTTCTTCCTTTTCTTTAACAATTCGGCCATATGGCCTAGGTGGGACTAAGATGATGGCTTGATGATGAGGACCTTGAGGTGGGTTGTGAATCCATCACAAGTTAGGCCTCTAAAGCTTGAAAGTTCCACTTGATGCAAAACTTTAAAGAATAATATTTTTATGATGTTTTTATGATCTTGAGTTTAGAACTTGAAAGATGTATTTCTCACTTTGTCTTGCTAAGATATATATATTGGATTGAATTTGTATTTCTATAAAGTCTTGAAGGAGCTCTAGTAAAGAAATCAAATGAACTTGCATCCATGTTTAAGTTTATGCCTTGCATAATCATGTTTACTTTCTATGTCATCACTAAAATTTCAAGAATGAATAAATGGACTTGCATACTCATGTTTAAATTTCCAAGTTTGCATTTCATGTTTATATTTCATGTTGTCACTTAATCTCTAAAGATAATAAAGAAGTTGCATCTCATATTTATTTTATGTTCTCACTTTATTTTATAATGGCTAAAAGAATCAACGCATGACATGTTTATTTTTATGTCATCACCTAAAGATCCTAGAGCTTAAAGATTTACCCAAGTATCACAAGCAAAGTTGGAACCATAATAAAAACTCTAAAGCTTTCTTGAGATTATTGGAGTCAAAGAATTCATTCTTTAAGAAGTCTTGAGTTTGGAGCTTAATAAGAATTCACTTCTCCCTCTACTTGGTCCTGGCGGATTACGTCGCTCCAGCTTCTAAGATTCTTCTCCTCCACTGGTCCAGTGCGGACTACCGCCTTCAGCTTCTTGCATCATGTTTATATTTCCAAGTTATCACCTTATAAAGACAAGATTAAAATGAGGTTGCATAGCATGTTTATAATTCTAGTTATCACTAAATCTCTAAAGATCAAGACTTGCTCCTTTTATCTTAAGAGAAAATTTTAATCATGAACATTCTTTCAATGTATAAATCGGCCTCATGATTACTGTAGGCTTAAAGTCTTATAATTTCTTTAAAGTTTAACAAAAAAAATTAGTTACTAAAGGAGTTTTGAGGCTTTGCAAAAATTATACTGAAACTAGTACTTTATGTATACTTGAAATGTGGTTTTATGCAATTATATGAGGTTCATGATTCGGTACTGATCTAAGTTTAGTACAATTGTATGATGATGGTTTAATATGTTCAAAGTTGTGATAATTGAGGTTACCGTTCTAAGTTTGGATGTTTAGAAGTTTTGAAGAATTTATGATAATAGTTCTTTGAAATTTGAAATGATAAGTCTATGAAGTGATTTGATACTTATTAAGTATTTGATATCATTGAATTATTCCTGGCTTGCATGTTATAGTTAACTGTTGCAAACAATGAGAATGCTTATGCATGAAATAATGAAATATTCTTTGTTATTTAAAAATTTACCCTTGTTGCTAAGAAAGTATATTACTTGGAAAGTGTAATTTGGAAAGGTTCTGGTTAGAAAAGACTTGGTATTTAAGCGTGTCCATTTGTGACCCACCTTCTTCCTGGAATCTCCCTAATGCATGATTACAGTCGGTATATATATTATTCCAGATAAGACTATAAATGAGAAATGTTATAAATGATTATGAATTGAGAATTGTATTATGATATAACATGTAAAGACTTAAAGGTGACTCAAAATATATGAGGAAATGATCCTTTGGACCCATCAGACTATAGGTGGTGAAAAGGTGATCCTTAGAAAATGATCCTTTGGACCCTGCAACTATAGGTGGTGAAAAGGTGATTCTTGCCCCTAGTCCGTTCTCTCAAAAGGGTAGAGACAGAATTTTTACTTATCAAAAGGGATAAGTATATGCTAGTGACGACTAGCAAGGTATGAGCTCATAACCTAGATTACTCCCAAAAGGGTGGAGTATAGGGTGGCCCAGGAAAATGATGATGAAAGTAACTTTAAGTTATTTAGGAAACTAAGTAAATGCATTATGTGAATATGATGTTCTGCTATGCATAGTATTTATGAGATGATGATGAGAAATATGATGTTCTGCTATGTATAGTATTATGAAATGATGATGAGGAATATGATGTGATTTTATGCATAACTATGTTATTATATATGAAAGGAAAAGTTCATTATATACATGACATGCTAAGTTTATGATGCATTATAAGACGCATGATTAAAACCGACGAACCTCGGTAAAGTATATTTTGAACTTAATAAATCAATCTTAGCATGCTCACTATTTCAATAAACCCGAGGTTCCTGGGGACGATGATGATGACACAATGCATCATGAGGTGAGTACCCTACTGAGATTCTTTTTATAAGTTTCTCACTCCCTCTATTTTTCTTTCCATCTCGTCTTCAAAACAAGAGAAGCATTCGTGAATCACATTGAGGCTTTCACCAGGTAGCTGAACTTGATCCTAGTTTCACTCGATATTTCAGATATCTATCCCTATCCTTGGAGTGTTATTACTAGGTGCCATTAATGGATGTCCTTCCATCCATATATTATTTATGTTTTGTTAGATTGCCTACACCTAGTCTTATTCTGTTGGTAGGCAAACTATCTATGTGTTATGTAATTATGGATGTTATATGATGGAGCCAATATGATGTGTTTTTCATGCTATATCTGCACGTTTCGCTTTATTTCGATTATTGTTCACATTATGTGCGGCTCACGTTTTCAATTATGTTTTAAAAAATGGCTCGTAATTTCACTAAGTATTTTCAAAGTATGATGAAAGAACTGAAGCAAAGAGTAAAGTCTAGTAATTAATCAGATACAACCTAGGTGTATTCGTTAATTATTAGGGTGTTACATGTTGTAACACCATTAGGGTTATCCTTATACAACTGAATATGTACCTTATCCTGCAAGGGAGGAAAAGATAGGGGTGAATTCATCAAACGCAATGAGCGGTCTCCTCTAAACCTACATGGGACAACAACAAAAATATATACATGTAGACGTTATAAAACATTTTAATATTTAAATACATAATTGTACTGAAAATAATACTTCCATTGAAATCGTGACAATAACTAATAGAAAAATAGGAACTGAACTAATAAAATAACTATACTAAGTTGATAGTTGAAACTCTTTGCACCTGAACTAGGTCCCATAAGTAGATACCACACTGGATTCCTTACCTGGAATTGGGGTTAAGTTAGTCCTTTAGCTACCACTTGGTACCAAGGTTAGCGATGGTAGCCAACTCACTATTCGTTTCTCACTAATTATTGACTAAAACTAATATCCAAAATAATTCCCTATTCATGTTGTTCATACTACACTAGGCTTCATGCAATTTTAACTTATACTCAGTCACTGTTGGTAGCTAGGAGTGCACTTCCATTGACAACTTGACTCTGAGTAGAGGAATGGCACCGATAACTACCAAAGAGTATAATGAAAACATTAACAATTGATATTATTGCCAAGAACCGAATTTGAAATGATAGGAAGGAAGAATGTTGTGAGAAAATCATGCTTGATAACACCCTAACTCATAAACTAGATAAAAGGGAAAGAAATTGGATAAATTTCATAAAAATCACTTGCCGAAAGCTTGAAGAGGAGGAAGAACGGAAGGAAAATGTAAAGGAGAGACACAGAGAGTGTTGGCGGCGGGGTGTCTAACATAAGCCTAAGGATGAGTTTATATAGTGCAGGGGCATTTTAATGAAACTACATCGTTTTGATATACTGATATTGGGGCTATCACTATAGTGGTTGTGGATCGTATAATGGTTGACATGAGGAAAAACCAACCTGCGCACATACCTAACCACTATAGTAGTTTCCAGAGACTTTAACACAAGATGCCAACACTGCCTACCGCCATAGCAATTATTACTATACCAGTCTATAACTACTATAGCGGTCCCTCTCATAGCTCCACGCTAGAGTCTTAGGGGAACCTGATTATGCACTCTTGATGTTTTCATGAGCCTACGATCTTCCTAGCAAATGAGGGGGGAACCCTTAGGCCATACTAGATTTATCTAGGGACACGTGGCTCGAAGACATCACAGAAGTACAATCAAGTTAACTTACTTGCCTTCTTTGTCTTCTTCCTCTTTTTTACATACATCTTGGGATTAGCTAATTTTTTCAATTCCCTAAACTTTATGATCTATTTGCTAGTGTTTTTGGTGACATGGTGAACCATGACAAGACTTTGAGACCTTACTTACCAGGAGTTAGCGATCACCTACCTTGACCTTAAGGTTGACTTTAAGCTCAACTATAGGCTCCTACACCATATGCCTAAGTTCTATGGGTTATTGAGGAAGATCTACACAAACATCTCAAGTAGTTTCATGTAGTTTGTGTCATAATGAAGCCTCAGGGGTAACGAAGGACCAAATCAAATTAAGGGCCTTTCCTCTCCCTTGAAAAACCCCAAGGATTGGTTCTTCTATATTCCCCATGGAACGGTTGAGTGATGCCAGGATGAAGCGTATCTTTCTAGAGAAGTTTTTCCCAGCTTCCAGCTGCCATAATGAGGGATATTCATGGCATTTGATAGTTGCAAGGTGATCTCTCTATAAGTATTAGGAAAGATTCAAGAGATTGTGTGTCACTGTCCTCAGGATTATTCCAAGACTCTCATTAAGTATTTCTCTAAGTGCTAGTTATGGAGAAGAGTATGATTGATGTTGTAATGAGGGTGCATTTGTTGATAAGACCTCTACTACAACTAGAACTTTGATAGAGAACAGAGAGATTCTTAGCAGTTTGGTTCAAGAGTTTGTAATAACAAGAAAAAAAGGTAAGGTGCACCATATACTTTAAGTGGTATAGACCATCTTAGCACCCCACCTCTCTCTTCTCTTATTTCTCCTTTCATCTTTTTATTCCCTTAACCTTCCTCCCCTCCCACTTCCTTCTTTCTTTTCTTTCTCTCTTGTCTTTTCCCTTCATTCTTCTTCCCACCGTCACCAATCATCCCTACCACCTCCATCATCATGATCTCTTGCTCTTCATCATCATCACCATCAAAACACTCTCTCTTCTCTCTCTAACTCGCTTACTCTCTAAATGGAGGATCCAATTAGAGCGGTGATTTTTGGATTGTTCCCTACCTATAATCTTCCCCTAGCATAGTGGGTAAATGACAATCTTGCTCTATTTATCTAATTGAGCTCTCTATATAGTAATTCATTGTAGATTAGGGTTATGGGACCCTAAGTGTATAGATTTAGGGCTTTCTAGTATGTAGGGCTAATTAGTGTAAATTAATGGTATTGTTAGCTAACTAATATTGCATTTATCTTGTTCCTAGAGTTATAGAGCATTTGAGCATCAACCGTTGGAATTGTAGCACTTGGGAGTTGATCTTTGGTCTTTTTAAACCAGTTTGTGAGTAGACATTATGTCTATAATTATTTTTATTTTTGTTAAATTAGCTCTAATTATATTTTAGAAATTTAGAAACTGAAAATAATTATTTGGTTATGTTATGTAATTTTAACGAAATTACATCTTTTACGTTAGCTTATATTTTATCAAAAATTGACACATGAGACAATGTGATATTGATTTTGGAAAATTATTTTATCTCTATTATGGACTTGAGGAAATGACTTGAGAAATTGTGATTATGGGCATTTGTGGAGTTATTAAGAATTGATTTGATATTATATGTAAAATATTTATTATATGTTTTGGGAGAATCTTTGAAAAATCTATAGCTAACGATAGTAGGCATTAGCCTTTTTACACCTTGATTATATTTGATTAGGATCACACACTTGATCCTTTTGTTTCTACGGCTACTCGCATGGGTAGGACTGTTTTAGGATTACATGAAGGAATGACCACTGAGTGTGAATCCTTTGTTTATCTTAATTTGATGATTCCTATTATTTT
Organism: Dalbergia oliveri; assembly: GCA_030441495.1. Taxonomy (NCBI): domain Eukaryota; kingdom Viridiplantae; phylum Streptophyta; class Magnoliopsida; order Fabales; family Fabaceae; genus Dalbergia; species Dalbergia oliveri. Next base: position 29,811,447 of record JAMLFY010000010.1, read on the forward strand.
ATATAAAGCTAGTTGTTTTAAAAAAATTCCATAAATAAAAGAATTTGCTGAATTTATATGAACTATGAAGTTATTATTGATTTGCTTATGGATTATATATTATCCCATGTAGGTTATAGACATCCTGCTACAATTGAATTCCAAAACTCATTCCATTATTTTCCCTTCTTTTCTAGATACAAATGTAGCTTAATGTTCCAATCCTGTGGATCCTCAATAGCCGAGCTCTAGCTGCGAGCCTCTTAAGAAGGCCTATTTTGTATATTGGAACTAGTTTTTTTTTCAGGAGTGCCTAAAACCATCCATAATGCTCTATATGTCACATGCATGGTCCTCAAATTTGGTTACTATTGATGTTTATGTTTATGTTTGAGATTCAAGAATTAGTTATATAAATTATGTTATGGAAAAGAATTGTAAGCTTAACTTGGATTGATGTTTTGAACTACATTTCTAGGTTATGGCTTGACATATACGTGTGGTTATGAATTTACATTTGAAACTAGTTTGAAAACTAACTCGACTTCATGTTTGATTTTAGGATTGGGTTTGACTTAAATTACATATTAGTTCTTGAATTGAAGTTTATATATGTTGAGATAATTTTTTGAATTATGTTGAGTTGGTTGTTTTATTGCTAGGCACATTTTGAGAATGTTTGAAGCCTAATTTTATATTTTATCTTGTTTTCATATAGGTTGTACTTCTAAATTTGGGGATGTTTAAAAATAGAAGAAACTCTCCCATTTTGGAAAAGCTTGCATGTTGAGGCTTGCAGGGGAACATGTTCCCTATGCGCTTGGTCATGGCCCAAGTTGGGTGATGAGAGAGTTAATGATAATAGCCACAATGTGAATGAAGTATCTCCAATGGATAATAGCAGTGATGGAGAAGAAACTAGATGAGATGATCGAGTTTCTAACATATTGCCTTGAATCAGTTAACAAGCCTTCACCTCAGATAGCTTATGGTATTTGCTCTTATGTTACCTATACCACTGATGTATGTCCACAGCTGAGGAGGACCCTGACTTCAGTTGTTGCTAGCAATGTATTTCTTAATAGACCTCAGAAATTAACAACTAGTAAGGGTATGACCTTTATAGCAACACATATAACCATAGCTGGAGAGATCATCCAAATTTGAGGTGGAACAACTCATCAGAGCAACAACAAAACTATGTTCCACCCTAGCAAAGACAACAAAGCAATCCACCTACATACCAACAGCCACATACTCCACTTATTTGCCCCTCAACTTATAGCACTACTAGTGCCTCCTACAAACTCTGAGATTTCCCTTCAAGATATGATGAAATTGGTGATGAATCAACAGAAGATGATGTTTGAGATGCAAGCACAAATTAATCACCTAAAGGATGCTCAGAATTCACAGGTTTAACCTAGTCCTTATCAAGACTTTTCCAGACTATTCCCAATCCCAAGGGGAATGATAGTGCCATTGCTTTGAGGTCTATTGTAGTTTTGACTAAGGTTGTTAGTCCACTTGAGCAAAGTGTTGATGAACAAGGTGAGATACACAAGCTTATGGTGCAACAACCTGAATCCTGCACCTCAAAGAAAAAGCCAATTAAGTCAGTGGAGAGGCCCATTTCATCTGCCCTTTCCTTAAAGAATGCAAAGACCTAAGAAGTGAGCTGAAACAAAGTTAAAAAGAGCTCTTTGAGACCTTCAGGAAGGTGGAGGTGAATATACCTCTATTTAATGCAATCAAACACATTCCAAAGTATGCCAAATTTTTAAAGGATCTGTATTAAACAGGAGGAGACTATAGGGCAGGTGAGAAAGAGAATATGACTATGGGCGTGAATGCTTCCTCCATCATTAAGCGAATAACCTACCATACAAGTGCAAGGATCCAAGCACATTCAATGTTCCTTGCACTATTGGGAATCCTGAAATTACATAAGTCATGGCTGATCTTGGGTTTAGCATTAATGTTATTCCAAAATCACTCTACCTCTTACATTTTAGAGAGCCCAAGCCTACCCGTTAACAATCCAACTTGCCAACCACAGAATCACAAAGCCAGAGGGTATTAGAAAACGTTCTGGTAAAAGTAAATGATTTAATATTTCTGTAAGTTTTTATATGCTTGAGATGGAGAATGACATTGATACCAACCAGCATATATTAATCTTAGGTAAACCCTTTTTAAACTACTAGAACTAAAATTAATGTTTATACTGGCACATTATCCATAGAGTGTAAAGACATGAAAGTCCAATTTTGTTTACCTAATGATATGAAATTCCCTCTTGAGGAACAATCTATGTTTGGTGTTGGTATCATTGACTCTCTAGTAGAAGATGCATGTAGTAGTTTACTTGGTAAAGATGCACATACCCTTTTCCTATTTTTTCTTCTCTATAGGATATGATGAGTATGCTGCTGTAGAGTTTTCCAAGCTTGCAATACAGGTCCTTCCCAGACAATCATTCAGTTCTGAAGATGCCTCATGACCAGGCCATACAAAGGAATAAGCCTCATAGAGGCAAAGGATCTTGCTCATGAGCCCGAGCGAAACTGATGACTAGGAGATCGAAGTACATGTGGAAGGGGGTTCTTGGTCACTCATGTGCACCCTTGTGGTGTAGTTGAGTTAGTAGACCTAAAGTCCAAGATTTGTTGTAAAGGTGATGGGCATTATCGAAGCACCTTTATGAAGCTCCTAGGGATTTAGAGGTTGAGATGGGAGTTCTATGGATTGAAGCTGCATGCCCTCCATGAGGGTCCTAACCGTCCAACTTAGGGACGCTAAAGCAAAGTGCTGAGTGGGAGACAACTCACCATGAGGAGCTTTTCTTTCCTTTCTTTATATTTATGCATTTTTTAGTCTTGCATGTTGTTTTTATTTTATTTCTTACACCATTCCTTTGATAGCTTAGAGGTTACATGCATAGGTTGACACCACATGCATTATATTGACTTACTTGGCATTGACTTTATTTTGTATTGCATACTTGGTAGTTCACTTATTGTTTGGATTGAGTACATGAGATTTACTTGTAAATTTTTAGGGCTTTGATTAGTTTGGACTATCATGTATCATCCTTGTTTGCTCATGTGTATTTCCCTTTTTGGGTTTGCATTCTAGAACTTGCTTAGGGTCTTATTTGAAAACATATTCCCATGTGCATGCTTGAAGGTGATTGAGGCATTTTTCTTATTTTTAGCCACTTGACCATATAGTTAACCTTTGCATATCACCATTGTCTAGCCCATTTGAGCCTTATTTCCCTTCTTTTGTTTTGACACATTCTTAGCCAAAAGTGAAAACGATGAAAATTCCCAACCTTTTAGGCTTAGAAGAACATTTATGCATTATTCATTTCTATTTGAGCATAAATGTAGGGGAGAGCATGAGGACATGCCCTAATTTAAATGAGGGGAGGGATAATGTGCATTTGTGAGTAGTCAAAAAAATTAAAAAAAAAATTAGCAAATGACACAAAAAAAATAGCAAAAAACAAAAAGAAAAGAAAAAGGTTGCAAAAGTTTGGATGAAGGTGTGCCACATTATAAATTAAGTGTCTCTGAATATGTTAAGAGGATAAAGTGTACTCTTAAGCATTTATGCTCTTGGTGTATGCATTTGCTCTCCTTTGACTAGAGGTTTAGCTCTATTGGCCTATATATTTACCCATATTCACCTAAGCCTCATTACAACTTACGACAAGTCCTCTTGATTTAGGATGTACGTGTGTGTGATGAATAGAGAATGAGACTTATGGCAATGCATTTTCATTTGATTTGAGTATATATCTTATCCCAAAATAATTGAGTGAATGAGTGACAAACACTAACCTTGAGAGGATTTTTGTACTTGGTCCATGCATCATGTATGTGGATTCTACCTTGTATGCTATGTTCTTATTCATACCTTGCTTATTGAGATCCTTTTCGTTATTAGTGTCAAAGGTTACCTGCTTGTATCTCTAGGTCTATTAGATTCGTGAGTTGTTATTTTTCATGCATTGTGCAACTTTAGAGTTAGTAGAGTTAAGAGCCCAATCTCTTTGCTACATCTATTTGAGTTCCTTGGATGAGGACAAACAATTGTTTAAGTGTGGAGGAGTTTGATAAGTTGTATTCATGCACCTTTTTCTATATAATTCTAGGCATATTGCATCATTTATATGCTTAATTGGTTGATGTTTGGTGGATTTGTATTTAGTCGTCATTGGGTATCATTGAGTATAATCATGATTGTTTTTACTATTTTGATGAATAAATATGTTTTGGAGCTTCCTGACTTTCAATTCTCTTTGTGAGTGTTATTTGGTTGTAGGAACATCCTATGTTGGTGCATGAAACTTCGAGTAATGTTCGATTTGGGAGAATTTGGGAGCTAAATAGAAGATGTTCTAGAAAGCTCAAGAAGTCCTCTATAACTTTCTATAATACCCTGGCTTTAAATAAAAAGGTTAGAAAATTTTTTCAAACCCAGAAGAGTCCAGTTACCCTTTTCTGTCATTCAGGTCTTAATTTTTCTAAGCTTGGACCACACGCCCTTGGAGGGCTATATGATAGAATCATTTCTTGGGACCAAAAGTCTCGATAATTATTCCTTAGAGAGTGATTTTTAATGAATTTTATAAAACCTTTAACCATTCGGGTTTTAGTCCACAAGTTTGTAAAATCATAAGAATTTCCGAATTTAAACTAAAACCCAAAAATTAGATTTTGATTTGTTGGAATTTTGATTTTTCTAATATTTTATTTGAATCCAAATGGGGGTATTTTCTTATTTACATTTATGTTTTAAAGTTAATCCCATTAACTTAAAATTAAGAAATGCAAATATTCTGGTGAGCGTTAACATGAGTCTGAAGGTCAAGGAACAGGGAAGTGTGGTGCTATGTGTTTTGGGCGCCTCGTGAGCGAACTCAACAAAAATATAAAAACCCCCATTTCAGGGTTTCAGACCATTCCACATGACTCCACCCCCTCCTCTAGCAAAGAAATATGAAATTTTCACCTCCCAACTCCATTTCTTCACTATTTTCTCAATCAAACTCCATTTCCTTCCAATTTCTTCAAGTTTAACTTGGATTTCTTCATCTTCTAAGCTTAAAGGTATGTTATTCTAGTGATTTTCTTCTTTATTCCTTCAATCTCTCATCCTCTTGGGTCTTGGCCTTGTGTTCTCATGGTTTTCATGCCATGATGTTTTCCACCATGATTAGAGTTAAGACTGAGTTAGTTAAAGGTTCTAGTGCTTAATCTAGCGTATTATGATTGTTATAGCAGATATCAAGGTCATTCTACTTCCTAGTGTGCTGTTGGTGTTGATTCTAGTTATTCCACCCTTCCAGGTGAGTGGGTTCGCACTTGTGACTTCTATGTTCTTCATTAGAGCTATTTTCAAAAAAATATGATTTATTACTTGGCTTTAGAGATTACTATATAAGGATTTGAAGATTTCTGTTGGTTAGTATGTTTTAGAATTCCTAGTTTAGAGCATGAAGCATATTTTAGATAAAACTCATGGAACCATGTTTGTTATGCTGATCTTGTATAGAATTGGTGATATATGTAATTGCTAGAAGCTTTTATGAGTATTTCAATGGATTCTGGAATTAGTTTATGTATATGTTATAGATTTATAACTATATATGTTGTTATAATGATTTTATAGAATTGATTATGTATGCAATTGTTAAAGGATTTTGGAACCGTTTATTTTCATAATATAGTTTGAACTAGATATGAAGTTTAGAGAAGAGAATAGAATTTTGATTGTAGGCTTTGCTATTTGAAGCATAATATTGGATTTTCTAATTTGTGACAAGCTTGGACAGATTAAAATATGTTTTAGAGCATGAATCTTCATAAGATTTAGAACAGTTGGCTACATTCTCTGTGAAGGTATGGAATCACAATGTCTACAAAGGGTGATCCTTGGGCATGATTTAATAGCCACAGTTATGCTAAGGTTAGACTGTTAGAATCAAATAGATTTAAAGCTCAAGGAACTAAAAGGGTTTTTAAGAGTTTTCAAATTCAGTTACAATAGCTATAGAGAAACAGGTTTGAGTTAACGGAGTAAATTGTTAACCTTGGTACCAGTATGCCCAGAGTATAGAGAGAAGGGACCTAGTTCAGGTGCCCATTATTGTCACACCGTGACAAGAGATTTATATTTAGAGTTTTGTTACGTCACAAATATTGTGCGTAATCAAAGTAGAGATTTTTATTTCTCTAGGAGCTATGCTAGTATGAGCTTATATGATTTCAGATATGAAAGTGAATTGAGAAATTTGCTTTTGAGTTGGTAAAGTGATAATTTGAGTATATAACTAAATAGATGTACACTTGATTGCATAAGACTTTTTTTTGTATTACTAATAGTGTTATGATTCCATGCATACTTCCTTAATGTCCCATGAAGGGGGGTTACAGTGGAGATTCACTCACGAGTTTGCACAAAACTCACCCCTCTCCTTGTCTTATTCACAGAGAGAACAACTACAGATCCGCTCAGCCACCATCCTCTCAGGAGTGCTAGAGTTTCAACGGTGAGTTTCACTTGGGTGAAGTGTTTGTAGTTTTGTCTAGAGTGCTCCAGGATAGATGCAGGAGGATTCTGGACCATAGAGCACGTTTATGTTTTTGCATGTTGTAATACTATCTTGGGTTGTATTGAGAAGTTTCATACTTATGGATATTTCATATCAGTAGCTTTATGCATATATGTTTTGTATGATGATTTACATACTATAGAGTTTAAATTAGGAAATGTCAGCTTAGACCAGTATGATTAATAAACAGGTGATTTGTATGTAGAAAATGAGAATATGTTTTAAATAATTTTATAATCAACTGCATATAGAGAAAATCCAGGTCACAAGGCTTACATGGGAACAAATCTTCCCACATGCCAGTCACGTGCCTAAATTGGGTCATGACACTTTCCTACTCAGCTCAAAACTTAGTTCTAAGAGTCTCTTTGTGAAAATCAAATTGCAAGATTAAAGGTTGCTGATGTTCTGATGCTATTAGTTTGACCCTTAGTTATTGTATTGCCAATATTTAGAGTTACAGATGTCTGATTAAGGTGATTTTTTTGGCATTGGAAAGCTTATTCAAAGGACTACAACTTCTGTTTTAGTCCCAAGAGCTGATTCAATTTTGGGGCTCAAAATGGGCTTGAAAGTGTAAACAATGGTGTTTGTGTGAGTACCAGTCGTAAAATAGCATTTTTTATTATTTTGGGACCCGTTTTTGATACTGTGATAATGTATTATATATATACGTACTTTGCTTAGGTTAAAAGTAGATTTTCTACACTTGTTCTAGGGCTACCTCTATCTCTCTACTTTCTCTCTTCAACGCTATACTTTCTCTTTAGGTCTTGGGAGTTTCTAATCCTTGTTTTGACTCTTGGGGATTATGATTGTACTCTTCTTACATTGATTGTGAAGCTCCACCTATGGAGGAGTAATTTTTTTTTACCTTGCACAAGGATAAGAGGATTGAGATTTGTTCTTGAGGTTCCAATTCTTAATATGATTTGTGGTTGGTTTTTTTTTCCCTTTTATTATCTCTCTTTAATATTGATTGTATGAATTATTATAATTCTATTTTTGAGAGCTGTTGATTGTATGTTTATTCACATTGTGAGTTGTATACATAATTAGGATTTCATTGGGGTATTTGGCCAATTGATTAAAATACATAAGTTTGGTAAGGGATTGGAATTAACTCCATTGGAGATTAGGTTGTAATTGATAATTAAACTGGCATAGGCTCATAGAACCATGATTATGGATTAATAGTGTATGTGTTAGTCAAACGATTAGTGGGAGTGTGATTGTGTGACCGTTAAGAAGAATTCCATCATTGTTGTGTGATAATATAATTAATGAAAGTAACCATCACTACGAATTAATACTCTAACCAATGATTGAACAATTCTTAATCTGAATGACTCATTGTGTAGGTAATTTTTCCATATAATTTTCTATATTAATTTTCATTATTGCAATAATTTCAAAAACTCCTCAATTTCTCAAATTGACTAGAAACAATTCCACCTGAGTTGCACTCTAAACTACATTTTTATGCAATTTAGCAATGAATAAATTTTAATGTGTTTGTGAGTCACAACAACTCACATCACCTTCTTTCTATTTTAGGGTTTCATTCAGTCTTAGTTAGATAGATTAGGCCTAATACATTTAATTTCGTGCCCCCAGTCTAAAATTGGGCCAATTCACATTCTGGTGTAGGAGTAAATCTGAAGTGTTACTTTGTGAGCTTTATAGCACCTCTATAGTTGGAATTAGCCTTCGATTATTTGACACAAAGTTGTAGATAATTGAATCAAATTTCCAACACCACAAGAATAAGTGAAAATAGTGATATTCAATCTTACAACTGGATTTTCACTAAGAATATTTGAGGACTATATTTCAAGCTGAACATCAAAGTTGTAAAACACTCCTAAGCTTTCTAAAACATTTTTATTTGTCTTAATATGATTTCTTATAGAGATATAAATTCTCTACTACATTATTCTTTAGAAATCTTCTTAGATTAACTCCAAAAATTTTATATTTATTTCCAAAAATATCTCTCTTGCAAAATTGATTAAAAATAAGCTCCCAAGCCATCAAATCCACCTAAAAATTACCAATTTAATATTAGTTCCAATAATTTCACGAAAGTCCAAATATTATATGAAATTGACTAATTTCACCAAATAAATTACTTAAAACCATGTCAAAACAAGCACTAAATGCGTCTTTTACACACACATCACTACTCTTAAGAATTATTCTGTTACATATTACAGAAATCCTCAAAGTATAACAGACTCTTCTTGGCATGACCTAGAATACAAGAGCTACAGGTAAAAATTATCACGTAAAACTCAGGGAAGGGAGAGAGAGAGAGAGCAAATATTAAAGAAAAAAAGTGTAAAAGGCAAAAGCTATGCAGTTAGATGCAATTCTCACAAACAATTTGCAAGAAAATTATATAAAATATAATGAAGAGCTTAAATAAAATGAAATAAATAGTGAAAAGGACAGTTTTGATTTCGTTGTAAACATTTAAGGAAAAACATTAATAGCGTGAATTTTATACGTACAAATCCATTTGCGAAGGATGTGCGTTCACCACGGTCAGATTATGAGTTGTCTATTATGTTGAGACAATACTCGTTGGTGGTATTTTCATACTCCAACAGCTAAAAACGATAACAACAATCAAGCATAATTAAAACATATGCAGAATATTCCTCAAACATTTTAAAATATAATTTAAGCTCTAAAATACAATACTATTAAAATAATGGCGTGTGTATTATTTTTTAACTACTTTTTTGTTAAAAAAATACATGTTTTATTTTATTGAAAACAAAAAGATAAATGTTTTAAAAATTAAAAAATATTTATATATAAAAATAAAATGAAATAGTACTCAATAGTGGATGGTAGCGGAAGTGAACTGTGATCCAAATGAATTTTATCTACAATGTCAATGTCTCGAATGTAAAAAGGTCGATATGGAGCTAGTTTGAAGAAAAAAAATCCAAATTAATTAAACTTAATTGAGTTGGTTGAACCTTTTAATTTTTTTCCCTACAAATCTAAACCAAACTCGATGCTAAGATTTGAAATAAATAAATTTATTTTTTATTTTTACTTTTTATCCCTTTGACTAGAAATCATAATTCAAAATTCAATTATGAAATACTTAATAAGATATGAATAAATAAATATCCTAAACAAATATTAATAAAAATATAAAAAAAATTAAAAATATATAATTAATTTTTTTATAAATAAAATTATGGGAGATACCTTTCGCAATTTCAGAGGATAACGCATTTATGCTTATTATCCCCACCTATAACTGCACTTCGTACTAATTGATTGGATTAAGTCACAATCATAAATTTAAAACTACAGTAATTAGTAATAACTAATTTGATTTGATTTTAACAAAGTAAATTAATAAAGTTTGGCTAAAGATATTATCCAGTTTCGATTTTTAGGTATGTCTCTGTTAAGAAGAACCACCTTATTGATCATAAAAGTGCCTAATTAATTTTAAAATGTGTTTCAATCTTATGTATTACATTTATCCTAATCCCTAACTTTATACTATGCATTATGTTCTTATTGCACTCTTTAGTGCACTATATTAATAGAAATAATTTTGGCTAAAGAATTAAGTTTCTTTTATGTTAAAACTGCCTTATGTAACTTAATAGGTATATATCATGGAAATTATTTATTATACTATATATTATCTTATTCACTATTTGATGTAATATTATATAATTTCATCACCATAATTATCTTATATGTCAAAATACTATGTAACTTAACACCTCATGGAAATGGATTTGGATTCTCTATTGATTTAAAGATGAAATTTTTTCATTATAGAAATATCATTTAGATTTAATTAACTTTTAATGTATGATATTACCTTTATTTTTTTGATGTTTTCTTAAAATAAAATAATTCTTAAATAAATAATAATAATTAAAAATTTATAAATAAAATAATTCTCAATAAAAATTATTTCATAATAAAAAATATTGTTAAAAAATAGTATAAGATATCAATTTATTTATATATAATAAAAAATAATTATAATTAATAAATAGCAAATTAAATAAAATAATAAATAGTTAATAACAAATAAATATTGAAAATAAATAATGTATAATATAAAATCTATAAATTATTAACTAGTAAAATATATAAATAAATAATAAATAATATGTAATATGTAAAAATAAGGATTAATAATAAAAGTATTTTCAGTTAATATTTATTTTAAAATTAAAAATTAAATAATTATGATTAAAATAGAAAATATTAAAATATATAAAAGAGTATATTTTATATTTATATAGTTAATTGAAATAATAAATAATTATAAAATATTTAATATAAATTAAAATTCAATTAAGACATATTTATATGAATATATATTTAAAAATTATTTTTAAATTGTTAATAAAATTTCTTGTTTTATTATTATTATTTTATTTTTGCTTATAATACTAGAATAATTTATAAATAAATGATAATATTATAAAATATAAAATATAATTTCTTATGTAGTGCTACACTAAATACTATCCAGTATCAAAAATTTATTAGACTTTATACTATTAGGCTTTATCATTTAGGTCTTATATTATTAACCTTTATCTTATTGAGTGTGCCCATTACCCCTTCAAATGCTTTGAATATCATGTAGTTAGTTTTGTTAGGATGATACAACAAAATGTGCCCCACAAGCACACTCATAGCAGTGCAATAAAACAAATAAAAAACCAAAAATAATTAAACGCGATGATAATGAGTATAGAGAGACAAGAATTTAATATGCTTATCACATGCCTACATCCATCATAGAGGATAAAAGAAAAATTGTCGAGAATATTACTCGTTTCACTCCCAAAGCCCATTGTACACCCTTTCTCATAACAGAGTCAATCACTCTCATTTATTCTCTGACACTACTTGTAATACCTGGTGTATATGTGTCAGGAGACAAGTTCTATATGGCCTCAACGTCCCCAGGATCCACCCATTGTTGCGGGTCTTAATTTCACCAAGTTTGAATCTTATACCTCCTTGGAGGGCTATATGTTAGAGCCACATTATTGAATCAAAAGTCTCGGTAATTGTTCCCAAGAGGAAAACAAGTTAAAGAACGACTTTTAATGAATTTTATGAAACATTTAAATATTTAGTTTTATGCCCACAAGTTTAGAAAAGTGTGAAGATTTTCGAATTTGAACTAAAACCCAAATTTTGGATTTTGATTGGTTGGGATTTTAATTTTTATGATATTTTATTTCAATCCAAATGAGGGTATTTCCTTATTTACATTTATGTAAGGACATTAACTTAAAATTAATAAATGTAAATAAGTGAGTATTGAGACAACCCAGATGCATGGAAAACCTTCTTACCAGGAGTTTTGGTGACAGGTATGGGAAAGGGGGTCTAGTTAGGACCTTATAGCGGTTGTAAATGACATGGTCGGTGTGCCAGGACGCCCTGATCGCTATAGTGGCCCCATGGAGCATGAATAGCACCAAAACGCGCCATTCCACTTACGTACCCTTCCCCTTTTATATAAAGCCCTTTTCCACTCCTTCCTCCCCATTTTTTCCATAGACCCTAATCCCTTCTCCCAAACACATTTCTTTATTCTTCTCTCAATCTCACTCAAGTCTAGCTTTCCCAAATCATCAAGGTATCTTTATCTTGATAGATTTTGTCTCCGTTCTTCCCATTCTTCCATGTTCTTAGTATGGGTTATTATTTCTCTCATTGTTGTCAAGTGGAGTGTTCCCAATGTTGTTAGAGTTATTTTAGTATTATCTAGAGGTGATTAGAGTTTGATTATAAGTCAATGTTGCTCTATGACAATTGTTGATATCATTCCAAGCTTTCAGGGTCAAGTTGGTGATGCGCACATAATCTCAGCTCCAAATGGTAAATGGGTTCATACTCATGGCCTTATCTTTAGTCATTACAAGTATGTTTTATACATAATGATTGTTAAATATGATATTAGGAATGAAAGTATGAACATATATATGATTTTGTAAGTTATAACAAAGGGTATGATTTTGAATATAGTATGAAGATGTGTTTGGAAAATCATGGGACCATGATTGATATATCGTATGTTATGGAAATGTTTATGTGCTCAAGTTTAATAGATTTATTGTAAGAATATATGATTTAATAAGTTGCTATTTTATTAAACATATTTCAAGAGTTTATGATGTCTTTATGCTTCAAGAATTGAGATTTCAAAATATGATTATAGAGCATCAGTTAATATATTTTAGCAAGAATGTCGAACAAAGATGTTATTATAATGTTAGAGATTTTATGATTATGAACCTTTCTATTTTAAAGCATGGCATTAAAGTTATTTAAGTTATGAAAATGTGTTAGCTTGAGAAATGAAATTTTAGAAATTCAGTTTTATGATCCTCAAAAGTATGAAATTCAGGATGATTTATAGCAACTGCCAGATACATATTCTGGAGGCTTGAAATGGAATGCCTACAACGGGTGATCCCTTGGGCATGATTTCATAGTTCCAGTTATGTTAAGTCAGATTGTTAGAATTGTATAGTAGAGCTTTCAGAGTTTTAATAGTTTTTAAATTTAAATGATTTTATATATATTAGAGATTTTGTGATTTCAAGAATAATGTATTTATATATAATAGAGTTTTAACTCCAGAGCAAAGCCTAACACAGAGTTTTAGAGAAATAATTAGTTTTTATGATTTAGAAGCTAGACGTAGCTATATAAAGAATAAACAGTGAGTTAACGCTGGAAAAATTATCGTTAACCTTGGACCAAATCTTTAAAGGTAATTCACATAGGAGAAATTAACCTAGTTAGGTGTCAATTTAGATCCTAGAGCGATCATAGAGCAAAGAATTGGTTATGTCATGGTTGACATGCATAACTGGAGGATATATTATCATACAACTAGTAAACAGATGTCCATGTTTCTCTATTAGAGTACTGTTATTTATGTTTTTAGAGATTATTTGATTTAAGAGTTATTATGTATATGTGTGGTAAATGATTTCTCGTTAGAGTAAGAATTTAGAGATGCCTTCTTATGAGTTTATAAATATAGAGATATCTTTCCATACAGTTATGCATATAATTATTAAAAGGGTTTATGATTGTTGCATGTATATTGTATTATGCATATATTCCTTGGTTGTCATGTGTGTAGGTAATAGATGAGAGCTCACTCATTGAGTCCGTTGACCACCCCTCTCCCTTCCTCTCATAGTTGCATGTACAGGTTTAGTTTCAGTCTAATTTGGTTAATGCAGGTCTTCCTAGTGGTGAGTCTTACTTTGGAGTAAAGTTTAGTTTAGAGCCTTGTGAGTAGAAGTGCTCAAGAGATGTGTAGGTAGGATTCGAGCCATGCATTTATTTTAAAATTATGTATTTAATTTTAGAGTTGAAAAATATTTATGTATATGTTCACAAATTTCAAGGATGAATTTGAAATTGTAGATTTGGATTTGAATTTATGTAATAAGTTGGAGATGAAAGTTATGATCCAGTTCAAATGTTAAATTGATTTTCAAAGTATGATGAAGAGGTTTTCAGAGTTTGTATATTAAAGTATTTTAGTCCTATTATTCGAATAATATCAAGTTTTGGATAAAGATTTGGATTAAGATTTAGATGATATTATGTTTTTTATGAATAAAAAGTATGTTATTTTTACGCATATAGTAGAGACTTAATAGACTTAATTCTGACGATTCTCATTGTCCTTAGATTCAAGTCCTGTGATACTACCATACATGTAGGCCATTGAAATTATTTATATAACCAAGAGGTTTTTATCTCCAAGACTCTTTATTTCTAAATCCTACTAAATTTTCAAATTATAACATATTTTTTAAAAATCTATAAAGATTTTACATATCCTAACATAATCTGCTGTGTATGGATTGCATAAAATATTAATTTTTGTATTGTAAATTACTTAAAAAATTATAGAATAATTTATGTTATATAATGTATTATTTAGTGTTAATTTGACAAAAATATTATAACTGCAAAATAATCAACTTTTGCTCATAATAAAAAAAACTTAAAAACATTAATTGTAACAATAAGCTGTTTTGCAACTTTAAATTATTGAGTCTTGATTATAATTCATTTTGATCTGTTTACCAAATAAGATTATCATTTTTTTGGCGAACAGCTTCTTTTTAATTTGTTGGGTAAAAAGATTTTTTTTTTTCACTTTTCAAGAAAGATGCACCACATGTCTTGATGAATCGTCGGTGGCATCAAGACGTCTCTTATCTCTATTGTTTTTCGTTTGTGGCTGAGAGCGGTACAAAGTTGGGGACAAATTTTTGCAAGTTGATTGATAAGGATTACTCTAAACCGTAAACACAAAGCCACGTGGCCTGTAACTATTTAATTCCTCAGTAAGTCACATCATGACGAGACCTTTGCTAATTGAGTATGTTGGTTGGATATCATCATCCATGAATTTTATAAAATAATTACTTTTACTATAACGTTTAAAATTATTTTCAAAAGATATTTTTATTAGAAGTAAATTTTTTCGGTCAAAATGTAAAAAATTTAGAGAAACGATAGGTTATGTATATTTTAGGTTCGAAACTTTAAAGATACACAATTCGATTACATAAACTATTTTAAATGTACAAATTGATCATTTTATTAATTTTTCATTAATTATTGATCAAATAATCATAAATTTAAGAAAATTTGGGATATCATATTGCATATTTATAAAAATTAAAAGGGTCAATCCGCATATATTTCAAAGTTTAGGGGTATAATATACTTACATCGATTAAAATGAACATTTGTTAAAGTCTAGAAGATTGATTTATGTACTTTTATAGTTTATGGGTTAACTTGCGCATTGCCAATAGTTTAAAAGGTAAAGCGTAATTTTTCAAAAATTTATTTATAATTCTATTTTTCATAAATATTATCTAAATAATTTATACAGTTTCAAGAAATACCTTCTTTTACTAAAAATACATTTGTTATAAGATAAAAAATAGTCGGACACACATAATTTCTTGTTTATATAACCAGAAATTGGAGTAAAAATTATTGGAATGTGTTAAATATATTGTTTTGACCTATCAAAGCATATCACTGATTCATTCCTAATTTCTGCTGGTATAAGCTCTTCACATCTCAAGTAGAAGACCTCCCTGATGAGAGACCTATAAGGAACTTCGACGCTTAAATCAAAAGTCATTTCATTCTGTTGCAAGTGAGAAATGAACGAGTTACTTACTTTTTTTTCTGTGAAGAAGGTCTTTTTTAAAATTTGATCTGCAAATCCTAGATGCTAAGGACCAATTACAGGTTGAATGTGGGTTAATCTAGTTTCACAAAGATGCAATGAAATATTCTCCGATTAATTAACATCTCAATGATTCTAATTAGTGAAAGCTACCAATAAACTTGATGAATCCGAAGTGATTCAATTAGATTGGTCTGGTTTGAAGCTAATCGGTTTGATCAATTAACCCAATTACATATTGATTCGGTCATTGGATTTACATCCTCCAACTTGAGACTCAAGCTACATCAAGCACGTAATGTTCTTGTTACATATCAAGCTAATATTTTTATTTCGTAAGGTCATTACTTATGTTAATGTCATAAGTCATTACCAAAACAATTTTTTTTTTGTTTTAAAATGTAGGAAGTAGATGAAATGCTTAAAATTGTGAATTAGATTTGGAGATGACAAGCTTATTTTGTCTCTTTTGAATGTCTTCAATTTATAATTTGTGTTTGAGACTTTATGGATATCTAATATGAATTGTGTTGTTTAATGTTTTCAATTTGGAATTATTGGGACATTAGAATTGTGTAGTTTGGGTACTCTGTTGTGATATCCTGGAACTTAAAGTTTGAATGTTCTAATATTAAAATTGTGTTATTTGGATACTATGTTCTAGGCTTTTAGCCTCTGGATATTAGAATAATATATTAGCGTATAGAAATTTACTTATATAAAAGTTTGATGTTGTACAACCTATGCTCTTTTTATTGAATTTTTTTGGTGTAAATTGAAAGAAAATAAGCAGGTAAATCCAATTATCAGATCCGAATCAACCCAAATTTGATTGACTCAATTTGGTTTGAATTTTGCAAAATAAATCATGAATCTGAACAAATTAAAAAGTAATAAGTTATTATTCATTTTTCCTCCTAAATCTAATCCAAATCAACTCATTTACATTGTTAATTACTTGGATAATTGGGCCGAGAGTTTAGTCCAAATGTTATTTTGAATTTAGGTCATATATATATATATATATATATATCAAAACATTAGAAAACTTCCGACCAAAAAAAATTAGAAAACTTTATTTAATAAAAATTTGACCATTATTCAAAAGAAAATAATTTTATATTCAGAATGATACACTCATCACTGTGATAAGACCATAAAAAAAAAAGTCCATTTGATTTCTGATTTCATCTCTTATTTTGTTTGATTTATGATTTTTAGGATTTTGTCAATAAATAGTGACAACTGGAAATAATTTTTTTCACTATTTTTTTAATAAAACCTTAGAAAATAGGAAATAAATTAAAAACAACAAATGGAAGCAGGAAATAAAATAGAAACCAAACTAACTCTGTAAAGTGTGCTCGCACACACAAACATAGATATAACACACATATTTTCAATTAGGTCTTATAGTTTAAACTAAATACCCAAATAGCTTCCCCATATTTGTATTGAAGGACAAGTTAGCCTTTGGTTTTGAAAATTCCAAATTAGTTCCTCACATTTCAAAAAATGGATAAATTGGTCCCTCCATATGTACTTATAATATATGAGATTTTTCAACCAAGTTCTTATAATTGTAAAAAATAGAATATTCCATTTCCATCTTTCTCTTCATCTTCTCATGGAAACAAAATATTCCATGAATATTATGTTTTTTATAATTAAGACTTATTGAAAATCTCATACACTATTGGAACTTATTTAAAATTTTCTAAAATATAGATACCTAATTGAAAATTGACTGAAACTAAAGGAATCTATAAAATAATTAAACCATAAAAGAATAATACTCAATTAGGGGTGGAAATAGGGTGGGTTAGGCTTGGGCTTTATTTCCAAAAAGTAGCCAAAGTCTATGTCTATTACTTGATATAGACCTTTTCATAATGTTAGTCTAGCCTTTTTGACAGTTTGGTATAATTCAAAATCTATTTAGAACTTACTTAATTATAAATAAAAACAAAAATACAAAACATCTACTCTTGAATAAAATAAAGGACTTCTAAATATATCAAAAAGTATCTTTAAATTGATTAAAAGGCTTCTAATATAAGTTAAAATGTATTTTTCTAGATAAATGATAATAATGTTTCTATTATCATGAGATTTTATAAATTATGATATTAATAATTGTATAAATTGGTCAATCTATTAGGTTTAATAGACTATTTTCATTATTTGGAATCTGACATGTTTAGTTAAAAAGATTTTTTAAAAGTCTTAACCTAATTTGTGTATTAAATAAGCTAAATCAGACTAAACTAGATGTAGGTTAGGCCGAAGACTCTTAACAAACTCCCGGTTTACTTCCACCACTATACTCAAGTTAATGTGCATAATTTTGGAAATTGAGGTCATACAAAGAAAGGAGCCAGATAAACTTGTTAAACATGAGGCGTTATATTTACACTATCCTTAAAAATTATTCTGCCCAGTGTGTGCACAAATCCTCGAAGTATAGCAGACTTTGGCATGACCTAGAATACAAGAACTGCAAGGTAAAAATTATCATGTATAACTAAGGAAGGGAGAGAGAGCGAGCAAATATAAAAAAAAAAAAAATGTTCTAAGAGGCAAGAGCTATGCAGTCAGATGCAAGTCTCACAAACAATTTGCAAGACAATTATATAAAACGAAGAGCTTAAATAAAATGAAATAAATAACGATAAAGGCGGTTTTGATTTCGCTGTAAACATTTAAGGGAAAAAAATGAATAGCGTGAATTTTAAACGTACAAATCCATTTGCGATGGACGCGTTCACCATCAAATTATAAGTTTGAGTTGTCTATGAGCAATTATGGGGAAATAGGAGTTGTTGATGGTCTTTGAGAGAGATTGCTCATGACCTTATCATGTGTATATCTCCACTATTAATTGGGTTATCTTGAAAAAATAAAAAATTAAAAAGGTAAAAATTCAATGTGAAAATGTACACTTGACAAGGTCATATGCAATCTCCATATAAGAGAATCCTCTCCCTTTTTGAAATTATAGTACTGTAACACCTAAAAATATTAAAATGCAACACATATAATGTTATTTTATTATAAAAATAATTGCATGTGTATTAGTTTTTTAATTACCTTATTTTTTTTAAAAAACAATAAACATATTATCTTTGATGGAAAAAAACACCATAAATGCTTTAAAAATTATAAAAAAATTATTTATATATAAAAGTAAAATGAAATAGTGCTCAACAGTGGAAGTGAATTGTGATCCAAATGAATTTATCTCATTGTCAATGTCTCAAATGTAAATAGGGCGATTTGGAATCTAGTTTGAAAAAAAGTCCAAATTAATTAAACTTAATTGAGTTGGTTTTTTTTTAATTATTTTTCACTACAAATCTAAACCAAACTCGATGCTAAGATTTGATTGGTCTAGCGTATGTCACGACTCGATTGGGAACATGACCGGAAATGAAGATTAATCTCCATGTAAGTCTTTTGGTAACGTAACTTACTAAATGTATGAAATAACATGATTTTCATTCTTAAGACATATTTAACTCTAACTCATCATCAAACTCTTTATTCAAAACATAATGTTCAATTATTTTAACATACATAGCTCTAAAATATTTTGATCAATTCTGCTATTCATGAAAACGTAAACTCTTTCATTTTATGATCTTATTCAAAATCTAAAATCTGTCTAACATTGAATAACAACTAAGTTGTGAATACTTGTTTAACTCGTTACATAAATTCTAATTTGCATTTCTAATTCACACTTAAATTCTAAAATATATAGGGAGATACATTAATTCTGAAAGTAAATACAATAACTCAAAATAGGATGCATGATTCGGATTTTGTCTGCACATCTATCAGCACTCTAACTCTAACATAACCTAACTAATCCTTATTGCAACGTAAAGCTCACCATGGACAGTTGATGTCTGCTAGAATGGTAATTGAGCAAAAAATGAACCTGAACTAAGGAGGAAAGGAGATGAGCCAAGTTTTGGATAAAGATTTGAATAAAGATTTAGATGAGCCATATTTTAGAATGAAAAGTATGTTATTATATGCATATAGAGATATTAAGAAGGTCACAAGGCTTACATGGGGATGATATTCCATGCCCTTATTCCAAGTCGGTTGTAACATTTACACTATTGTTATTCAATCAAATTCTCCCCTTATATTTGCATTATTGTTCAAATAGTGAATGTGAAACTCAACCACATTTGTTGATATGACAATATATGATTGAATGATAATGTAAAGAAGTTTTACACTATCAATACATAAAAATTAAACTCTAAGTTTAATTATAAGTATAAATTATTTTTTCCAAATCAATATAACTTAATTATCCCTATAAAGTATATATAAAATTTTAGTTTTTCATTCAATCCTCATAAATTTCAATTTAAATATGTTTTATGTAAAACTTTCAAAATTGTATATAATTATAATGGTTTTTAATATTACATAATAAAATCTAAATTTATAAAATATTAATTATTTTATATTATAACAAATGCTTGTTAATTAGAACAAGAATACAATATTAAATTGAAGAGTTTTATTTTGATGTAATAATAAGATATATTAAGATAAAAGTGAAGAAATGAGTTAATTCATTGAACTGAAAGGAAATGGAGTACAGAATGCCTTATATATACATTGGGTTGGATAACTAAGTTCTAACAGATGCTAATAGACTCTAACTAATCAGGATAATCACTAAATGAACAATGGTTAATTACAAGAGTTGTTAGTGTATAAAAGTTTAACATAATTATCCAAGTAAATCCTTCAATTTGTATAACTTTCAAGTACGTAGATGTGGAAATTAATTATATTCACTTGTATGAAAATATATAATGATAATAGTGTAAATTTTTTTTTACACTGTTAATATATTAAGTTTAAATCTTAAATATAATTCAAAGAATTTAATATTCAATATGTGTATAGTATGACAATTTTTTTTTTTTTACGCTACCAATTGCTAAATTAAATAGTTGTTAAAATGAAATTACCAAAATATATATATAAGAAAAAATCGGACACAACGAAAAAAAAAAGACTTTTGTTGTTTATATTTATGGGTGAAGAATATTATGTCAACTCATATTTTATTTATTATTAAATTGAGTATATACCATACTTAAATAAAGTCTACATATTATCCAAAAATAAATAAAATCTATATATCATTTAATAATAAATAAAATATAAATTGACATGATATCCTCTACCTGTATATAACATTTTTCAAAGAAAATAAAGGAGGGGATGGAGACTTACCCCACAAAGGCCCAACCGTGTTGATGACAGAGACAACCATAATTACCAAATGCACTAGCCGGGCGTTCGTCAGAATTTGGTGCATCAATGTATAAATGACTTTGTATTATAGAAAGAAAGAATTTTGCTAATAATGACCTAAGGACGTTGGTTAAGTTCTCCGATAGTGAGAACTTTTATGCTTTTAATGTATTAAATGTATTGGTAATTAAAACATTTTCGAAGAATCTCTTACTTTAGTCCTTTCAAAATTTTAAGTCAAATAAATTAGTTTTTATAAAAAAATAAATTCTCAAATTAATTTTTAAAAAATTAAAAAATTAGATAAATTGATTCTATAAAAAAATTCTCAAATTAGTTTATAAAAATAAATTGTTAGATAAGTTAGTCTCAAGTCTAATTTAATAGAAGAACTAATTTATCTTATTATTTAATTTATAGGGATAAATTTAAGAGCTTTTTTTATAGTAACCAATTTATATAATAATTTAATTTTATAGTGATCAAGAGAATTTATTTTTATAAGGATCAATTTATGCTACTTAAAATTTTAAAGAGAATAAAATAAGAGTTTAGTTAAAATTTTATTTTATCAATTTAAGGGCAAATAAGACAAACCATCCTTAAGGTTTGTTGAAACAATATTTAAGCCCCAATGTTTTGTAGGATTGACATTTCACCCCAATCTCTCATCTTACTAACGGTCAAGTGACAGAATATTCTTTCAAAAGATTCTCAGTTAACCATGGTTTAGCGTTTAGACCTATCTCGTCACGTTGTTCTCTGCAATGACAGCTTACCTTCATCTCTATCACCATCTCTATCCTCTTCATCGAAACACCATCTATTCCTTGCAGGCCATCTTTATTTTAATCTTCATCCAACACTTGGAGTTCCAAGCAACACAGGCAATTCGTAAATGGGAGACAAAAGTCAAAAGTAAGTTTTCACTTTACGTACCAAATTTCAAATTGAGTGGTCTAGGAATTGCAGAACTTTTTGGGCCATCTGTATGATTTGAGTGACTTTTCTTCCCTTCTGTTGTCAGCCAAAACAATAATATAACATTAACATGAATATGTTGAAATGGGAAATTCAAGCCCTTCAATATTTATCTTGGTTGGACTTTCGCAGCATGTCGTGGTTAAATTAGTTGTTTACACAATAGTAACATGGTTGTTGAAGAATCACATCCTAAAAAACAAAAAACCACCTCGTGCCAACGAAAAAACAGAAGCCTCAGTCATTCTCCAAGTGACTTTGATACTAATAAGTAATAAGGTGAGATTCAAAGTAGAAGTTGGATATATTCATACCATCAAATCTCACCATCACTTTAATTTGCCCTTGGAATGACACATGTTTCAGCCCGAGAGTTCATCAAAATCTCAAGCACATAATTCTTCGGGGAGGAACGTGGGAGTATTAACTTTGTGTTAGATAACCATGGTTAAGTCAAGTTTAAACACCGTTTGATTTTGATGAATGAGGCATAGTGACTAAATTTTATAAGTTTGGAATTAAGTGTTATATTAACAAACTTCAAGGATGGTTTGTGTTATTTATCAAGGTATATTTAGTTAGAGAGTAAAAATTACATGAATGAGTTTCATGTGTTATTTTATATATAAAACTTATTCAATTTATTTTTATCTTCATTTTTACTCCTAAATCAAACACATCACAAAAGGTTTTACTTTATAAACCTTAAAAGCAGGGTCCTTGGAGCAATAACCAGCAAAACCCATGGGAGGAAGCTCCAACTTCAACAGTTTTGCTAATGTTTTCATTAATGCAAGCTGTATTGGAATTTCTCTTAGATCTGTAATGAAAAAAAGAAAGAAATAACTTGGTTTGTAAATAAAATTTTATATTTAATTTTTTTAAAAAAGAAATGATTTCATTGGTAAAAGATTAATAATTTCAAATTCTACCTACAGTCACTTAGTCATCACGAGAAAGATTATTTCCGTACAGCAGGAAAAAGAAATATCTTCTTCCCTCAATCATAAAAAGGGAAATATCTTCTTCCCAACTCAGGACAACAATACTACTATATATACCCCTTTCTGGTCTCTACAGCCGTGGCAGCCACAGAGCAAGTTTCTGTTTTGTAAGTCTCCAAACCTTCATTTTTTTTTTCCTTTTCTTTTCCAAAGTTTCTCATCATCATCATTAATTACTTGCGCATCTAGATCTCCACCTTCATTTATATATCTCATCATCTTCGATCTGTTCAACACTTTCAAAAACATTTACCTCTGCATGCCTTAATTTGTTAATACATGTATAAATATAAATTGCTGTATATACGTGTGCTTATGCATTCAGAGATATAAATAATACTTTCTTAATTACCTTGAACAAGGAATAGTAGCTTTGCAGAGGGAAAGACATAGTAAGTTAAGGATCATCATGTGGAAGTTGAAGATAGCGGAAGGAGGAGAAGGGTTGATGTCGGGGAACAATTTCATAGGACGCCAACATTGGGAGTTCGACCCAAATGCAGGAACTCCACAAGAGCGTGCTGAAGTAGAAAGGCTACGCCAGGAATTCACAAGAAATCGATTTTCCATTAAACAAAGCTCTGACCTCTTAATGAGGATGCAGGTATTTCATTTTTAATTAGTAGGTGTTTGGATTAATTCATTTTGAATTTAAAGTAATTTATAATTAAAATTTTGCATTTTGTTTTTAGTATGCAGATATTTTGCCTTTACATATTCCAAGTTCCTCTCTAACTAGATATATATAGGTAGGGAAGAAAATTTTTGTCAGGGTATATACATGCCTTTGGTTTGGAGTAAAAATAAGAAGAATTTTTCTTTAGATCAATTTTATGTGTAGAACTACATATACAATTGGTTCATGAAACTCTCTTAATTCGAGTTATGTTATTTCAATATTTAAAAGTGAGTGTATTTATTACATTAGATATGACTAGTGAATTGGATAAGTGGAACCATCATCACATTTAATCTAATAGTGATTAAATAGGTGTTCCAATAGAAATTTACTTTGTGATGTTAAAATAACATTTTGCTCTTACCTTTATATCACCACATACATTACCAAAAAAAAAAAAAGCCATATCAAATACAGTTAATTTTATAGTAAAAAAGGCTTTTTTCTTTATTTTCATTTATTTTTATCAATTTAGTCTCTTAGCTTTAATACTTTTAAAATTAATTTAGTTCTTAATTACTTTTTCTTCACATAACTTGAAAAAAAATTATAATGTTGCACAAACAGTGCTGGCGTGAATCTGACATGAGTTATATACTATATGAACATTTTCACTGGTTATGTGACAATAAAATAATCACCAACTTAAAGAAAATTTGTAACATAAGAGATCAAGTTAACAAAAATTAGGATAACAAACCAAATTAAAACAAATAAAGATAAGAAACCCAAAAATCTATTTCACCAAATTTTTAATATTAATTAGCTTGAATTTGTTCGTAACTTTAATATAGCATTAGAGCTTGTCCGAAGCTAAATTTGGACTCAGCATAAATATTCATTGTTCAATTTTTTCTCTCGAATGAGCTTTTCTTTATGTTCACTCAATATAATTATTAGCCTTTGACGCTGGGCTAACCTGAAATTTATCTTTAATTCTAACAAATAATGTCATAATTAGGGATGTATAAATGACAAGTTGAATCGAATTGAACTAAACTCAAATCTTACTCAATCTTTTGACCAAGTCAATTCCTCAAGTTGGTCCAATTCAATAATGACTTGAACTAGTAATAGAGTTAATTCGAATTTTAGATCATTTATAGGGATTTAGATATTATATATAGTAAAATAATTAAATTTTAGAAGTAAGGCATAAAAATCTAAAGATATTTTACAATATATATTTCAAAAGAAATGACCCATATCCATACATAAATAATATCAAGTTATATAAAATATATTAATTAAAGTATAAATCATATAATTTATTATCTTTTATTTTTAAAAAATTATTTAACTTTAGACTGAATTTAATCAACCTAAAATATGACTTGAACTTAGCTTGAAAAGTGTAACAAGTTAAATTTTAAAATCCAAATCCATAAGTTTTGGGTTAGAATGGATCATTAGGACATGAACACCCTTAAATGTAAATGAAATTTAGCAACATTTCAATCGTTTATCTACCTTAGCCTGTGCCAAAAATAAGGCTCTCGCCAATTTTATTTTCATACTCACAATTATATATTGCTCACATCTTTAATAAGTATGAGTACCGACAAATATAGGAATTGATCGACTCAAATCACAATGGGTTAGGAGGAGAACTCGAGTTCAAATGCTATAAAACAATTATTGTGAAAGACCGAATAGCCTTTCTATTTCTGCAGTCGAACAAAAATTAACATTATGTGTAGATCAAATGAGCAAATTTAAACATAAAGATACCTTATCATATTACAAAAGAAAAATGGAATGACTCGCAGCTCACAAAGGAGAACCAGCGTGGCCCGATTCCACCAGGCGTGAAGGTGATAGACGAAGAGAACGTAACCGCAGAAGCATTGATTACAACAATTAGAAGGGCTATCAGTTTCTTTTCCTCTATTCAAGCACATGATGGCCACTGGCCTGCAGAGTGTTCTGGCGATATGTTTTTCCTTCAACCTTTGGTGAGCTCCAATTTTAACCAATATATACGGATTCTCTCTTGATTATTAATTAGTTTAGAGTAAACAATCTTTTTTGTCTTAACATTTTCAATTTGAAATCAATTTAGTCCTAATAAAAAATTTTATATTAATTTAGTCGAACAATTTTAATTGTGACATCAATTTGATCCTAACAAAATTTTCACATTAATTTGTTCTAACATTTTTAATTTCAATATCAACTTAATACTAATATTTTTTATTTGATATCAATTTAGTCATTCATTTAAAGTTAAAATCTAACAAAATGACTAACTTGATGTCAAAATTAAAAATATTAGAATAAAATTGATATAAAAAATTTTTTGTTTTGTTAAATAAAAATGTTAGGAGCAAAAGGTTGTTTATTCATTAGTTTATTACATGTCATTTTCAAAATAAATGATTTCATAAATGTAATTTAAGTAACATGAATGTTTCTTCTAATGCTGGAGTTGTGAGAGAGGAGAGAGGAGAGGAGAGAGAAGTTAAATTATGAATTAATGTACACAACTTAAAATTACAAGAATACTCAAAATTAAAAGTTTATTCATATAAAAAAGGAGTGTCATTTTTGTCCACAGCAAAATGTGTAGATTACTAGCCTCCACTTATATTCATGTTACTAGTGAGAATGCACTTTGCGTATTGATTTAATTATTACCATCTGTGGTATGCAGGTAATAGCACTCTATATTACAGGATCGCTTGATGTTGTTTTCGGGCCAGAACACAAGAAGGAAATTATTCGGTATATGTATAATCATCAGGTACATTTATTCACTAAATTAAACTGCCATGGGTAAACCACTAATATATGGCTCAACAGCTTCGTTAATGCACCTTAGGTAGCATTTGATTTCTATTCCAAAATAAGAAATATATAAATATTAGAGACATAAAGTTGTTTAGTTGTGAAATAAGTATAAAATACAGAAAATTTTTCTGTCCCAAGACACAAGATATAGAAAATTTCTGTAGCAAAAATGAGAGACAGTGAGAGACAGAGATATAAGACAGAAATTTAATATTTTTTCTTTAATAATATCTCTATATATTTAATATTTCCCTTTTTGTTCCTCACTATCATAAGTGGTTCAGTTACCTGGTCCGGTGGAGGAGTCGGTAGTCCAACAATCGATGGTGGTGGTCCAAAGGGTATATAATGTGTTTGTCGTGTATTTTTTGTCTTGTCTCATATTTCCAACAAGAACGGGAGAGTCGTAATATCTTGTCTACTATCAAATATAATATAGAGAGCATTTTTTATAGTTTGTCCTACTATCTGAATAGAAACCAAACGTTACCTTAAGATTATTAAGAGTGAAATAATGGTTTAAACATGATTTTGGTCGTTATAGTTGTCATTAAAATTAGTTTTAGTCCTTATAAGTTTACTTTTTAGGTTTTGATCATTATCATATTGTCACAAATTTAATTTTAAGTCTCACTAGTAAAGTATCGATGCTTATATATATATATATATATAAATTTTTCAAGTTTTGGTTTCTATTTTCATAAAAGTTTAATCACTGTAATTTAATTTATTTTGATTTTGGTTTTTGAAAGATCAAAATTCAAATGATAGGAAATTATGAGAATTGATTAAAAAAATAGAAGGATTAAGACTAAAATTAGATCCAACTACATATATACCGGAACCAAAATGATAGGTAAACCAGGGATATGCGTATTTGTGTATTTTATCTTTTGACGACAAGTCAATAAAGAAATTAAACTCTAAACCTTAGCTGTGCCCGTTCAGCCACGATTGGTTTGTTGGGAAATTAAGGGCCTATTTGGAAATTTTTTTTATTTTTTAAAACTATTTTAAAAATCAAATTTAGAAACAATTTTTTAGTAGTAAAACACAAAAATACCATCTGTTTGGTAACACTTTTTAAAAACAAATCCACCCATTTTCCCAAAATCAATGCAACACAGCAAAGAAGGCAGGAACAAAGAGCCTAGGGGCTGGGAGCAGGGCGAGAGGGGCTACTCATGACAACAAGGGAAGCAGCAAAGGGAAGAGCACTGTGGTACCTATCGTGGTGACAACATTGAGACTCCGGCGGTGGCAGCCGGCTTCATGGCGATGTCATCCGCGTCCTCGCTGCGGCAAATGGGAAGTGGTCGAGGCTAGGCTCGGATTCTTCAGCGAGCTCGCTAGTCAGTTTTGCGGCGAGGCTAGGTGGGGCAGAGACGTGGCAAGAGGAACGCAGACCGGGTCATGGTTCACACGACCAGCTTCACTGGTGTTGGCACAACGTGCTGGCTTCTCACCGATGGTTCAGGCTGAGGTGGAGGCGCAACTAAAGCAAAAACGCGAGGCGAGGCGCGGTGGTCACGGTGAGGAGGACATAGAGAGAAGAGTTATTTACAAAGTTGCCACTACTTGTTTTGTAAAACATATTTGAGTTGTTTTCTTGTTTTTTTTTAAAACTTAAAATCAGTTTTTGGTTTTTAAAATCAAGGGGAAGAAATTTTTTGTTTTTAAAAATCAAACTCGTTTTTAAAAATACATTCCAAAAATGCCCTAAATGTTGATGGGAGAGGCGATGGTGGGTGGCAAAAAACAAACATCTATGTATGTTTTGGCCAATGATGGAGCGAGCGAGGGAGTGTGTCTAAATTAGCACAAATGGGAGTATAGCTAACTCACTCGAAGTTGCAGTAGTTGACATGTGTAGTGTAGGATAGAAATCTTCTATCCCTAAATGGTGTCCTTTTACATGTCCTTTAATCATTTATTGCCACATGAAAATATAAGGATCAAAATAGATTTAAAAATTTATAAGTTACCAAATATACATATGTCTTTCACGTATCAATAGATGAATGAGGGACCGAGAAGGGGACACCATTTGGGACAGGCGATTTTCATTCGTGTAATGTAATGATATGGTAAAATGTGTATGTGATTGATTGATTGACGAGTGAGTGATATTAATGAATGCGGGAATTAAATTTAAAACGGTTGAGTAGGGTAGAAGTAGGTCAGGGTTGGCCTTGTCATGGGCTTGCAGCCTAGGCCTGATTTGACCACATCTGCTGACTTGTTAAAATTAAAGCCAAACTCGTGTTTATTTAAAATCTTATTTACCTTACAGGCCAGGCCTAGGCTTATTGTAAGTCTGTGAGCCTGCCAAGTTAGGCTTGTTGAGCTTATATATATTTGTGTGTGTGTTTAATGTTCAATTATAAAAAATAAAAATCAAAAGTCACAAAATAGGAATCAAATCAACGACCTCTCACTAAGTTGTCACACCACTTTACCATTAAACCAACGAGCATTTTAGCATTTTGACTGTAAATTTTAACATTTATTATGCACTTGCTCTACAAATATGCAATCTGCTATGCTTGTGTTTGTATATATATATACTTTGTATTTGTATTTGAATTTGAATTTTTCAGAATTACAAGCTTTCTGAACATGTTTTAGGCTAGCCACAAGTCAAAGTTAGGATTAAATAATAGCCTCTAGCAGGCTACAAGCAAGTCTTAGGCCAAATGTTTGTAATACAGGCCTGATTTGTCTTCACTCCTGATTGTGAGGGACTGAAGAGAGTGGGAATGAGGAAGGAGCTTACAAAGCTAACCTATGAATAGAAGGGGTGGCCCAAGCCTAACTCTACATACAATAGGTTACCGATGACATATTGCATAAATTTCTTTTTTCTTTTTTTAAGAAAATAAATTATGCCTCTTATCGTAATACCTGTCGGTAGTGCATGCTAACTGGAAGAATATCCATCAGTAACAGCTGTCAATAATACACATGTTTTTAGTGGTCTCTGGGGTTCTAGTACATTCTATCACGTTATGCTAGCTTGGTGCAAGACATTCAATGTCTACTGAGTGGCAAATGGAGTTTCAACTGGGACACACTCTTGGGTTGCATTTGGATCTGAAGAATTTGCAATGAAGATTTTGTACTTTTCCGTCATTTGAATCACCATAGAAATTGGAGAGAGGGAATAATAAATTAATAGGATCCATGCCAAACCATTTCTCTTCTCATTTACGACTAAAATGGGTGATGAAAAAGAAAAATATTTAAATGACAATTATACCCTCACAGTATAAGTGCATTTCAACATACTTAAAAAATTATATCAAGGACATGTATATCATTTTATTACAACTCTCATTTTCTTTCCTCTCAATGTCTTTCTTCCCATTTTCTCTTGATCCAAACAAAGGCATAGAAAAATAGTAGCAGGAGGAAAAACAGGAGTAGGAGGAGGAGCACCTTTAGAGCTGGATATGTGGACAACAATCCGTGAGTTGATCCATTTAATTAGCAAAAGAATTACACTAGTAAGGATAAAATTTTTTCCTAACTCGTTAATTTATGGATTTTTAACCCGTTTTGCTTGACCCATGGTCTAATTGGGCTAAACCCTCATGTTAATGGGAGTTAGTTAATGTCTTTTTATATTAAAAATTGTTATTGTTCATAAAGTATTAGTTATGGTGTAAACTCATACATCATTCATTATACCTTATTTAATAGTATATGAGATATGAGTTTGATATCGTGTTTTGTGATTTGTCCCATGCTTTTCCATAAATTTGATAAGATCAAGTGTCACCGGTTGTGGTTGTAAAGTAGTGAGTTCTTTTTTACAACTTAGGAGACTTGGCTTCAAATCTTATTAATTTAATCAACTTTTTTATAAATTTTAAATTCACAGTAAGAACAAAATAAAAATAATTAAAAAAAAAACAGACGCATGCCTACCAAATGACGGATCATTTAGTTTACACGTCAATTCGATCTGATCTTTTTAAAATGGTCTGTTGTGGACTGAATTGACCCACGTATCCACCTCTAGGAACCGTGACCACTTTGCATAACGCTGCCTGGGGATGCATTGGCCCTTAGCTGCTCACCATGTTAGAAGCTAGTAATTTTTTATTTTTATTTTTTCGTTAGCCATTTTCGTGATGTACTAATTAAAAAGAAACTCTAATTTTTTATCTACTAATAACTTTAGACTTATTGAAAACTACTCTTATCAATAAATAACATTGAAGTTAAACATGTAACTTTGACATATAAAAATCGTTTTATTATAACATTTATAAATCTCAATGTATATATTATGAGTTTAATTTTGATGAATTAACATTGAAATTTTTTTATTACACAATCATCAATCCAATCATATTTTGCTATAGAGGCAAAATATAGTTGTCTCTCACCTCATTATCACAAAAGTCATGTACATGAGAGGATTTGATTGAATGATTATATTAAAAAATCTTATGCAATCAATGCATTAAAATTAAATCCATATATCATACCATAAAATTTTTCAATTGATAATATTATAGAAAATTTTTTTATTAGCTAATAACCTAATAAACCATCACACTAAATTGAAATATTTAAGAGTTCAATTTCAATGCGTAAAAAACAAATTTATATTATTAGCCTATAAAATTTTATCAAAATGATAAATTTTGATGGGTGATTGTCATAGTGGATAGTTATATTTTATGATTTGACACCTTATTGGAAGTTTATTAATTAGCAGTGTAAAATAATTTTACATTATTAGTATAGTTATTTTTCAATGTTAATGTATATAAATTAAATTCAATCAAAGTTTCAAAGTTGACGTCGTTAATTAACTGAGGTTGACACATTTCAACAACACTTCTCTTGCTAAAAGACACAATAAGCAGGATGGGATCCATTTTAATTAGTTTATACGTGATTTGACCAATTATTGGTGGGCATTTTTACGAGACAGAACAAAGATGGTGGTTGGGGATTACATATAGAGGGTCACAGCACAATGTTTGGATCGGCATTGAGCTATATCGTCTTGAGGATACTTGGAGAAGAACCTGAAGATGGCGAAGACAGGGCAATGGCCAGAGGCAGAAAATGGATCCTCGACCATGGTGGATTAATAGCTATTCCATCATGGGGAAAGTTCTGAGCTCGGTAAACACATTAATTGTTATTTTTAGTAAACAATATTTTTGGTCCTAATATTTTTCATTTGACATGAATTTGATCCTAACAAAATTTTTGACATTATTTTAGTTATAGTATTTTTAGTTTTGAATCAATTCAATTATAATATTTTTAAATTTTGACATCAATCTAGTCATTCCATTAAAGTAAAGACCTAAGAAAATGACTAAATTGATGTTGAAATTAAAAATATTATGACTAAAAT
This sequence comes from Dalbergia oliveri, assembly GCA_030441495.1. NCBI lineage: Eukaryota > Viridiplantae > Streptophyta > Magnoliopsida > Fabales > Fabaceae > Dalbergia > Dalbergia oliveri. The sequence continues at coordinate 29,843,439 of JAMLFY010000010.1, forward strand.
GATGTTATAATTTTTATTAAGACCAAATTGATGTCTAATTAAAAATTATAGGACTAAAAATTATTATTATTATTATTTTGGTTACATTTGAGCCTCTTCAACTTTCAGTTGTCTATTGCATCTAGAAACGTGTTATGCAATTCAATAATAATTAAAAAAAAAAACGCAACATACTTGATTTGGTGAAGGTACTTGGGGTTTATGAGTGGTCAGGCTCCAATCCATTTCCACCAGAGTTATGGCTCCTACCCAGATTCTTCCCTGTTCATCCAGGTTCGTCTCAAGAGTCACAGGGTTCCTTAATTTCTTTGTGCAACCATTTGCATGTTGTGCCTTTTTATCTAAGTCATTTGCCAAATAATATTATATGCTAGGGAACCTCATCTGTTACTGTCGCTTGGTTTACATGCCTTTGTCATACATATATGGAAAGAGGTTCGTGGGCTCTGTTACTGACTTAATCAAGTCTCTAAGGGAAGAACTGTACAATGAGCCTTATGATCAAATCAACTGGAATGAAGCCCGAAATAATATTGCTAAGGTCTATATATGGAATCTCTTTTCTTTTTTTCTTCTTTTGAAAAAAATAATCTTTATCTTAGTGCTTATTTTATTGTTTTGATTTGTTTTATGCCTAATGCCAAACACAAGTTTCAATTTCATATATCTATCCTATGAACATCCCTTTGGACAAATTTAAATATTTTCAACATTGTATATATGAAATTCAAATGGCTTGCAATTTTAGGAGGATCTATACTATCCACATCCTCTCATCCAAGATATGGCATGGGGATTTTTTCATCACGTGGGAGAGCGTCTGTTAAAGTGCTGGCCTTTTTCCATGCTTAGGCAGAAGGCCCTAGAAACCACAACTAATCATATACGATATGAGGATGAGAATAGTAATTACCTTTGCATTGGAGTTGTAGAGAAGGTATATAACAAGCATTGCCACTAGATTATTGTATTTATTTATAGTTTTATCCATAAGCACAATTAATTAGTAATTACTGAATGCAAATGGAAGGTGCTGTGTTTAATTGCGAGCTGGGTGGAAGACGCTGATTCAGAGGCATACAAACTTCATTTAGCTCGAATTCCTGATTATTTCTGGCTTGCTGAAGATGGCTTGAAACTTCTGGTTAGCATAACCTTATTTTAATAACTCTTTCAAAGTTCATTTTAATTCTTTAAAAATATGGTGACACCACATTAATCAGTTGTTTTGGTTTATAAGTAGTATCAAATTAATTCTTCAATATTAATTCGGAGAATAATTTTTGTCCACCAAAACTCTAATATTTGATGACACTTACGAATAATGTTAACAACATGAACTAACATTGAAGTATCACTTTTGGTTTATTTGGTACTTCTGAAATACATTTGGTTGCAATATGATTCAAACTCAGAACCTCATACATACTATCTAAATCACTTACCACTAGACCAATTGTAATGCCTCACCCACTTTTGGTTTGAATGAAAATGGATGATTCAATAAATAAAGCCTCTTCTAATTAAACAGTAGTTCATTTTGAGGGAAATGTTCTATTAATTTAGTGTGCAAATGCATTAAATTAATGAGTATGTGTACATCATTAGTACACTAGTGAACATAACGCTTAGTATTTAATTGAATTTGTCTTTCTTACTTTAAATTTTATCGACTTAAGCTCCTGAATATACTAGTTAATTTTATTATTATTATTATTTTTTTTGGTTTCGAGTATACTAGTTTTATAGGTGAATTTGTATTATTTTTTGAAAAATCTTATGCATTGCTATTGCTTGTTAATTATTTTTTCTTCCAGGGTGTTGGCAGTCAAACGTGGGATGCAAATTTTGCTGTACAAGCTATACTTGCTTGTAATGTGAGTGAAGAGTATGGACCTACACTCAAGAAAGCACACGACTTTGTGAAGGCTTCACAGGTACTAATAACTAACTATTTGTCACCTCATGCCTACAATTTATATTCGATGTAATAATTACCATTGAAAGAAACTTATAATGTTATCTTTAAGGTTCGGGAAAACCCATCGGGTGACTACATAGCAATGTATAGACACATTTCCAAAGGGGCGTGGACGATATCAATGCAAGATCAAGGTTTGCAAGTCTCTGATTGCACAGGAGAAGGACTCAAGGTTCACCATTATTCTATCAAATGTATACACCCTGTCATGGTTCTTTAAAATAAATGCCACATCCGATAAATATTTATTACTGAACAACATCAACTTGGTCTTTCAAATGGTCCTTCAGGATAAAAAAAAAAAATCTAATTTCATAGTCCATCACAATTAAAAGTGTAAGACAAATTATAAATAGTTAGGAAAGCTAATTTGTCCTGTTTAATCATATGGAATCACGAAGAATGTTTCTTTTGTTGAGAAACTTATTTGTCTGATATTATTTTTATTGAGGATCAAATTGAGAATTTACTCTTCCAATTAATTATATTGTTTAAAAGTAGGTGTGGCAGTTTGATCACAATGTCATGATGGCTTTTAACACTGATTGACTTTGGCATTTGCTACTGATTTTATCAATAGGTTGCGCTTCTATTGTCAAAAATGTCATCTGATCTAGTTGGGAAAAAATGGAAATGGAAAGATTCTATGATGCTGTTAATGTCATCCTCTCTCTACAAGTATGATTTTTAAGTTAGTCTTATATTTTGTTTCTCACTAACTTTAAGTATATAATTAGATGCAACTCTTACATATCTCTTTTAATTACAGAGTAAGAGTGGTGGTGGTTTCTCTGCTTGGGAGCCTATAAGAGCATATAATTGGATAGAGGTAAGAAAATTTGGAGGCACTCAAACCTGTTGAACTCAAGATTAACAATGTCTTGATTGAGTGAGAAAACATGTTTACTGCAGAAATTCAATCCAACTGAATTCTTTGAAGGTTGTTTCGTTGAGATGGAGTAAGATTACTGTGACAAACATGTTGATGTATTGTATATTGGTCTATTTTTGCCACTTATTGGGTTTATTTGTGACATAGGTATGTAGAATGCACATCATCAGCAATCCAAGCCTTGGTTCTATTTAGAAAGCTATACCCAAATCACAGGAGAAAGGAAATAGATCACAGCATTTCCAAAGCAATTCGTTTCATTGAAAACACACAAAATCCTGATGGCTCTTGGTATTGTATACTTTTGTCTTTTTTCTCTTCTGCTAATAACTTTATCTTATACATTATACCCTAATTTTCTTTACAATTGTAAGTTTGAGTTTTTGATGTGTCTATCTTGCTTTGTATGTTCTAAGACACTCTAAATGACTCATGTTGTTTTGTAGCAGCTTAAATGTTCCTATAGTGGTCTATACAATTCTATTGAATTTTTAAAATGTTCATGTGGTTTAAAAGTTCGTAATTGAATTCTTATAAGTCTATATTTTTCAAACAAATCCTTGCTTATAACTTTTTTTTTCCCAAAATTAGTGGGACACTGGAATCTATTTAAAAACTCAAATAATATATGGACATATTCAACCAACAGTTCAATTGAATAAGTTCTTATAGTTTACCTAAAATTTCAAATGGATAAATAACTAGGATTGATCTAATGATGAGGGGTTTTGGTAGTATGTATGAGTAACTAGGTTCAATTCTTATTGCGTCGTGCAAGGTATCAGACTCAAGATCTGAGGGATGAATGAAGCTCACAGAGAAATGGAGAATTTGAGAGAAGTTAATATTTTGAAATGAATCTTACTTAATGTGAGAACGGGTGAAGAGAGGTTTTAATATACAATGCTATGTTCAAGCACTGATAACAAAAAAAAATAATAATGAAGGATTAACTTCCTAACATTAACTTCCTAACAAAGTTATTAATTGAATAGACCTACACTATTGCTTTCATTATGATCATTGTAATTTCAGAAGTATAAAAAAAAATTCAAATAGATTTTTAAATTGGATATTATCTGAACCTTTAAATTAATAGTTTATATGAATTTTCAAGAAATGTCATTTATAATTAGGAACTTACAAAATTATACAATTATGAAGACAACATTATAAATTTTGAAATTATAGTGACATATTTGAAAAGTTAGGGAAATTAAAAGAAGCAACAAATTATTGCAACCTTTACAATATGTTAGTGTTGAAGAAACCAAAGTTTCGCAAGAGACCAATTGGATCAAGCTACCATATTCTAGAAAATCATCTTTATGAAGAGATTCGAATTGAAATTGTAATATGTATTTTTATGTAACTTGTCGTAGTTATATTTTGTGACAAGGCTCATTTATACACCCAAAAGAAATTATAAAAAGGCAAGGTTCATAATTTGCCATTGATGATATTATACAGGTACGGTTGTTGGGGGATTTGCTATACTTATGCTACATGGTTCGCTGTAGAGGGACTAACAGCTTGTGGAAAGAACTATTATAACAGTGCTTCCTTACGCAAGGCATGTGAATTTTTGTTGTCAAAGCAACTGCCTAATGGTGGGTGGGGAGAAAGTTACTTGTCAAGTCAAAACAAGGTATATTACCTTCATTGTCCTTTGAATAGTGCACAAAACTAAGAAGATAAGGAAATGGATTAAAGAATTTCCATACATCAAAGTTGTTATAATCACATCTCATATGTTTTCCTTGTCAAACAGGTGTATACAAATCTAGAAGGTAATCGTGCAAACTTGGTTCAAACTTCATGGGCTCTATTGTCCCTCATTAAGGCAGGGCAGGTTAGTATACAAAGGTTTTGAACTTTGGTAGTTTTGTATAATTGTAAATTTTAAGCTCTTAAGGCCCTTTCGCAAATCCCTACAAATTGCAACGGCCGAATATCTAATAGAAGACATATTGTTAGGGTGGAATATATAAGAAGGAAAGTAGTCGTTGCTACATATGTTTAAACCACAAAAGAACAAAATATCTTAATAAATGCAAAATATGTTGTTGTACTAATTACTAATGTCTGCTAAAAAGGCTGAAATAGATCCTACACCCATACACCGCGGAATAAAGTTACTAATCAATTCACAAATGGAAGATGGAGACTTCCCACAACAGGTAACTCATCCAATCAAACTTAGTTAGCATTTAATAATAATATATATGTTTCTCTCGTCAAGATATTTTTATTGATTACCAAAAGAACTACAGGAGGTCACTGGAGTGTATTTTAGGAACTGTATCCTGAACTATGGATCATTTCGAAACATCTTTCCTATATGGGCTCTAGGGGAGTATCGTTGCCGAGTTTTGTATGCATCATGAAGACCAGGCGCACAAACTCCACTTCATGCCCTTCAACTTGTTAATTTAAAGTCTTTGGTTATACCTGTTTGTCACCTAGCTAGCTACCATGTGTAATGTGGTTTTCATGAATTATATATATTGCTTGTTTGCAGCAAGTAAATATGTAATGTGTGTGATTTTGGTGCAAGTAAACTTTCTTCATGCATCTCCTCTCGTGTTATGTAAGTAGGGGTGAAACAGGCCAAACAGCCTATGTTCCAGCTTAACTTGTTTAGTACGATCATGATGTAAGAAATAACAAAGAAATTACCAACCATAAATTAAATGAGTAGTTAAGATTACACTTCAAAAAGTGCCTTTTTTTTTGTTTTTAGAAATATTTAGTATAAAACATTTCTTTACAATAACTTTACGTTTTTAGTGTATAGAAGCAGAACAAAATAAGTGTGCGGTTCATGTGCCACTATACTCTATACATTAGAGGTGTAAAATTATTAACTATTCATTTTGTCCAGACCATAAAACAGAAAATCCAAAAGTTTGCGTATTTTATAGTCTAGAGTGAATGAATAGAACTTCTTTTATAGCTTGTTTTTTTGGTTTGGTTTCTTTTGAGCCATTTTGCTTTGAAAAATAAAAATACAAAAGTGCAAAAAAATTAAAATGAAAAATTCAAATGCTGGCCCATTCCTTTTTTGTGTTTTAAGATAGTCCACTTATCTTGTTTGATGGTGCTCAACTTTAGAACATCTCTTGAGCCAGCCCAAATCTTAACTAGCCCACGATCTTATCTTATTTGTTAATTTTTGTTCTTCCAAAGACCCAAAAATAATAAAAAAAAGAATAAAAATAACAAAATTGAAGCCTGCAGCATCGAGCCCCTCCCTACCCCTTTTGAGTTGTGCCGAGAAGCACGTATGTTTGGATTGGTAGAGGATGAAGGACCAGAGCAAAATAGAATGATGCAGAGTAAAATAATTAATCCACTCTATTGTTTTGATGTTTTGTATTTCATCACATTCCTCTCAATTTGGGGAAGAAAATTGAATATAATGGATAGAGTTTATTCATCTTCATTCTATTTCATTCCATTCCATTCAAATTAAACAAATCCCAAAGGAGCAACTTCAAACCCCGTTTTGCTCCACTTATTTAAACCAATCCAATCATAACCCAAAATTTGTTCGCTGCCAAGCTATGCATAACGACAACATACAGAGATGGAAAATGATGGGAAATATCAAAGGGATTCAAATCTACATCAACAAGCAACAGCTGTGCAACCAGGTTTTGATTGGAAAAGAATAATAAAAAGGGGAGGTCTGAAGCATTCAAGAAGGAGAGGAGAGCATTGACCAAAAAAAAAAGTAGGAGCAACTAAGAGTAAAGGATGGAGAACGTGAACAGAGGAGAGGGTGGAGAGAGAACCATTGTCATCACACACCGACACTGTCACTAACACACTGACACAAAAGCCATAGTTTTTCTCATACCCACATACTCCATCAACACTACCATCTTCCTCAAGCCTAATCCTTCATCAAACAAAAATCCTCTTGAAGCCAAAAAATGCAGCGTCATAAACCTCCATGGATCCATGCATACACCAAAACACCATTGCCATACACCCATAAACAGTCATCCAAACCATAAACCAAACCCCATTTACCCAGCACTAACCAAAAAAAAAAAAGAAGCTGCAGCATAATTATCAACAACAAGAAGCAATCCTCTTTCACCAAGCCACAAACTCAAAAACCATAAAAGAAAACAAAACAAAAAAAAAAAGGAAACGAAAGAAGAAAAGGGAACAGAAACCCAGCCACCGCCGTTCAGAACCTCAACCACCCTCAGTCGCGTCCTTCCCTTTTCAATGCTGTCGAGCCTCAGCCGTGAACCGCCGCACCTCAACCCCTCTGCCCTCGCTGATCACAAACGCGACCCCAGCCATCTCGAGCTCACCACCATCGACCTGAGACCACCAATCCTCTTCATCCACAGCGACCAATTCTTAGTCTCACTCGAAGCCTCCACTGTCAGCCGCTGCAAGGTCCGATGCTTCAGATCGCACCACCGCGAGCTCCGCCGCGGCTCCCTCCACAACCACCGCGCACAAAAGCCATGCATGAGCACCATCAAGGGCCCCGCCATTCAGCCGCCCGGATGTCGCCGTCGCTGCTCTGTTGAGCCGTCGCCACTGCCGCTCCCTCTCTCTCATTGGTGTTTTGTTATTATTTTTATAGCTTTGTTTGTGGGCTGATGAAAGTTTGTTTGAGCGTGAGTTTGCTTCCCGATAAAAAGAGAGAGAAACATGGATTTGGGCTTTGGTTATTTGGGCTTTCCTTTCAAGTTTTGTTCAGAAAAAGTTTGACATATTGTTTTATTAGTTTTCTTTAAATCATTTGAGTTTAATTAAATAAATTAGTTTGCAAGTGATTTAGTTGTTTCTTTGATTTTGAGTGAATATTGTGCTAAAAGAATAAAAGATAAAAAGAAAAGAAAATGGTAGTTAGGGCTCTTGAATTTTTTTAGTTTTATTTATTTCACTTGTCTATGTTTTGCTCAAGTTAATTATATGTCTGTTATCCTATTGTGAATTAACTCTGTCAATTCATGCTGAAATTAGTGTTTGTCATGAAAAATAAAAAATGGTTTTGCTTCCAATAAATAAAAAGGTCTTTTCAAAAGTCTTTTTAATTCATGCAATGATTAACGATAGTGATTGAGTTAGGGATGGCAACTGGTGGGGTAAGTGTAGGGAGTACTTCCCCATTCCTCGCCTTTAACTTCCACAATTGTCCTCGTCCCCAATACCTTCCGTGGGAGAAAAATTCCTCCATCCTTGATCCCCAGGATCCCCATCCCCTATGAGGATCTATAGAGATTCACAAAATTGAAAAAAAAATAAAGCCAACTTATCCCAACAATTTATTAACAAAAAGTTTGAGCAAAAAATACCCTATCCTGAACAAAAAATTTCAAAGCACATAAAGCCAAAAACCCATTGATAAAAGAAGAACAATCTCCAATCAACAAAATAAAACTTCATGATTAATATTTAGTAGGAAATTACTTGAAAGGAAATATTCATGTTAAAAATAAGAAAAAAAGAACAAACATGAAGTAGTATGTGCATGGGCTTGACCTTGCAGAATAGGGTTTGTGAAAGTTGAGACTAAGAGAGTGAGGGTGAAGATCGTCAGAGCTTCTTCACAACCATCAATGTTCGTCACCATTTAAAGCTTCGTAGTCACGTCATCCGTCACGTTCAAACTGCTTCTTCATCGCATTTGTCATCGCTGAGCCGTCGTCATCACCGGTGCAAGCGTCATTTAGAGTGAGTTGATTCTTCTTCTTCTTCATCGTTCAAATAAGCTTCGTCCAGGTCATAGCTCCGTCGTTGATGTCGCAACTCCGTCATTGCCACTGAGAGTGAAAGGCTAAGAGCCAGAGAGGTGAGACTATGGAGAGTCACAATTGAGAGTGACAGTGAAAGCCATAAAGTTGAGAGGGCAAGATTGTGTGTAATGTACTGAGATATGAGAGAGACTCTCTATGTTGTGTACAGCTCAAATAGGGATAAGATGTGTTAATATAGGTTAAAATTAGGGTTACAATATTTTTCAATTAAAAAAATAATACATATTCATTAATACGTGAAATTACAAATTACCTAGGACAAGGAGCAGTCCTGTCCCATCCCCGAACTTACCGTAGGGGAGGTTTATCCCGTCCCCATTCTCGTAGGAAAATCCTCGATCGTGAATATTCGAATACGGGGATCCTCACATATATCCACGTGCAGATCCCCATTGCTACTACTAGATTGAGTAGCAAGTGTTACCTTTGCTATTTTTTAATCATAAGGGTTTATTAAATAGTCTGGTACTAACTTAAATCTTATGCAAGAGCGGATTTTACTTTGAAAGAAAAATGTTTCTTTAAGAAAAAAATGTTTCTTTTTAATTGAAATCAATTAGCTCACAAATATTTTTCTAGAGAACTACATGATTTTGAGTTCCTCATTGCACCAAATAATATATAAGTGTAGTCAATTCCTATCAAGTCAAAACTATTTTTTTGTTAATTTATTTGTCTAATTGTAAATATATTTGTCTCGTCTTTGCTTTTTAATTGAAATTATAAAATTCTTTTAAAGGTTATTAATTAATTTGCATAACTTACTAAGGAATCATCTAAGGACGGTGTATTAGGAGTGCTGTATGATTAAGTTCCCACCCTTCCTTATGTATAACTGACTTCAAACTCATATTAGGTTCCCGAAGACGTTTTCCTAAAACAAATGGAATTTCCACCATTTTCCCAATTAAAATAAAACTTGATAGAGGCTCCCAATTTTAATCTCTTTTTTTCACTATCCCGCGATTCGATTACGATAGTTATTGTAGAGAAACATTTTATACCATATATATATCAAGGAAGAGAAAATTGAACCGATATCAAACCTTAAGGTACTGGTTTCAAGGTTTAGAGGTTCAACTGTTTGACCGGGTTCAACCGGAATATAATAAAAAATATGTAAATATATACATACGATTAATTAGAATATAAATAAATATATTAAATCATTAACATTAACATAGTCAACAAAAAAATATTCCTAGGTCTATAAAAATAAACATAATCCATATAAAATTTCTCTAGTCTTAGCCTCACAACAAATTACAAAGCATTTGAAAATAATATTTGTTAGTGATCAACGAGGTTTATGGTGAGCAATCAATCTAGAGAGAAGAATAATAATTCAATAATTTTTATTAGTACCCTTCTTTGGTTCTATTTTTTGTTTTGTTTTTGTTCTATAAACTTCCAAAGATATCAGTATTTAAAGTTTTGAATAAAAAATTTCAAAAAAAAAAAAAAATTAAACCGGTTTAACCAGCCGATTTGTCCCTTTTCCCTTTAACTTATATATAATTTGGAGCTAAAGACGGCCAACCTAAGTGACTAGTTTCCTTAGAAGCCACCCCTGCAACTTGCACAAGCTTTAAATGCCAACATTGTGCCTCTATTCCACAAGCTTCAACACTCTCCTTATCGGATGAAAATCTTTGTCTTCAAAGGTATCCATATCTTCATACCCCAATTATTTATTGTCACATGAAAAGAAAAGAATCAAAATAGATTTGAAAATTTTCAAATCACCAAATATACAATACATATTTTTCACATGTCAATACATAAATAGGGATAGGAAAATAGCACCATTTGGTAATAAAAGATTTCCATCCTATCCCTACCTCCTCAAACTTCTCTACCCCATAACATCCAGCTAAGAAACTCCCAAAATTCAGGGCATAGGCACAACCAATTTCCTATCCTTTTCATCCAAAACTGAATAAACAAAGCTACATTATATGTATAAGATGGAAATCTACTGTCTCCAAATAGTATCACTTTCTTATCCTCAAATAATTTTTTAACATGTGAAATATGTGTATTGTATATTTAGTAACTAATAAATTTTTAAATTTATTTTTATTCTTATTTTTTCATATGCAATAAATGATTGAAAAAGGAAATGAGACACAATTTGATAATAGAAGATTTTCATCCTATATGTATCAACATTGGGTTCAATTGAATAAATCTTCGAAAATTAAGGTAAATAGAAGTGGTCTCCAGCTGCTTTTTGAGCCATCATTGTCTGCAGTCTCACCCACAAAGCCATAAAATGCCACCACCTTTCTTCCCATGACACCAGTGGCCAAATTACCAACTGCGGGGGATAGCTATTCTTTAAACAATTTTACGGTAGTTTGTTTTAGATTTTGGGAAATAACTATAAAACTTAAATTTTATATTTAACAGAAAAATTTAAATATCAAATCTTATCAAAAGTTATTCTTTTAACTTCTAAAAAAAAGATAAAAACTAATTTTTTACAAATTTTAATTATTTTTAAAAACTATTCAAATATACAAAAAAGTAATTTTTTTGTGAAAAAATTGATTTTGATCTTAAAAAAAAAACTCACAAACACATTCTTAATCTTACAAAGTTCCCAACACACACTTAAGTGATTTCAAAATCTCCTACATTGTGTGTCTTTGAAAAAAAGAAACTATAAGATTATTATTTTGACAGTCGTTTATTTACATAATTGCTTATTTATATAATAAATTATATGAAAATCAATTTATATTTCAATAATTTGATTAAAAATAATTTAAAATGATCTATTTTATATGTTGGGTATGAAAAAATCTTTTTGTATAATAAATTACTTAAAAAATATGGAATGATTTGTTTATATTATATAATGTATTACTTAAAGTTAATTTGACAAAACATTATAATTATAAAATAATTGATTTATGCTCGTAATCAATTTTTAAAAAAACATATTTAAAATAATAAGTTTAATTTAATACATTAATAATATAAAAAGTTTTATAATACCATTCAATTAGATGTTTTTATTTGTGATATTTTCAAGGTAATATGTAGTTGAATCTAACTCTTTTAATAATATGACAATGTAAGATTGAAGGTCTATGTAAAAGTTTTTTAATACTGATAATTTATATAAATTAAATACCATAATAATATACTATGTTCTGTCTTAAAAGTATTAATTGTTTAACATTATTCATGCTAATCTTTTACCAAACAACCTTCCTTTTCTGGGATAAGATAAGCTTATTATTATTATTATCCGAACATCCTGACAGCTCTTTATTGTTTTGTTTATGTCTTTCGTTGAGAGGTCATATCACTCCCATCTGCAACCGATCCAATAGAACTGGTCACTCTTCCTATTAAAGTCGGGGACAAGGACATGACGGCAAGTTCAATCAATTAGGCACTAATTATTGGATAGAGCATGCATCTAATTTAAATAGGTTATATATTCAATTTAATAATAGATAAAAATATAATATTTTATATTAAATGAGTATAAATAATATTTTTAATAGATAAATACTCTCATCAGTAAGCACCAAACAATTATTTAATTCTTCGTGAGGTTATCACAGCATGACGAGACCTTTGCTAGTTGAATATGTTGATTGGATAGATGCATTTTATAAAATTAGTAGTTTTAATACACAATTTAATTTTTATGTATAGATAATATAATTTTTTTAAAATTATTATCCAATTAAACTATTATTTATATGACCTTTTTAAATAGTAAATATAAAATTTATTCATTTTAGTTGATGTGTCAATAATAATTGAATGATAATATAAAATATTTTATATTATTGGTACATAAAAATTAAACACTTTAATATAATATAATGTTCAAAATTATTTTCTAAAATATATTTTTATTAGAAATAATTTATTCTCAGTCAAAAAGTAATAAATTTATTATTTTATAGTTATGTTTTTTTAAAATTTTATCAAAATAGTTTATACAATTTGCAGAAATTAAATACCTTCTTTTAGTAAAAATAATATAAAATAAGAAAAAACAGTTGGAGATATATCATCTCTTATTTATATAACAAGATATTAAATTAAAGTAAAAATTAATAGAATCGGTTAAATAGCCTATTAAAGCATATCGCTCGTCCGCTGGTAATTCTTCAAGTCTCTCCTAGGAAACCTCTATGGTGAGGACCTATATCAGGGTGTTTACAAACCCCTAAAATTAAATTCACTCAACAATTAAATTTTAATTTCTTAATTTGAAATTAAATTTAATCTAAGAATTAAAATTCCCAGAAAACTCAAATTCATCAAAACCTCTAAAGGTAAATTACACTCAAATGGATTTGATTTAGTATGAGAATTGAACTCCAACAAATAAAAATATTAAAATAGCCTTATTTGAATATAATGTTTTATTCATAATCTATTAATGAAGAATAAAATAGTAAAAACAATTAAATCAATTCATTTTTAGGCACATTTCAAATCAAGGAATTGAATTCAATTATTGATAGAATTCAACATCTCATTAAAACATTTCAAACACCTTGTAAGGGACTTTAATGGTTAATTGAAGGGTAAAATATATTTCATTCTTTAGAACTTTAGGTCATATGCAGTTTATATCTTAACTTTTTAAAATGTACATCAACACCTTGGATTTTTCAAACCCAAAACACTCCCTTTAATTAAATTGACATTCATTTTTATCATTAATTAATCAAGTGCATGTCATGTGCATAACTAAACGGAAAAAAAATTCTTAATTTTAATAAAATTTTTTAACCCTAAACTTTTTTCCACTCAGAAATTGACAAAAATAATTTGATTGTAACAAAAGGATATTTTGCTTGTTTTGAGTGAGAGATGGTTTGGGGTTGGAAAATTTGATTAAAATAAAAGGTATTATTATCCTTTTAATTATACATGTGACATATACATGACCTACTTAATGGTGAAAATGAATGTTAACTTAATAAATGGATGTTTTACAATGTTTGAAAAATCTAGATGTGTGATGCATGCTTTAAAAAATCAAGATATAAACTACATGTGACATAAAATTCAAGGTGTATTTTACCCTTTAATTAAATTAGAAGTTATTCCACTTGCTTGCAAGTAAGAAACGAAGGAGTTACTTTTTTCTTTTCTTTTTCTTTTTTTCCGAAAAAAACTGCATTTAAATTTGATATTCAAATTCTTGATGTTTGGGAGCTATTACATTGAATATGGGTTAATATGGTTCCACAAAGATGCAATGAAATATTCTCCAATTAACTAACATCTCAATGATTCCAATTACTTTGATAATTAGGTGAGCTATGAGTGCGTTGAAAGAGTTTAGTCCATATGTCTTTTTTTTCTTTTTTTCCAACGAAATCACCAATATCCGGGTCTCATTACAGGGATCCAACTAATCCAACTCGACTCCGCTGAAATCCATGTGTTATTTGATATTTATTGTTATGTAGATCAAAACATTAGAAAACATATAAATTATGTACAAATAACATTTTTTGTATATTTATATAATTATTATTATTATATAAAGAGAATAAATTATATAGTGATAATAATTTATAATAATAATTTTTTAAGAAAAAATAACATGTTTTCTAATTATTTATTTTAAAATATTAGTATAATTTTTAATGTGAAAATGACACATATTTTGGATTAAAAAAATGTAAAAATGACTTATTTCAATGTCATGATGGCTTTTAACGCTAACTTTGGCATCTGTTACTAATTTTGTCAATAGGTCGCGCCTCTATTATAAAAAATGCCAACTAATCTAGCTGGGGAAAACAAGGAAACAGAGAGATTCTATAATGCTGTTAATGTCATCCTCTCTCTATAAGTATGATTTTTAATTTAAATTGTCAGTGTCGTTTCACACTTTGAGTATATAATTAGATGCAACTCTTGCATATCCCTTTTAATTAGAGAGTAAGAGTGGCGGTTTCTCTACTTGTGAGCCTATAAAGTCATATAACTGGATAGAGGTAAGAATACTTGGAGGCACTCTAACCTGTTGAATGTAAGATTAACAACATTGTCTTAATTGAGTGAGAAAACATGTCTAGTACAGAAATTCAATCCAACTGAATTCTTTGAAGGTTGTTTCGTTGAGATGGAGTAAGACTAATGTGACAAACATGTTGACCTATTATATTGGTCTGTTCTTGCCACTTATTGGGTTTATGTTGTGAAATAAGTACGTAGGATGCACATCATCGGCAATCCAAGCATTGGTTCTATTTAGAAAGCTATACCCAAATCATGAAAGAAATGAAATAGATCAGTGCATTTCCAAAGCAATCCATTACATTGAAAACACAAAAAATCCCGATGGCCCATGGTATTGTATGTTTTTATCTTTTCTCTTCTGCCAATAACTTTATCTTATACGTTATACCCTAATTTTCTTTACAATTGTACGCTAATATAGTATGTTCAGCAGAGAGGCTGGAATAAAACCTTCAAATAATACTTTATTGATACAGATTTATATACACTTCATAAAATTGCACTTCACACACTAGACTCACTTGTGCACCTCACTTTAGCTTGTGCACCCTAGGACACTCACTAAATGCACTCAACCACTCACGGTCTTGCACTGCCTTAAGCACAAGTGCACTTTATCACACACACACAAACGCATCCAAGCCCTTCTATTTATAGGCTTGCATGCCAATTGGAACATTAAATACAACATTTTTGGCCAACAATAACCCTAGAAAAGTGTGGCCTACACATTTAAAAAGTGTAGCCTTTAACCAAAGCCAACACTTTCAAGGTTAAGACAACTTTTTTGGAGGATGGCCTAAAGAGATGTTACCTTTTCTCTAAGGCAACATATTTTGGACCTAAGACAACATTTATTATTAGCATCTATGACAACTACTAATATGTGTTACCTATTGTTAGAATAGAGAAAACCTTATAAGTGTTACCTATCATTAGAACAGAGAACACATTATATGTGTTGCCTATTGTTTAAATGTAGGCAACTTGTTATATGTGTTGCCTATTATCTGAACTAGGTAACATATTATAACTAATATCTATTGTCTAATTATACATCACATATTATAAAGGTTACTTTTACATATAGATATAGACAACACTTTTCACATGGTTGAAGTGTTGCATTTGCTTGTGATTTGGTAACACTTTTTAGAACATGAACTAACCACAAATTAAGAATGGTTATCATCTAAAACTACTACAATTTTATTAACACAAAAAGACACTTTAAGAGAAAAAACATTTATTTCTATATATCATCCACAGCACTACTCACATAATAGTGGCATGTATTTCTCACTTTATATCAACTATTCATGTTCAAAAAGTATAAAAGAAAAAAAATTACTATAGATTTTTATGATCTTTTATTTCCACAAGTGGGTCCAGATGATGACTTCCCAACGTGGTTCAGGATTATTTGTAAGCTTGTTCTCTCAAGTGGTTTACAATTTTTCATAGCCAATTTACATGTTTTATGAATATGGTTTCTAATTTTTTATGTACTGATTTATAACTTTTTGCATAGTTTTACATTTAATCCTGAACCTGTTTAGTATTTATCTTTAATTGGTTTATAATTTTTCAGAACTGATTTACATGTTTTATGAATATGGTTTATAATTTTTTACCTATTGTTTATAACTTTTCATAATATACATTTTTAATTTTCTAATTCCAGTTTCTAATAATAACAAAATTCAATTTATAGCAAAATCATTCTCAATTCGTTGTTATTGAAAAAAAAAAAAAAAATCATCCATGTCATCAGATATAAATCACAAACACATGAAAAATCAAATAGAATAAGCTAAATCTTTATGTGTAAGGATTAATTTTGTACGTTGTCAACATATCTTGATTCTTTTTATTTCTTCTTCCTATGAACTATGAAGAATTAGAGAAAAACATGACAAAGTAAGAAAATGAAAACTTTTGAAGAAATGATGGATGAGAGAGAAATAAGACAAAAAAAAAAAAAAGTTCTGAAAAGAAAGGATGAAACTTTTTTCCTTTTTCTCTTTCTATTTTATCCATTTATATTCCATACTCCTTTTTGTCTTATAATCAAATATAAGTGTACAATAACTTTATAGTGATGTACATATGTCATTTCTCTTCTAATATTTGCTTGAGATATATTTGGATATTTACATTCATTAGCTACGAGTTCCGCCTTCCCAACGCCTTTTGTACATTTTGTCAAGTAATGTTAATTAGCCGCCTCTGCAAATGTCTGAGACTGAGTCAAGTATTAAATATGATATGACTTTTGTTTTCAGGATATTGTGATGATGATACTATCTTACTCAAAGTGATTTATTTAGGATGAGAAAATGTGTTATCTTAATTTTAGGAGGACAAAGAAGTCCTAATAGTTAAAAGAATTTATATATATATATATATATATACACATTAAAAGAACTTTATAATGATATTAAATAAATATAATATAATGTATCAATAACATTAATAATATATAAAAATAAGTTATTTATATTTGATTTCGAACGACATATATAGAGAAAGTCTTTTGTGATCACTGACAAAATCTATGTCTATGAGGTCTAAGCTTTGAAAAAATTAGTCACTATTTCTAATTATGAATATTATAGGTTCACCAAAAACAGCAAGTTATTCATGACATAAATCATAATATATGAAATTAATTTTGATATATTATCAACTAATCATATATTATTATATATTTAAATTTTATGATAATTATTATTAGAGTCAAATACTTTTAATGATGTTGTAATATATGATTAAGTGATTATCAAAAAGATCTTTTACACTAATAATATATCAAAATCAAATTAATAATGTATTATTCAATGTTTCTATTACACAAAAAATACACATACTAATTAAAATATACTAAAACGTGAAACATCATGTTAGTTTTAAAATAAACTCCTTTAAAAGTAAATTAGTTGTAAGCTTTTTTATTTTTCGATGAAAAGTTTAGGATGGAGAGAAAGCTTGTCCAGTTTAGGGTCAGGACATGTTCTCTCATTAAATATTTATAGAGGTAGTTACAAATCACCCATCAATAAAAAAATTTGAAAATTGAACCAAAGTTATTATAATGTATGAGTAAAAGGTCAACTATATGAGCTAACCCTGGTGGCAAACCATTTTTAAAGCTAGCAACAATATTTTATTTACTCAACCGGACAAATATATTTTAAAAAGGAAAAAAATTTGTGAAGAAAGTTCAAAGTTGTATGTTATCAACTATAATTTACTTCATTTATTTTTATAGTAGTACTATATGCATAGTTTTAAAAACCAAATCAATTAGTCCTTGGACCAAAAATTGGTGAACTAACCATGGGTCCAGTTCCAGAAATAGATGAACCAACCATAGGTCCAATTCAGTTCTATGATTGGACCGATCGCAATTGAACCAATCAACGACCTATTTTTATCCAACCAATTCAGGTAAGTGAAGCAGGCTGGTCCACTGCAACCAAACTAGTCACGGAAACTTGGACTAGCATGAAGGAATTTTTTACCAAAAATTCCCTAGCAGGATTCAAACCCCTTCCTCAGGGAATACAAGCTCCTTTATCACTGTGTTAGCCACACTATTTGTTATTTATGCTGCATTTATATATATATTATACATTAAGTGATATTAAATTATATTTTATATATTAATTTAATTATATCTATTTCAATTAGTTAAACTAATAACTCATTAGTTAAACTAGTGACCTAATAATCTGATGGCTTCGCTGTGTCAATAAGCAAGCGGAGTCTGACAACTATGACTATATGTTACAAATTTTTTTCTTAAACTGGCTAAACAGTTAGCTAACAGAAATGATGGCCAATTACTTCTTATATGTAACAAATAATCAAATAAAAATTAAATGCATTCTGCTTTCTATAATCGAATTCATTGTTTACGAATTTGAACCAAACATCTTTTTTTTTACGTGAAGCATTTTTTGTTATTTTCATATTATTAATTAATATCTACTCAGACAGTTGGATGCATTAATTAGAGCACATTTACAGAAAGCTGTAGCTTTCAATTTTTTGTCTAACTTATGAATTTCATACGTGATATTATATGGATTTTTCGGCCGTTAACTTACAAGACACCAATTCAAAAACTTCCAAAAAAAAAAAAACTAGTCATTTATCCCATGTATTGCGTGAAAGATATAAATTAAATATTTGGGGCATATCACATAATAGGGTAATTTATTATGAGAGTGAGAGGAGGAAATTTAAATTGTATAACCATATATGGATGGTCAAGATTAAAAGTTAATTAATGATAATTAATGATACTCACATGCTCATTGAAGAAGGTCATATAACTTTATATTTTAATTTTAACCATTCATATAAGATCCAATGATAAAAATTTATCCCTTTTGCACTCACAATAAACTACTCCTCTCATATGCTATGCTCCCTTATTAATTGTCATTTTTTAATATATAAATATTTAATATATCTTAATTTAATTTTTTGTTTCGATACTCATAGGGTATTGGTATCATTTGTGTAATCAATGGTTATGATTTGATATATTTTAAAAAACTTAGGTTAATGGGACATGTGACTCATTTTTAACTATAAATAACTAAGAGGCATCGATACTCTTGAATTTTATAGGGTACTAGAGAAATCCCCTTTAATTTATATATTTTGAAAAATTATATTTAATTATTCTATTAAAAATTTAATTAATTTTACATATAAAAATAAATTTATGTAAATATGATTATAATATTTTTAAGTACAATCAAAAGACCTAGGGTAAATTAACTAACATACTCTTTTTCTTTTTATCATATTACTTACGATAAACTTGGATATTTTAATTAATGTATAAGTCAAATACTATCAAAATATTATAATTTTGTCATCAACAATTTTCAACATATCACATGTTGTCTTTTTATCATTAAATTATCAAAATAGTATCTACAGGGAAAGTCATCAATGACTCTTTAGCAAATCTCAAGAACCTCTATTGATACAAATAGACGAGTGTTGAGTGTAATTATGTTAAATCTTAAGGGAGGTGAGTGTATTTTCCTCAAATACCTACACATAAAATTTATAAAATATTAAATTTTATTTTTATATACTTTTAGATTTATATAAATAAGTTCAACAAAAAAGTTATTGTTTTTATTTTAATAATAAGTCAATAATTTTTCAGATGTACAAAACCTTTATAATTGTTGCTTTTATTTTCATAAAAGAATATTTAAATCAATAATAATTATATTTTGATAATTATAGCTTTCTTTAAATTTATTAAGTGTACAATTTTAGTTTAACATGTTACCTTATACATGCTTATAAGATATTTTATACATGTTATTGTAACACTAAAAATTATTCATTTTGATTATTATTTTTAGAAAAAAATTAAAAAAATGTATGACAGTAAAAAATTAAGAAAGACGTAAATGAATAATATGGAAGACCAAAATATAATAAAAAGTATTAATAGTAATTAAAATCAACTAAAGAGGAATGTCACATAATAACTCTAATAAAAGAATATAAATGGAATTATAAATAAAAATAAAAAAAATACAATTTTAAAATTCAAAAATTAAAAATCAATAGAACTGCCACATGGCAATAGTAGTGGAAGAATTTTAGTATTATAGATAGATAGATAAATAGATAACTCTTTTAATTGTATAAGAATTTAAATTTTTTGCATTGGCACTACAAATAATTTTTATATAATCATCCAATCATATATTGCTACATCGACTATAATAGCTATCCATTATTTAAAAATTCATACAAATAAAATATTTTAATTAGATGACAGTGTAAAACAATGTATCCAAATTAAAGTCATTTTATAATCATTAAACACTTTCTTAAAATTCTATTAATTAACTATATATAATTGTTTTACATGGCCAAAGTATAAACATTACATTAAAAATATTATTATATATATACATATATGATTCTTTTAATTAAACTTATTATTTTATTCTAAGTTTATTGTAACTATTAACGAACCATAATTATGTTGTACACATATATATAATCAAATAACTTAATTAATTATTGAATCTCGAGTCATATATTTGGTTTGATAAATAAAATTAATGTAAAATTGATTATAATTGTCATGGATGTATTTCTCATCTTTTTAAAAATTTAAAATTTATTACATTAATATTTCTTAATTTATACATTGCAATGTACATTTAATCAGTTTTTTTTATATAAATCTGAATATATGAGGATTTTTTTTCATTAAAAAAAAAGTTCAAACGATAGTTCACAATTAAATAGTGAAGATTGATAAGCATAATCATGAGTGTAAGTGATTTTTTCCCGCTCAATGTAACCTAATCCCTATAAAGTGTGTGTATATATATTCTTTTTTTTTATCTATATCCTCATATTTTTTTAATTTACGTATGTTTGATGTCAAACTTTCAAGTTCGTACATAATCATAATGATAATATTTATAAAATATTAATTAAGTTTTATCATAATAAATGTTTGCTATTTGATAACTAGTTAACTACTTTATTATCTTTTTTTTCTCACATTTGTTTGTAGTTAATTCATATATTTTTCGTATGTCTTCCATTTTTTTTTAATGATTTGAAAAGAATATCTAATAAGGATTTGAAGATTTGGATAAAATTCAAAGATTGTATCATATCTATAACAACTTTAGCTGAATATTTGATTTGATTTGAAATGGAGAAAATCAAGAGATTTGGTCAAAAATTCTGTTTTTATTCTGAGTTATTTAAGGAGAGAGACTAGAGAGATCATATAAGCAGATTACTAGAAGTTGGTTGACATGATTCATCAGTTTATTGTGTTTTGAATCTCTTCTATGGCTTGCTAATTTTCTTTTGGTGTTAAAAACAATGTAGTTTGAGGGAATGGATTTTGTATTCATTTTATTGGTTTAATTTTCTTTCTCAATTAATTATGTATTTTTTAGTATTCTTAATGCTTTTTAGGAATTACCTACTCATTTGAATGTTATATGATTTTATAGTGATTAAATGACAATTCATATTATAAAATAAGCCAATCTAAAAATTGCCATAGATTACAATAGCCAGGCATGGAAGTACTTATGTCATGACCCGGAAGACGTGACCGACACATGAGGGATTGGTTTCATACGGAATCCTCTGGTAACATGACTAGCTAAAATGCATAAGTAATAAAACATATTTCGAATATATCAAATTTAGCTAAATTTCATAATTTTGAAAATGCTTCCAAAACATAAATTATGAACATAAAACTGTATAATAATCATAATATGGGCTGAGGCCAAACATAATTAATAAAATATCTAAAATTCTGAAAATAAATAAAATAATATTATGCATGTAAGATCTTACTTACACAAATATTGGAGCACTACTAAACTAACATATCCTATAATAAGCTTCATTCCAAAGTGAAGCTCATCAAAGATGCTGCAACACTCCTGAAGTGAATCCTAGTGCAACTGAGCCTGTAGCTATATTCCTGTAGCTATATTTGTGTGGGAGGAAGAGAGAGGGATGAGTTCATTAAAATAGATAGCAGTAACCACCCACACCTCACATGGGACAACAAGGAACTACATAATAATAATACATATAACATGCACATAAAAATAATTATATAATAATGAAATTTATAGACATTCAACTCGACCCCCGTTTTAACTAAATAAAATCCAACTTAAAGGAAATTAACTTAAAACTATTCATATTCTATAACCATTCACTTGCATCATAAACATTTACTTATGGGTTTATCCTCTTAAGGACCAAATCTTGTGGTATATCTGAATCATAAAAGCCCGCCTTTATGGCCACTTGACATTCGCCTCCATGCAGCCAGGTATGCCAAGGTGAAAGACTTATAAGATTGCCTCCATGGCCACTTGGTATACTACCTCCTTAGTAGCTAGGCATATCAAGGTTAACATCTCATGAGACTACCTTTATGGTCGCTTGGTACACGCCTCCTTGGCAGCTAGGCGTAGTAAGGTTAACAACTTTTCCAAAACATGCAATTATACTATATTGATCTCAATATACATAAACTAACTGAATCAAGAATAAATTCAAACACTGCATTTACTCCTTGTATTTCATTTGCTACTAATTACATAACAATTTAGATATTAAGAATTACCGTAGAAACTTATCATGCCATATTGTCTACTAATCCACTTGCAATAATAATAGCAATACTAATAAAAATAATAACAATTTAACTGTGAACTTTTAATTATTATTTACCTATTAATAATCATTCACCTATTTATTTATTGCTAAGAAAATATTGGGTTCTCTTATACTATTAAATAAATTAATCTTAAAACTAATAATAGTTAACTAATATCCATAAAACTGAAGCTAATCTTACTATACTGAATACTTCTTATACTTTAATAACTAATTCATAAGTTAATTGTATAGGCTGCAAAAAAAAAACTATTAATTAATTTCTATTAATTGAGTGAGTTATGTCATGAATAATTATTAAATAAAATTTTAACTATTACTTAGACATTCTTATTATTCTGGATGTTGTTCATATAAAAAATTATAAGTATGTATTAATCCATTTATATAACTTAGCTATTAACTACTTTTCATCAACTGGCTAAATCTAATCATGCTATACATTACTATTTCTTAATTTAATTAGGCACTATACTAGTTTAATTGAGTTTTAGTATTTGGCTGGGCTCTACATATATAATTAAAATTTACACAATATCATATATGTTATAAAATATTATTCATTTATGGATATCCATATGTGTAGCTGATTCAGTTAAGATTTGATTAGATTAGATAAAATCTAGTATGATTTGATGTGATATTATATTTCTCTTCTTTTGGCTATAAATAGCCCTTTGGATGTTCCATATAGAGTACCTTTTGATATTATCAATAAAACAATTCTTTCTCTTCTTCTCCATTATTCTCTCTATTCTTATTTTTTACAACACATTATCAACACGAGTTTGCTCTCAAAGTGAAGAAGCTCGTAATACATGCAGGCACAATTTTTTCTTCTAGGATTCTTGGTTTATGGTGGAAATTGGGAGAGCATTATATACAAGCCACAATTTTTTCTCAATGCCACTTACACTTATGGAGGCACTTGTTCTTGGTTGGTTTTCTTTCCCCTATATTATTATTATAGCATCGATATATGGTGGTGAATAAGAAGGCTTGAGGTAAGACTTCCTAACCATATTTATCTTGCATATTATATGTTGAATTCATCTTTACTCAATGGGTCTTGAGACTAACAAACAAGAAAATGTTGCACTCTAGAAGAATTGAACAAAACAATATCTTTTTTTTTTATGGATCTTGGAAACACCATTAAAAAAGAAGAAAATAATGCATCCTAGAAAGATTTTTCAAATCAATAATTATTAATTGCTTTAATTTTTAATTTTTTTTATCTGACTATATCAATATATACTCCTTTTATTTTATTATATTTTTATACCATTTCTAGAAGTGAATGACAATCATTCCTATAAGTGAATGACAATCATTCTGAGAAGTGAATGAAAATTATGCAGAAAAATGAATAATCATTCCCTTCTAGAAAAATATAATAGACTTATTTTTCTATTTAAGGAGATTTGCATATTCCCATAAGTGAATATGTCAAAAGATTATTCCCCAAAGTGAATGAATCTATTATTCACACCACATAAAGTGTGTGACATTATAATCTAAAATAAGTTTGTATATTTCCTAGAAGGAATATTTTCATATTTACATTCCCCGAAGTGGATGTATCTCTAAGGATAATTTTGAGTATTTGAAATATATAATTTTTCAATTTTGAGTATTTAAATTAAATACTCATATTCTCTTGAAGAGAATAATATAATGGATTTATTTATTTTCCTTCTTTGCTACCTTTATAAAGGATTATGTCTAAATATTTTTAAAAGATCTTGGGGACCTTTTTGATAAAGTACAAAGAAGAGCTATGAGCCCATTACGATAGCACTTTAGTTGCATTATGATAAATATATATTGAAAACTATTATTGACTTTAATGTCTCAAATGTGCTCCTAGGGTAGCACTTTAAGAAAAGAGTTTTACAAGATATCAAATAATGAGTTTTCATTAAAAAAAAAATTCATAAAACTTGCCTAGTTGGCTCTCTATTCCCTAAAGTGAATGTGACTAACAAAAAAAATTATAACCCCAAAAGTGGTATCAAAGCTGAGGGTTTGGCTAGGCCATGGCTGTTTGTTTGCGCTCAGGTGTGGTATCAACCCTTGGTTAGAGCACTAGGCCAAGATTTGTATTTGGCTTTTTTGTGAAAGCTTTTGTTAAGGGGGCACACCATGTTGGAATTCACACTTTAGGGGAGATTGTTGGTTTCAATTGTGATAAATGTGATGAATGTTATTGCTACATCATCAAAGTAAATTTGACATGTACATGTCGTACTTTGAGATATTTGTTTGATCTTTATTAAGTATCGTTAAAGGAGAATGAGAAAATACAAGGCAATTCTTTTTCAAGATATATTATGAAATCATTTCATGATTATATAAATATGAGCCATTTGGATGTATCTTTTTATCTTTTATATAAATATTTGATTTAATAATGAAAGTTTTTATTAGATATATTACTTGATACTATTTTCAAGGAATATTTTATTTCAAAACTTTTAATATTGATTGTTCTCAATATTGAATAAAATATCTATGCTATTCGTGAAATATTTCATAATTATTAATTATATTTTTATGTGATATTGTTGAGATTTAACATATCATTTACTTTATTGATTTATGTCACATGATAATCTTATTTATTATCATGAGTAATATATAATGAAATAATAATATATGATACTGATATTTTGAGGTAATTGTGAAACATGTATTTATATCACCATGATGTCATGACAAATTTCTTTTCATTTACATGATATGTTAACATTTTGATGACATATTTTGATATTTTCATCTTGTAATAAGATAATAAAATCTTAACTCAATTATTAGTTTTGCGAATATGATTGAAGGCTCCAGAAGAGCTACTATTATTTTCTCAAAAAAATAAAATTAATTAAAAATATTAATATCATTCTTGGTAGCAAGATGAATGAAGGCTCCAGAAGAGTTACTATTTTGTTTCCTGAAGAAACAAAAATGATTCTCTACTAGTTACAAAAGTAACAAAGAGACTTGGTGAATCCCAAAGATATTCGTTGAAATGGATATTATATTGTGATAGTGAGTGAGAAAAATAGTGAGTACCTCCATATCACAACTTATGTTTTAGGTAAGAAAGTTACTTTAAAATTTTTTGTCTGCACTTCCTTCCAGTCTATAGTATTAATATGAGTACAATTGAATCATCATATGCTATTGTAAACCGATGTTTACTAGCCCAAATGATTTTACTTTTTGACATGACCGATTGGGACATCTTGAAGCAATAATGATGTAAGGAATTACTGAAAACTCATATGAGCATTTGTTGAAGAACAAGAAGATTCTTCTTTGTAATGAGTTTTCTTGTGTTGCATGTTCTCAAAATAAATTAATTATATGGCCTTCACAAGCAAATATTGGATTTAAACCTCTTCAATTCCAGAAGGAATTTAAGGTGATATATGTGGATCAATTTATCCACCATATGGACTTTTCAAATATTTTATGATTTTTAATAGATGCATCTATGAAATGGTCACATGTGTGCTCATTATGATTTTGCAACCTGAAGCTTGCAATATTAATTGCGCAAATTATTAAGAGCACAATTTCCTGATAATCCAATCAAAATAGTTTATCTTGATGATTCTGGTGAATTTTTTTCAAGCTTTTATTGCTTGCAAGGCCAATGTTATAAATGTTGAACATTTAGTTATTTATGTTCACATATAGAAAAAGTTGGCTAGAATAATTAACTTATAAAAGACCTACAATTAATTGCTAGGCTGCTGCTAATGAGAACAAATCTCCTAATTTCTAGTTGGGGCATATTATTTTGCATCACTTATTTCTATAAAGCTAACAAATTGCCAATAATTCACCCCCATACAATTATTTTGGCCTGCAACCAAATAGTTCCCATTTAAGAACTTTTGAGGTGCAATATAAGTCCCAATTGCCTATCTTATCGCTCCAAATGGAATCTGACATATATGTTAAATATGATTCTCCCTTTATGGTCAAATATATTGAAATACAAATGGGAGATGTTTTAAGACTCAGTTTGTGAGAAATAATGTTTCCAATATTAGGAAAGAAAGTAGGCGAAAAGAAAATAAATTGGAATGCATTAATATTATATTTAGATCCTCACACAAGGCAATGTGAACTAGAAGTTCAAATTATTATGCATTTGCAAAGAATAGCAAATGAATTGCCGGATGCATTTTTTTATGATACAAAAGGATAACTAAATCTTATATACTAGCTAAAAATGCCCCAATCTAAATTGATGTTCCTGTTGGACAATTGGTCAATGTAAAAATTGCACGCCAGAAGCGTGGTAGACAAGTTGATTCCAAAAATAAAAATCCTCAAAAAAAATGAGGCAAAGAGGTCAAATGATGTTATGGAGGCAAATGATACTTTTCTTGTAGAAGAGAATAGAGACATAGTCAGGACATTGTTGCAGTCCAAAATTTTGATATATTTGAAACGGTAGAAGACGTTCAGGTACCTGAAAATAATCATTGAAAATGATAAGATCTCAATAGACTATGTCTCTATAGGAAAAAGGGTAAAATCGACGAGGAATAATTGTCGACAATATATTTGTATATAATATAGCGTTAAATATTATGCATGAAAATGAGGATCTTGAGCCAAGAATCATTGAAAAATTCTACATAGAAATGATTGGCCAAAAATGGAAGAAGCCATCCAGGCTGAATTATATCACTTGCAAAAATGTGAAGTCCTTGGACCTATAGTCCAAACACCAGAAAGTGTGAAACCCATGAGATACAAATGGGTATTTGTGAGAAAAATGAAATTATACTTGTAGTACAAGGTTTCTCACAAAGGCTTGGTATAGATTATGGTGAAACATATTCCCTAGTAGTGGATGCAACAATGTTTCGATATTTGATTAGCTTATCTAAGCTTAATATGCATCTGATAGATGTTGTCATAACCTATATATATAGTTCATTAGATAATGATATTTACATAAAGAGGCCCTAAAGGATTAAGATATCAACATCATCTAATAAACGTCCCCAAGGTACATACTCAATCAAGTTGCAAAGATCTATATATGGTCTAAATCAATTTGGATAGATGTGGTATAACCGTCTCAATGAGCATTTGATTAAGAAGGGGTTTACAAATGATGTCATTTGCCCCTATGTTTATATCTGGATTCATTATAATAGCTGTGTATGTTGATGACTTGAATATCATTGGAACTCCTGAAGAAGTTCCCATAATCATAAAGATCTAACAGAAGAGTTTGAGATGAAAGATCTTGGAAAGACAAAATTCTATTTCAGCCCAAGATTGAGACATGAAACAAACAAAATGTTTGTTTATCAATCAATTTACATAGAAATAACTCTTATGAAATTTTATATGGATAAAATTGCATATATTTTCTTCAGGTATATTAGTATGCAGGATATTTATCAAATCTGCATAAAGGCAGATATCAAACATGTTTCTTTCACTTATGGAGATATGATCATATCCTGGAGATATACAGGATAGACTAAGTCACTATTTCTTCAAATCACAGAGAAATTAGTGCAATACATGAAGCTCATGAATCTTCTGGCTAAAGGCATGGAACAACATGTTCAAACTATCATGTAGATTCTCTTAGAAGAAAGTTGCACAACTTTATATGAGGACAACATGGCTTAGATAGTTCAACTAAAGAGAGAAATTGATATCCAATTTGTTCAAGTGATAGAGTTACTACCTATTTCTTCTATGTAGAAGTGGTGCATAAAATTAGAATACACCAATTATGAGATTTTAAGTGATACTTTAAAGAGAAATACTATACTCTTTTTTCCTTGATCAAAGTTTTTATCCCACTGAGTTTTTCCTTGATAAGGTTTTTAATGAGGTAGTTCTACATTTCTACTATGAGGATATTGTACTCTTTTTCCTTCACTAAGATTTTTTCCCATTGGGTTTTTCTTAGTAAGGTTTTAATGAGGCATCTTCCTTATGGACATCCAAGGGAAAGTGTTATGAAATATTATTCATTTATGCATGTTCAAATCTTTAGCTGATTCAGTTAAGATTTGATTAGATTAGATAGAATCTGTTATGATTTGATGTGATATTATATTTCTCTTCTTTTAACTATAAATAGCCCTTTGAATGCTTCATATAGAGTACCTTTTGAGATTATCAATAAAACTATTATTTATCTTCTTTTCCATTATTCTCTCTATTTTATTTTTTACAACAATATCTACTCTTGCCATTCTAACTGCTATTCATATGGTAACTAGTTGGGTTGTATTATGCTACATAGATAATAATAATATTTTCTAATATTCATATAAATTATTCTATGATGTCCAGCTTATGTTCATATCTGATAATTAAATGATACTTTTAACTGTGAAATTATAATAACCATCAACCTATTTTCTAATGAGAAGATTCATATCATGCCATATAAAATCATATATTCTTGAAATATAATATCAATACTGGTGACACCTTCGATAATCATGCAATAAACAATGGCCCCATGAGTTTTCCAAAATATGATTTTCATGAAAATAGTGATAATAATAATTTTATAAAATAGTTTTAATGGCTAAAATATAGTCATGAGCAACTAACCACACACGGTTGGTACGGGAGTGTGCTTCCTCTAACAACTTGACTTGGGGGAGGAATGACATGGTAACTCCAAACAATATAATGAAAATATAAACAATTTGATTCTATCACCAAACTGAGTTTGGGATGGTAGGAGGAAGAATGTTGTGAGAAAACTATGCCTGATAGTATCCAAACTTACAAACTAGATAAAAAGGGAAGAAGCTGGCTAAATTCCATGATGATCACTTACCAAAAGAGATTAATTAGAGAAAATTGAGAGAAACCATATTTTTCTCTTTAGGAAAAAATCCTTGGACGGCTAGGATTCTTAGGAAAATATTTAGGAATATTATGATGTACCAAATATATACTAAGAGACAACACATAATTGAAAAAATGAAACTCCAAAGCGCCCTGCACAGTGTTGGACAATTGGGTTTTCTTATATATATATATATATAGTAAAGGTGCATCAACATATGTGTGTCAGCGTGAATAATAATAATAATAATAATAATAATTCACATACTAATAAACTTCGTATTTGGGATATCACAACTTATTTGTATGATCATGAGAATTCCTATTCTTTATCCTTAGGAAAATTTAGAATAATATTAAGGTATTAATTTGTTCAATTTATTCTAAGAGTATTGCAATATCAAGACATTGAATTGTAGTTATAAGTTTTGAGAAATTTAATCAGTAATTTAATTGGAAAAGAAATTAAATTCATATTAAGTAATACAAAATCCAGGAACTAGATGAAATTGTTTTCTAATTTTACTTTCCATTGATTGTTAGGCATAGTGACTAATCCTTCATATACAATAGGCATGTTTAAGGGGTATATCCTGACCATGAGTTTTCAAATTGCTTCATTCTCATAACAATGAACAAACTTTTGATACATTGGTTAAGGAAGAAGAGGGTTTTTATCACCTTATCTCGATCTCATGCCTGTGTGTTTATTTATTTAAGTCTAAAAAAGAGGAAATTAAAATTAAAAAAAAAGCGCATTTTAAAGGAAAAATCAGACACAATGAAAGAAATAAAGGTAAATTACACCCATCTCGAGATTTATGGAAATACAACTTACACCCCTATTTATCCTTGACACTCACACTCTCTCTACTTGTCAAACTTTAAGTATTTATATTAGTTTTACTCCTTATTCATAGAACACTATTAATAAACTTAAAATGACATTTTTGTGATATTAATGTTTTTAATTAATAAAATTATAAAAAATACTTGTACCCCTCTGTTAAGTTTAAGGGTATTTTTATAATTTTATTAATTAAAAACAGTTAATATCAAAAATGTCAATGTTAAGTTTATTATAGTGTTATATGAATGAGAGTGAAACTATAATATAAACACTTAAAATTTGACAAGCAGAGGGGTGTGAGTGTTAGGTGAACAAAAAAGGGGTTGAATTGCATTTCCATAAATTTAAGGGAAAATGAGTGTAATTTACCCAAGAAATAACGGAAGAGAGGCTTTAGTCTTGATTCATCCAGACAGAGACCGATAGCTTGTTCCTAAGAACTGACCAAATTAATATAACGTATTAAATGTATGTTTGTCAAAATTCAATGCATTCAAATAATGAAAACTCCAGCTTCAGCTGTTTTGTTAATGTCTTAATTAAAGTGGTTGTACTGGCATTTCTTTTGACTCCGTTTAGGACAATGGGATTGGAATTATAATATAAAATTTAAATTTAAATTCTAACTCTTTTGAAATTAAAATTGTATAAGAATATTAAATTTTAAGGATTTATTAACCAGTGCCCTACAATTAAAATTACTAAAAGAGTTAAGTTTCAAAACTTTGTTATGATTTCAATGCTTTCAAAATATAAAGTCTCATTTTTTCAATACAAATATTTCCTAAAGTCTCCTTAACCCTTAGGGCACTAGTTAGATAAATCCCAATTTTTATGTAACATGATTATTAGTGAGATATTTAATGAGTTTTGAAATTGATAATTAATAAGGTATAGGTTGGGAATTGAAAAAAAGTAATGATGTCATAGTCTCAGATTTATGTTGAACCCCACATATGACAACATATTAACCATTCAAAGCATAATTAAAAGTTAAAAATATATAAATATTATAAAAATACTCTTTAAGATCATACCACATGTAGGATTCACTATAAATTCGAGACTATATTAATATTTTTCTTAAAAAAGTCTACTTTAGTTGTTTTTAAAATCTATATAATTGGATTATATATGAAATTATAATAATTTTAATTCTATATGTTAATACAAACATAAAAATTGGAATTTAGCCATCAAATTCCAATAACTCCATATGCCTAACAAGACGATAGATATATCCATAATAAAAATGCTATTCTAATGCAAAAAAATGAGTGTTTAATTGGAACGCATACTCTTTTATCACTGTATGTGATGGTAGCTCTTCCTATCTTCACTAATTCATCACATCAATGATATGGAATAGATGTCTGGCACTTAATTTTAGATTTTAGAATAACATTAATTACTCTATCCATAAAGTCATACAAAGTCTACGTTATGTATCAAACACAAGAAAGATTTCCATGTATAGCATAAGAAATTTCTTCCTCCCAACTTAGGAAAACACTATATATATACCCCCCTTTCTGGTCTATTCAGCTGTGGCAACCACGGGGCAATTATGATTTGTATGTCTCCAAGCCTTCGTTTTATTCCTTTCTATATGATATGATATGATGCTTTTCTTTTCCAAAGTTTCTCATCATCAGTATTACTTATTGTGCTAGCTTCTCTATTTCCATTCATTTCTCATCGTCTGTACTTAATGCATGCCTTAATTTGTTTATACATAATAAATTGCAGTATATATGTGTGTGCTTATGCACACAGAGATATAAATAATATTTTCTTACTTTAATTTGATGAATTTATGTTTACGTCCGTACGTGAATAAGGAATAGAAGCTGTGCAGAGGAAAATAAAAGAGACGAGAGAGAGAGTTAAGGATTAAGGATCATCATGTGGAAGTTGAAGATAGCAGAAGGAGGAGAAGGGTTGATTTCAGGGAACAATTTCATAGGAAGACAACACTGGGAGTTCGATCCAAACACAGGAACTACACAAGAACGCACTGAGGTAGAAAGGCTACGCCAGGAATTCACCAAAAATCGATTTTCCTTTAAACAGAGCTCTGACCTCTTAATGAGGATGCAGGTATTTTATAAATTTTTTTAGGTGTTTGGACTAATTTATTTTGAATTTAAAATAGTTTATAATTAAAATTTTTGTATTTCATATTTAGTATGTAGGTATTTTGTATTTTGTATTTAATATGGTAGGGAAGTAAATTTTCTAGGCTATATGCATTTGGTTTGGGGTAAAAGTACGAATAATTTTTTTAGATAAATTATATTTGTAAAATTATATATAAATTAAAGTCTATCCATGAAACTTCCGTCCTTATGTTCACCTCATACCGAAGGCAATCTTTGAATTAATTTTTGGGTCAAAATTTTTCTCCTTTATCTTTTTTTTTCCAATTTAGTTTTTTTATCTTTAATAATTTGTAGGTTTAATTAATCTATAGATATATATAGTTTTACCAAATTTTTAATTAGGTCTCTATAGTTTAAAATTTTTTAATCAGGTACCTATAATTTCAAAATTAGTAATTAGGTCTATATAGTGAATAAAAATTTATAATCAAGTCTCTGGATATCTAACCACTACTATAAAAAAAAATGTGTGATTAAACCCAATATTGCTTATTTTTTTTATGCTAGTGCACACATAATAAAGGAGCCGGCAACAGTTTTAAGTTAATACTTTTTTTAGACTTAACTGAACTCATTTAATGTCAATAACAAAAGGATAAAAATCTGTCATGATGAGTTTCAAAGATAGTTTAATAACATTATTGAGTTTTTAGTCTCTAAAGG
This sequence comes from Dalbergia oliveri, assembly GCA_030441495.1. Classification (NCBI taxonomy): domain Eukaryota; kingdom Viridiplantae; phylum Streptophyta; class Magnoliopsida; order Fabales; family Fabaceae; genus Dalbergia; species Dalbergia oliveri. The sequence goes on from JAMLFY010000010.1 coordinate 29,876,872, forward strand.
TTTAAGCCGACTCATGTGGAGCTAACAATGGACGAAATCTAAGGATATTTTAGTTAATTTAGCATCTTTGTAATGGATGTTAGGTTTCGAAACTTGACTATAATATTCTATTTACTATAAATTAATTACAAAATTTTAGTTGTAGGGACCTGATTAAAAATTTAGTAAAATTATAAGGAAAAACAAATTATTAAACCTTATTTTTTAAAATTAATTTGGTCCTTAAGTACTTTTTCGATCGCATAACATAGAAAAAAATATACTTACATTGCACAAACGGTGCTAACATGAATATGACATGGATTAAGTGTTACATCAACATTTTTGTTAGTTATCTGACAGTAAAATAATGATAAAATTGAAGACAATTATTAAGATAAAAGATCAATTTAACAAAAATTAAGATAAGGAACCAAATTAACACAAATGAAGATAAGAAGTCCGAAATATCTATTTGACCAAATTTCTGAATTAGCTTGAATTTGTTGGTAATTTTTATATAGCTTTAGAGCTTCTCCGAAGTTTAATTCGGACTGACCACTAATTTTCATTGTTAAACTTTTCCTCTCTAATTTAGCCTTTTGACGTTCCGAGCAAAAAAAATTAAATAAAATAAAATAATTAGCTTTTGATCGACACTAGCTAAACCAACATTTATTTTACATTTTCAATTCTAATTTGTTTGAGCTGATCAATCTGGGCGTCGCAGCTCTCGCCTAGTGCCTGTGTAATTTGTTCTGCTCTTGGGCCCTTGGCCCCGCATTGAATAAAAAAAAAAAATAAATAACGCAATTATAAAGGTCAAAAAGATAGTTGAGCTAGGTTGGACCGAAACGGATCTAAAAAACTATTAAGGAGGGATCGAAAGTAAAAATTTATATAAAAGAAAAAACATTATAATAGATGCTAAGAAATAAAATTTTGGGATATACAAATATATGTATGTGGTATATATATTTACCGATATTGTGCACATCGTTTTATCGAAATTGTGCACAACGTTTCTTTAAATCATATAACTCATTAATAATAGAATTTGTGTGAAAAGTTTCAATAATCTTCTTCTCAATAAGAGATAATTAGCAATAAATTCATCTTTCATCTTTATATTTTTAGGTCTATTTTTCCAATATTCATAACTGAAAAATATATCTCAAACTAAAGTTGAAACAAGAAAAGTTAATACAAGACAAATCAAATAATCAATCAACAATATAATAAAGACTTTCCCCTCTTATCAACCCTTAATGAAACTATACCGATTGTGGATAAGTTATTCAATATAAAATAACTAGAAACATCAAATTCATAATGTTTAGCTAATATTCTAATAAGTGGTAGGTAATATTTATTTATTTAATTATGCTTATATTTGTATAATTATATTTGATCATATTTTTATAATTTATATTTAATTATGTTCATATATATATATATATATATATAAGTTTTGTTTGAGAGAGGGGGGGGATGACCTCTGCTAGCTCTCCCTTGTGTATGTCCCTGCGTTGGACCAAACTTAAATCAAACCTGATTTTTCAATTGAATTTTTTTTTTTTGAGTTCAAATTTATGAATAATGCATAACTATTATATTGATCAGGTAAACTTGACTTTTAGATAATGTATATAGATTTAGATATTATATACATAATAAACTATTAAATTTTAAAAGTAAAAATAACATAAGTTAAGTAAAATATTTAATTGAAGTATAAAATATCATAATTTATTACAGATTATTTTAAAAAGTATAGTTTTAAAGAATTATTATTTTCATTTATAAAAATCAAACCAACAAAGTATAAACCTATAAAAAATGTATCAAATCTAATTTCAAAATCCAAACTGAGTAAAATGGATTATAATAGATCAATAGGATAATGACACCCCTAAATGTAATTATTTTGGAATTTGGTAACATTTCAATAGTATTATTAAAATCATTAAAAAAATGTTATTAAATCTCTTTACTATACATAGTTTAAATAATATTACAGTGGAAATATTGTTACAGAAAATTTAAAATTTTTTATATTTTTGTATTTTTTTAAATTTTAGTTTTTAAATAATAAATTTTGCTTAGTGGTAGAATTTCAAAAACGTGGTTTAATAAATCTATCCGAACAAGATTAAAATGCAATTCATAACTGTTGATTTTCTTAACAATTGCTTATGGAATTTGTAATACTTATAAACTAAAATTCATTTGCAGAAAAAGTTTGACTTCCTTTACAAGTTCAATAGAAGAAGAAATTTATGATCATCCAAAACTAATTTATGATCTGTAGTTTTACTTTTGATTGACTGCATCACATCTTTTACCAGAAAAATTAACATATAATGCGCCGTCCCATAAACAAAGTATCAAGCCTTTTATTTTAAGTTTTCTTCCACTACCAAAAATAAAAACCTTTTATTTTAATAATTCTGTAGGTCTTAAGACTCTTAACGTTACGTTCTATAAGGCCAAAATATAAGATTAATTTATGAAACTTCAAGTTAAGAATTTCAAATACACTATAATACGAGATAAAAATCTGCGAAACACGAAACCAAATCTGTTAAAAACAATCTTAAATATGCTTCCTCAAATTAATTTAAATTCAAGAGTGATGATCATAGTAAAAATGGACCATTTTCAAAGTAAATTTTACTTATGATGTCCAGGTTCAAATCCTACAATCTTAAATATATTCTACCAAGACAATTAAACCATATCATTCTGGCAACTATATTCAAGCAAAACTGCTGGCTATCTAACAATACTTTCATCTCTTACTCAAGAGGTGAAAAGGGAGTGCGATCCTTGTTCGAACTCAAACTCACATCTTCTATGAGCATTGACTGATATAGAAATGGAGGGTTAGGAGGAGAACTCGAGTTAAAATCCTAGAAAATGAATAAACAAGATAGAAAATGGGAAACAATTTGTATTCTCGCATCCAATGAAAATTAATATTATGAGTAGATCAAGGGAGTGGCTATTACCACTCCCAAATATCTATTGTCACTCTCACTTTCTATAGTTTTTAGTTGATTTCTCTATAATATCCTTCTTCTTATATTTTAATTAAAACAATAGTTTAACATTGATTGTTCATTTTTAATCATAGTTTTATTTTAATTTATTACTATAATTATTTTATAATAATTTATTAATTTAAGTTAATTATAACTACGTATAATGTAAGTATTTTAAAGTTTTTAGTTCTATAAAAAAATCAATACATCTTTTGTAAAATTGTAATATGAAAGTTTTCATAAAATATTTCGAAGTCAATCACGTAAATATATCAGATGAAAGTTTGAATATTTATAACTACTTATATAATGGAAAAAAAAGGAGCATCCTCTGAAAATGTTCATGCTTTTTATCATCTCTCAAATCAGAATAATAATTTAATATAAATTTTTATTATCAATATAATTTTGTTTAAATGTATTATTAATTTAATCAATAATCATTTCAGAAAATTTGAAAAAAATTAATATTAATCGCATAATATTTATTCATTGAATGTTTAATAGTGTTGTTGTGAATTTTTGGGTTTGGCTAAGTTAAAGAATAAATCTAGCCAAGAACACAAACTTACTTTTGATTCCAAAGTGGAGGCCATTGTACCAAGAAGGGGGAATCTACTCCTTAGTTATGAGTTCTCCAACTATTTTAAAGAACAAAGTTTTGGATAAAGGCAATATGTGAAAAGAATATTTTATTGATGAACAAGAGTAAATACAATAACTTCACACCAAAGTATCACAATAAATTTAGAGGATAAAACTATACCTAAACTGAACTAAAATAAAAGAAAAAAGTACTGAAAAGTGAAAGATAAATGTAAAGTGTTGTGTTATCCAGGGATGCTTTCCTTGTGGAGTCCTCCATCCTTTAAATACTCACAGGTACAGGTACTCCAAGGGCTAATCCTCTAAATTGCATGCAACTTTCCACCCCCTTATGCTAACGACGTAAGTCTTGGGACAATTACTTTCGGTTTAAAATTTAAAACTCCCACAGCTGTTCCTTTGCAAAGTGACCACTAAAATTGGTATGATTTTGTATGCAATAACCGCTTTCTTCTCTAATTGACACATAAGTTCCTCACAATTGTAATAACTGCCTCATTCTCATGGATGTTGTAAAACAAGCTTATATGTTACTTTAAATACTATAAAATTGCACCTATTTTAATCTTTAAACCTTCAACCCATGTGGTTATAGGAGGTAAAATGCTAATTATTCTTTTTTTCATGATTAATCCACGTGCACTTAATTCTCATGAATAAAATTTCTTAACACAAATTGCTCTCTTTTAATGGGTGTATGCACAAACTATCCATACTTCAGCTTAGTCATTTTTTGGTGATAACAAGTAGTTATAATTAACTTATAGTACTACTAAAGTATTAATTGGATGGATGTTGATAAGAAGGTAAAAGTGCATTTGTTCTAATGAACTTGAAAAAGATACACAACCTTCGTACTTTTACATATTGAACAATAAATAATCGCATCTGTAAAATATCATGCGAACAATTTAATATGACCGAACTTATCAAAATTTTCTTATTAAAGAAAAATAATGAACAATTAACGTTCAACTATTATTTATTAATAATGAATAATTAATGTTAAACTATTATTTTGACTTTTTTTTGGGAGGAAACTATTATTTTGATTAAAATATAAGAAGAAAGGATATTATAGAGAAATCAACTAAATACTAGTGATGGTGAGAGCAACAATAGGCATTTGGGAGTAGCCGCTCCTGTAGATCAAATAAGCAAAACATAAAAAAATACCTTATCATCTTACCAAAAAGAATTGGCTTGACTCAGCTTACAAAGGAGAACCAGTGTGGTCCAATTCCACCAGGAGTGAAAGTGGGAGACAAAGAGATCGTAACCGCAGAAGCAGTGATTACAACAATCAGAAGGGCTATCAGTTTCTTTTCCTCTATTCAAGCACATGATGGCCACTGGCCTGCAGAGTGTTCTGGCAATATGTTTTTCCTTCAACCCTTGGTGAGCTCCAATTTTTGTCTATATATACTCGTTCTTTCTTAATTATTAGTTTATTACATGTTATTATTTTTAAATAAATAATTTCATAAATATAATTTTTAATATAAATAGATAAAATTTTATTACTTTTTTTTAGATAAAATGCTTGTTACCTCCTGAAAGTTTAGGTGATAGTTATTTTTATATATAGTAATTTTTGGTCAAATTATGCTGATATCTCATGTGATTAAGAAATATTACACAAGGCTTCTCTTGATTTGTCATGACTACATTGATCTTCTTACAAGGTAGCTAGTGTCATGTTTTAATTTGTAAGGGTACTCAGTGTCATATATCACAAAATATAAAATGTATCAAGTGTAATATCGCCTCAATCGTCCCAAGGAAATTTGGTGTATCACTACACCATGTTTGATTTTTAACATTATTTATTAATAAAATGTGTTGTTAAAACGTTTTAGTAACATTTAGAAAGCATTGCTAAAGCTATAAAAATAAAAACTTTTAGCAGCATTTTTCGTAGGCTGTATTGCGAAAAAGTTTCACCAATATTTTTATGTTTTAGTAGCAGTTATTAAATGGACACTTTCAATTTGTACCACACAGGAAGAAATAATGTGTCACTGGGAAAAAAAGTTGATACTTGAAAAATGACAAGGAACTAAATTTCATGAAAATAATGTGTAATTTATCTTTTTATTTTTTTGTACATTTTATATTGAATTAATATCAACAAACCGTTTTTTAAAAAGTGGATTATACAAAATATATTTTGAATAAAAACTATCAAATATAGATACATAAAATATTGAAAATTAATAATATTGAAAATTAATTCAAATTTTATTAATAATTCAAACATTGCTTTGGTGGTCTGCGCCAGGGCTGCAGAATCTTCGCACTATATAAACATGTATTGAATTATTTTAATAATTGTTTCTCACAAAAATTTTAAACCAATAATTATAATAATAATTTATATATATATAAAAGGGACTCTTCACAATAACTATCCATTTGATGTACAACTTTAATAATTCCAAAAGTACCCTCTAACTTCTCGTTTTTTAAATTATTTTTTCAATTTATTATTTCTTTCTTAAATATTTTAGAAAAAAAAAAATATAAATCGTGCATGTCAATTTGCTAGTAAAAATAATGATAATAATAATAATATACTATAACGAACATTACATTTATCATACTGGTAATTGTTTTAATATAAACATGTACGTACACATTAGTGAGCATGCCCTTTGCCTATTTATCTTAATTATTAACATATGTGCAGGTAATAGCACTCTATGTTACAGGATCACTTGATGTTGTTTTCGGACCAGAACACAGGAAAGAAAGTATTCGGTATTTGTATAATCATCAGGTACATTTTTTTTTTGTTCAATAAATTGAACTGCCATGGGCAAAGCACTAATGGCTAAACGGCTCCACCAACTTATATGGCCTTGAAGGGTGAAAAATGAAATAAAGGCTTGAACAAGATTTTGATCGTTATTGTTGTTATTAATATTGGTTTTAGTCCTTATAATTTTAACTTTTAAGGTTTAATCCTTTTTACAGTTTTCACCAATTTAGTTTTTAGTCCCAAAGTCAAGTCTCGATCCTTATTTTTTTTTTTCACTTTTTCAGGTTTCAGTCCTTATTATAATTACTATGTTTATAAAATTTTAGTCACTGTAATTTAATTTATTTTGATTTGGTTCTTGAAAGATCAAAACTCAAATGATAGGAAATGATGAGAATATACAAAAAAAATTAAATAATTATTATAAGGATTCAAACTAAAATTCGATCCAACTATAAGTCAAAATGATAGGCAAACCATGAATATGTGTATTCGTGTACTTTATTTTTTGATGATCAGTGAATAAAAAATTAAACTTTAAACTTTATCCGTGCTCACTTAGCCATGAATTTGTGAAACTATGGTATGTTTGAGTTTAGATTTTATAAGAAAAGGTTTGTAATACCCTATAGGTCCTTCCTTTTCCTCCAAACTCTAATCGGCGATGAAAAAGGCTGGCTTTGGTGGCCTTCTTTGCGATGAGCTAATTAATTTGTCATTCAGATTCTCATTTTGGCCGTTGATCTCATCTAACTTGAGATATGGAAATCATTTCAATATAACGTGAACAAATCTCAATACTAATAATATATTTAGTTGGGGAGTAAAAATAAAGGTGAAAGTTTTATGGAAGAGTTTCATGTAAAATTACATATGAAATTCATTCAATAAAATTTTGCACCTATTGTTACCCCATAACCAAATATGTTGGAGATAAAAATAAAATGTAAAAATTTTAATGTATTCATGAAAATTTACACTCATTTTTATCCTCCAAACCAAATACACCTTAAGATTGTAAAACTTTTTTGTAAAATCATCTAATCATATTTTGTCACACAAATGAAATATGATTGGTTCTCACTCTACTATTTCAAAAATCATGCACATGGAAAAATTTAATTGGATGATTGTATAAAAAAAACTTACACAATTAATACATCAAAATTAAATCCATATATTATAGCATAAGATTTTTCAATTGTTAACATTATAGAAATAATTTTTTTATTAGCCAATATTCTTAATAAACCATAGCACTAAATTGAAATATTTAAAAGTTTAATTTTTATATACCAACATTGTAAAATAATTTTAAATTGTTAGTCAATAGAATTTTACCAATATAACAAATTATGGTGGGTGTTTGTGATAATAGGTAATTATTTTTTGTGATTTATCACATTATTGCTGAAATTCTACTAGTTGACAGTTTAAAATAATTTTATACCGTTAGTTATATGTGTTAGTGTATAGAGATTATTACTTCAATCCAATCTTTAATTAAAGTTTCGAAGTTGACAATGTTAATTAACTAAAGTTGACACTCTTCAACAACACTTTTCATGTTAATGGACACCATAGCAAGGAGTGGATCCGTTTAAATTACTTTATACGTGATTTGACCAATTATTGATTGGCATTTTCTCACGAGACAGAATGAAGATGGTGGATGGGGATTACATATAGAGGGTCACAGCACAATGTTTGGATCAGCATTGAGCTATATCGCCTTAAGGATACTTGGAGAAGAACCTGAAGATGGCGAAGACAGGGCAATGGCCAGAGGCAGAAAATGGATCCTTGACCATGGTGGTCTAATAGCTATTCCATCATGGGGAAAGTTTTGGGGCTCGGTAAACACGTTAATTGCCTTTTTCTTTTTTTTGGTTACATTTGAGTCACTTCAACTTTTAGTTCTCTACTGCATCTAGACACATCACAATATAAGCACATGTATATGCAACATACTTGATTTGGTGAAGGTACTTGGGGTTTATGAGTGGTCAGGCTCCAATCCATTTCCACCAGAGTTATGGCTTCTACCCAGATTCTTCCCTGTTCATCCAGGTTCGTCTCAAGAGTCACAGGGTTCCTCAATTTCTTTGTGCAACCATTTGCATGTTGTGTCTTTTTATCTACGTCATTTGCCAAATAATATTATATATATGCTAGGGAACCTCATCTGTTACTGTCGCTTGGTTTACATGCCCTTGTCATACATATATGGAAAGAGGTTCGTGGGTTCTATTACTGGCTTAATCAAGTCTCTAAGAGAAGAATTGTACAATGAGCCTTATGATCAAATCAACTGGAATGAAGCTCGAAGTAATGTTGCTAAGGTCTATGGAATCTCTTTTCTTTTTTTCTTTTTTGAAAAAATGAATCTTTATCTTAATGCTTATTTATTGTTTTGATTTGTCTTATGCCTAATGCCAAACACAAGTTTCAATTTCACATATCTATCCTATGAACATCCCTTTGGACAAATTTAAATATTTTGAACATTGTATATCTGAAATTCAAATGGCTTGAAATTTTAGGAGGATCTATACTATCCACATCCTCTCATCCAAGATATGGCATGGGGATTTTTTCATCACGTGGGAGAGCGTTTGTTAAAGTGCTGGCCTTTTTCCATGCTTAGGCAGAAGGCACTAGAAACCACAATTAATCATATACGATACGAGGATAAGCATAGTAATTACCTTTGCATTGGAGTTGTAGAGAAGGTATATAACAAGCATTGCCACTAGATTATTGTAGTTATTTATAGTTTTATCCATAAGCACAATTAATTAGTAATTACTGGATGCAAATGGAAGGTGCTGTGTTTAATTGCGAGCTGGGTTGAAGATGCTGATTCAGAGGCATACAAACTTCATTTAGCTCGAATTCCTGATTATTTCTGGCTTGCTGAAGATGGCTTGAAACTTATGGTTAGCATAACCTTTTTTTAATAACTCTCTCAAAGTTCATTTTAATTCTTTAAATATATGGTGACACCACGTTAATCGGTTGTTTTGGTTTATAAGCGGCATCAAATTAATTATTCAATATTAATTCGGAGAATAAATTTTATCCACCAAAGCTGTAATATTTGATGACACTTACGAATAATGTTAACAACATGAACTAAGATTGAAGTACCACTTTTGGTTTATTTGGTACTTCTAAAATACACTTGGTCAATGAGATTCAAATTAGGATCTCATACATACTATCCAAATTGCTCACCACTAGACCAATTTTAATGCCTCACCCACTTTTGGTTTGAATGAAAATGGATGTTTCAATAAATAAAGCCTCGTCTACTTAAATAGAAGCTCATTTTGAGCGAAATGCTCTATAAATTTTGTGTGCAAATGCATTAAATTAATGAGTATATGTACATCATTAGTACAATAGTGAACATAACGCTTAGTATTTAATTGAATTTTTCTTTCTTACTTTAAATTTTATCCACTTAAACTCCCCAGTATACTAGTTTTATTATTATTATTATTATTATTATTATTATTGGTTTCGAGTATACTAGTTTTATAGGTGAATTTGTATTATTTTTAGAAAAATCTTATGCATTGCTATTGCTTGTTAATTATTTTTTCTTCCAGGGTGTTGGCACTCAAACGTGGGATGCAACTTTTGCTGTACAAGCGATACTTGCTTGTAATGTGAGTGAAGAGTACGGACCTACACTCAAGAAAGCACACGACTTTGTGAAGGCTTCGCAGGTAGTAACTATCTGTTTGTCATCCCATGCCTACAATTTATATTCGATGCAATAATTACCATTGAAAGAAACTTATAATGTTATCTTTAAGGTTCGGGAAAACCCATCGGGTGACTACATCGCAATGTATAGACACATTTGTAAAGGGGCGTGGACATTATCAATGCAAGATCAAGGTTTGCAAGTCTCTGATTGCACAGCAGAAGGACTAAAGGTTCACCATTATTCTATCAAACGTATACAGTTTATCTTGGTCTTAGTGTCAGTTGAAGACTTGATGAATTGAAGAACCAAATTGATACCACTGAAGGGACAACGTAACTCTGATAACGTTAATTATGATTGATAAATGGAGGATCAATGAGATAGTGAATTATATATATTCAAAGGACCAACATTAATGTTTTAACTAAAAGTAAACACCCAGATTTGCCATTAACAAAAACTGTCTCGGACAAAATAGTCCTTAAAAAAAGGTAAATAGCATAAATCATCTTTGAAATTTGATTAAATTTCACTCCATCCCATGCTTCCTCAAAATTGCACTCTACCCATTAAATTTAAATAACAAATAAAAATTGATGTTTTAATATAACTTTCTAGTTTTACATAGTATATGATGAAAAATATAAGTTAAAAATATTCAAATATCTTAAAAGATAGAGCATTATATAATATTTAATTTTTATATTTCATTAAATTAATAAATGATTATTAAAATTGAAGTAAACAATAAATTACATCAATATAAATTATAATTTTAAATAATAAAAACTAATAATGGTTTATAATAACTATAAACACAAATAATAAATCTTTAAAATAATATGTATTTTTAAATTTATAAATAAATAATTAATGAATGTTTTATTTTAGGATTTAATTTTTAATCCCTAATAGTGTAAAAAAGTTTTACATAGTCATCCAATTATTGTAATGCCACATACATTAGTAAAAATACTTAACTTTTACCTTTACTACTTAAAAAGTCATATAAAATAAGATATTTGATTGAATGATAGTATAAAACTCTTTTTCACTATCAGTGCATCAAAATTAAACTCTTTATTTTATTATAATTTTACTTTTTTTTTTGCTAAATGTTTGTTTAAGATTAGAATCATTTGTAATAGTAAGAGGATAATTGTATATAATGTAATGTAACATCTTATACAATGTCACATCAAATACTATATAATATTAAAATTTTAACATGCCTAATACTATCACATTTTATACTATCAAGTATTATCATATCAAACCTTATTCTATTAGGGATACCAAATTTAAGGATATATTTGTGAGTTTAGATTTTAGAGGAAAATATGACTTCTAGAAATTTTGGTTATTTTGACTTGTTATCATAATAATTAATAATTAATATTCATATTCATATTATTATAATTATTAATAATTACTATTAATTATTAATATAACAAGTGGGTGGAGTGCAAATTTTGAACACGAAAATGGTAGAGTGCAATTTAGCCAAACTTTAAATGTGGTTTATGCTATTTACTCTAAAAAATATAGTACAAATTAGTTCATTTTTATTATTTTAATGGGCTAATTTGTCCTATTTATACTTTTATCAGAAATTAATATTATCTATTTTTATAAGTTGTCAATGGTCGATTTGTCCTGTTTAAAGACCACATAAGGTAATTATTTCCTAGGAGACTAATTTATCTGACCCTGTTTTTATAAGAGATTAGGTGTACTTTTCAATTAATTGTGAAGTAGAGAGGCACCAAAAAAAAATGCTAGATAATCAGAAATTTATTCAGAATTTTATACCCAGAATAATTTAGCATAATTATTAATCTTTAAATAAATTGTGAGTCATATCATTTTATCTCTTTTAATAATTATTATGATTTCTATCAAATATTTTATAATTTTTTTCCTAGATGTGAAGCTATTACTCAAAAATAAAACACTCCTTTTATTATTTATTTATTACAATACTCTACGCTCATACACTTTTCACTACCTCAGCTCACCAATGCATCTTTCTTAGGTAGTGCACAATAGGATACCCACTTTAGCACTATCTCACTCCATTGACTCTCTGCTCAAGCACCGTCTCACGCACACTCCTCACGTTCCACTAACACACTGACTTTTCCTAATTCTTGAAAGTTACAGTATGTTTAGTAACTTCTGGTGCTGACTTTTCATTTATTCTATGTAGGTGGGGCAATTTTATTTCATTGTCATGATCTCTTTTGACACTGACTAACTTTGACGTTTAATTTGCGACTAACTTGTAGGCTGCGCTTCTATTCTCGAAAATGTCAACTGATCTAGTTGGGGAAAAGATGGAAACAGATAAATTCTATGATGCTGTTAATGTCATCCTCTCTCTACAAGTACGTTTTTTAATTTAAATCCTCTGTGTCACTCACCTTTTGAGTATATAATTATATGATACTCTTGCATATCCCTTCTGATTACAGAGTAAGAATGGCGGTTTCTCTGTTTGGGAGCCTAAAAGAGCATATAGTTGGGTAGAGGTAAGAAATCTTGCAAGCAGTGTAACTTGTTGAATGTAAGATTAACAACATTGTCTTAATTGAGTGATGAGAAAACATGTCTACTGCAGAAATTCAATCCAACTGAATTCTTTGAAGGTTGTTTCATTGAGACGGAGTAAGATTACTGTGACAAACATGTTGATGTATTATATTGGTCTATTCTTGCCACTTATTGGGTTTATTTGTGACATAGGTATGTAGAATGCACATCATCAGCAATACAGGCATTGGCTCTATTTGGAAAGCTATACCCAAATCACAGAAGAAAGGAAGTAGATCACAGCATTTCCAAGGCAATCTGTTATATTGAAAACACACAAAATCCTGATGGCTCATGGTATTGTACCTTTTTGTCCTTTTTTTATCTCTTCTACTAATAACTTTATCTTATACATTATACCCTAATTTTCTTTACATTTGTAAGTTCTAACTTTTGATGTGTCTATCTTACTTGGTGTGTTATAAGACGCTCTAAATGACTTACAAGTGCTATAACTACTAGTTTTGTATTAGCTTAAATTATTGGTTTTATTATTCTATAAGATCATGCAGTTTTATCCAAGTTTCAATTAGCTAGGTTCCTATATTTAAAAAAATAACACTCACCTAAATTAATTTCTATCCTATTAATATAATCAGATGAAATGATGAATGCTATAGTGAAGTATTGAACGCCATATCCCAGTACACAAAACAAATATAAAAAACTATCAGAAAAATAAAATAAAATGACAAGAAGAAATGCATCATATGACAATTGCAAGCTAACACAATGTGCAGTCTGCAAAGCAAATCTGACTTAAGCACACCTTAGGAAAACTTTTTTTTTATTAATGCTTATAAAACTAAAATAAAAAAGGCACCATTCAAAATGCCTCAATATAAACATCAAGATTAAAAAATAAAAGAAAAAAATTTAAATTCCTCAATTACACTTCATTGTGCGAAGTAATATAAGAATATTATGAAAAGGAAAATGCTAGGTTTATAATTATTTGGGGAAAAAAAATTCATATCACTAAATCTGTGCTAATATTATACATATAGTGTGAGAAATCATAATAAAATATGGGATAGTACAACTATTATTTTATCAAATCATAATAGTTTAGGTTAGGAATTGTGAATATCTTGTTATAAATTACCACCGTGCTGCTCATCTGTGGTCTACATTGCATATTGTATCAGTCTAAAACAATTATGCCAAAGCTCAATAACTTTTATACATAAATATATTTTCATATTAGCTTAAGTATTGGAAAGGATTTTTTCTCAGGGATTTGTAATTTCTATGGAACAAAATTAAAAGATATGAATTTTAGTTAAAAAATATTTGCTTAATTTGTATACAGTAAAAGCAAATGAAAAGAGCCACACAGGACCCTTGTCCTTTGGAAACAAATAAAGAAAATATTAGGGTATGTTTGGTTTGAGTTTTCAATTTTCAGTTTTCATTTTTAGTTTTTCAGTTTTCAAGATTTTGTAAAGGAAATAATGAAAATTTGATGGAAATAAAAATTGAAAATTGGAATTTGTAGTTTTCAAAATTTTCAGTATTTCCTTCACAAAATTTAGAAAAATAGAAACTGAAAACTCAAATAAAGCAACCCTAAAAATGAGTAACTAAGATGAGATGCTTTACATCATAAAGAGAAACTACTAATGATGGAGTATAGTTACATATTTATTTGTTTGTTATGAATCCATGTTTTTTGTTGTTGGTTTTTAGCTTGTTAGGGTGTGTTTTAAGCTATATTAGGCATGATAGTATAAGTTAATAGCCCTTGTCCATTGTTTCATATAAACAATGTATTGTATAAATTTATCCACCAAAAGTCAAAACACCCTTATATACATCAAAATGCTATATAACTTAATCCAATATGGAAAGACTATATTAGGCCTGATTAGCTTTAAAGTCACTTTTATTTTTAAATGTTTATTAAAATAAAAATAATTCTTAAATAAATAATAACAAATAAAAATAGTTCTTAATAAAATTATTTCATAATAAATAAATAATGTTACAAAATAATATATGATACCAATTTAGTTATATATAATAAAAATAAAAATAATTATAACTGGTAAATAATAAATTAAATAAAACAATAAATATTTAATAACAAATAAATATTTTGAATAAATATATAATATAAAAATTATAAATCATTAACTAGTAAAGTATATAAATGAATAATAAATAGTATATAATATATAAAAGTAAGGATTAATAGTAAAAATATTTTGGTTTAATATTTATTTTTAAATTAAAAAATATAAAACAGTATATTTAATATTTATATAATTTATTGGAATAATAAATACTTATAAAATATTGAAATAAATAATAACATTTAATTTAAATTAAATTTAATAATTAATTAAAAATCTTATTTCATTTTATTTAATATTTACTTATAAAATTAGAATTATTTGTAAATAAATGAAAATATTATAGAATATAAAATATAATATCTTATACAATGTTATATCAAATACTGTATAATATGAAAAGTTTATTAAGTTTTATACTATAATAGCTTATCCTATCAAGTCTTATACTATCGACCCTTATCCTATCAAGCATACCAAATGGCCCTATACGAGAGTTGGTTTTGTGTTGTTCATTCAGTTAGAGTTGGTTAGCTTGCAATAAGCTAGGCAATCCCTCAATATAAATGTAACTCTCCAATTACCTAAATGAGTTGCATGTGTTATTTTATACATGAACCTCATCTACGTAAATTTTACCCATAATTTTACTCTCCAACCAAATATACCCTCATATATGTATCATCAATGAAAAGTCCTCTTCATCATTTCTGAAACTCTCTCTAAGCTTTCTAAGCACTATATCTCTTTCTCTTTCAATCTCCATACTTGGCCCTGATACCTATACTTTCTAAAGAGATTCAATTCGAAATTGTATTATGTATTTTTCATGTAACTTGTCCCAGTTATATTTTGTGACAAGCTCATTTATACTTGTACACCCAAAAGAAATTAAAAAAAGGACCAAGTTTCATAATTTACTATTGATGATAAATACTTGTATAGGTACGGTTGTTGGGGGATTTGCTATACTTATGCTGCATGGTTCGCCGTAGAGGGACTAACAGCTGGTGGAAAGAACTATCATAACAGTGCTTCCTTACGCAAGGCATGTGAATTTTTGTTGTCAAAGCAACTGCCTAATGGTGGATGGGGAGAAAGTTACTTATCAAGCCAAAATAAGGTATATTACATTCATTGTGCTTTCAATACATAGTGCACAAAACTAAGAAGATAAGGGAGTAGATTAAAGAATCCTCATACATCAAACTTGCACTCACATATCTTGATTTCCTTGTCAAACAGGTGTACACAAATCTAGAAGGTAATCGTGCAAACTTAGTTCAAACTTCATGGGCTTTGTTGTCCCTCATTAAGGCAGGGCAGGTTAGTAAACAAAGGTTTTGAACTTTGGTAGTTTTGTATAATTATAAATTTTAAGCTCTTGATCCCTTTGGCAAATCTCTACAAATTGCAATGGTCAAATATCTATGGAAGGGATACTGTTAGGGTGGAATAAGAAGGAAAGTTGTCGTTGTTAATAAATATATTAAAACTATAACTTAACGTATGTCCTAAATCTTTTACATGGTTACTCCTGAATAAAATGATAAAAATAATAAAATATATGTAGCATAGAGGCCGGATAATATACATGACATGAATGATAATGAGTTAAGTTTGAGATAGTTATGTATTAAAAGAAAAGAAGAAATTTTCTAAATGAATGCAACTTAATTATGTTATTGTGCTAATTATTATTAATCTTTTTACTGAAAAAAGGCTGAGATAGATCCTACACCTATAAACTGCGGAATAAAGTTACTCATCAATTCACAAATGGAAGATGGAGACTTCCCACAACAGGTAATTCATCCTATCAAATCTAGTTAGCATTTAGTAATTATATGTATGTTTACCTTGTCAAGATGTTTTATTCATTGTCGAAAGAATTACAGGAGATCACTGGAGTGTATTTTAGGAATAGTGCACTGCAGTACGGATCATATCGGAACATCTTTCCTATATGGGCTTTGGGGGAGTATCGTTGTCGGGTTTTGTATGCATGAAGACCAAGTGCATCAACTCAACTTCATGCCCTTCAACTCGTTAAATTCTTGGCTTTGGTTATACATGTTTGTCACCTAGCTAGCTACCATGTGGAATGTAGTTTTCATGAATTATATATATTGCTTGTTTGCAATAAGCGATCAGAAATATGTTTGTGTGTGTGTGATTATGGTGCAAGTAAACTTTCTTCAACTATCTCTTCTATTTTGTGAGCAGGGGTGGAAACAGGTCTAGCAACCTGTGATAAGTAGTAGGATCAGAATGTAAGAAATAAGAAAGAAATAACACACCATAGATTAAATGAATAATTGAGATTACACTTCAAAAAATGGCTCTTATTTACTGATTTATTTATTTTGCTTCAAAAGAGATAAAGACCAATAACCACCAACCACTGAGCCACCATTGCCAAGTTTCACCCACAAAGCCACCCGCTGCAAGCTCTAAGTACCCAAACCTGGGCACATCTTATACCTTTCTTCCATAAGCTTCAACACTATCCCAGTATCCTTACCTTCTCAAACTTCTCCTAGCCATAACATCGAGCTAAGAAAGTCCCAAACTTCAGTGCATACGCTATCTCCTATCCTTCTCATCCAAAACTAGAGTTTCAAATTGTGGATTATATCACGTGATGTGGTCGCAATATGCGGTTGGTCCCAGCGAAATCACATCGGATCACAATTAAGGTGTGATACATTTTCACATAAATTGACGACAACGCAACTACATCAAAATCACAATAAGCTATAACATACCGCAGACTACATCAAGGCTGCAACAAGTCGCTACGGGTTATTTTTCAATTTCCAGACACGTAAAAATTTTATGCCACATCAGCTATAATAAGCGTTCTGACTCTGTCGCAATAACATCCGTGACCACAATCGCAATTTAAAACACTGTCCAAAACTGAATAAATAGAGCTACAATTGCTATAAGACTTGAAAAAACACCTCAATCACTAAATTATATGTACCAACATAGGGTTCAATAGAATAATCTTCAAAAATTTAAGGTAAATAGAAGTGGAGAAATATTTGGTGTACAACATTTTATTACAATAACTTTATACCTCTAGTGTATAGAGGCATATGGACCCTACACTTGTTTTGTTTTCGCACGCCTAGACACTAGAAGTGTAAAGTTATTAAAAAAATACTGAACACTAAACATTTCTTATAGAAGTGTCTCCCCACTGCACCATCACCAACAGTCTCATCCACAATGACATGAAATGCTACCACCTTTCTTCCCATGACACCAGCGGCCAAAACCAGACTGCGGAGGGCGCTTTCTAAGCCCAGATAAGCGATTTTTCAAATAATTTATCTTGCAAATTTCCCAGACACACACTTTAAGTGATTTCAAAATCTACCCACATTATTGTGTGTATTTGAAAGAAAAACTATAAGATTATTATTTCAACAATTGTTTATTTATATAATTGCTTGTTTATACGATTATATGAAAATTAATTTTTATTTAGACAATTCAACCTAAAAAAAATTGTTTGTACGGTATTAAAAAATATTTTTTACTATAAATTATTTATAAAGGTATATAATGATTTGTTTATATTATATAACTAGTCGTTTGACCCATAGTATACATAATGGTAATGAAAGATATTGAAAAGGAAAAGTAATTTAATTAAATATGCCTTATGGTAACAAAAACTCTAATTCATATATTCATTTTACTTACCTCATTGCCATTATAACTTAAAGAGTAGCATAAAAACTCTAAGCCATTAATCACTTCTTGAAGCCTACTTCTCAAACCCTTATTGCCTACAAAATCTCTCAAATGCATCACACTCATATCTCAAGTTGAAAATTCTAAAACAATTGCCCTAAAAATGAACTACTATAAGAAATTCCAAAATTTCTTATTTATTATTTCTTATACTTGAAAAAATATCATTAACAAAAAACCAAAAAAAGACGAGAAATATAGTTGAAAGGATAAAAACCAAATGAATTTAAGAGAAACAAATAAAAACACATCTCAAATCATATATAGAAATTTTTTGATCTATTGATCAAGTTAACTTAATCAATCAATTGATATAAAAAAATTGAATCCATATATTTAAATATATTAGCTGTTTGTTATTTTAAAAATCAAAATTAACAATGTATAATTTATGTAACCCATGCAAGGCATGCGGTAAAATATCTAATTATAGTATAATGTAGAGAATTCTTATATATTGTAATAATTTTTTGATCAATTATATATTATAAGAAGTAAATTAGATATGATATGTCACAATAAAAGTGTTATGTAATTAATGTTATTGTTTAAATTTTGAATTTAAATTGGAGTGTAATTAATTAATTAGAGAGTGATTGATTGATAATGTTTATGTGTTAGTTGATAATATTTATTGGTATAAGTTATCGATGATGATAAATATTTGACATCGTTTTAATTAATAAAACAACTTTCAATTAAAATAACTGTCACGTGCAAGATTTTTTTAATTAAAAACCACTATTTAAAATTCAACAAAATCTTATAGAAGGACAATCCGCCGTATGGTAAAACTTTATCATCGGATTGCTTCCTAATTATACAGAACATATTTATATGAATCTGATTTATGTATCAAAATGAATATGCATTGATTTAAAGATGGTTTTGAAATTAAAGTTATAAATTTGTACCTAATTAAAATAGTTGCAACTACCAAAAATGCAAAAATAAAAATGATTGTGAAATACACCTTTTATTTTATTTAATTTTAATGTCTTTCGTGAAATCCATTACCATTGTTTAAGAAATCCAACAAGTCTCCACATGTATGTATTTTTCACGTCATTTTTCATTCTTAATTTGGGTGTTGTTTTGCCTTCTTTGACTTGGAACATTACAGGTTAAGATTTTGCCCTCCTTTGCTTTCTTTTGGATTGGTCCTTTGCTAGTTTTATTTCCTTGCCTTTTTCTCTTTTGGTTGATCTGTTCTGTGAGGGTGTTGGTTCCTTTTTTTCCCTTCTTGTCCATGCTTTTGGTCTATGCATGTACTTTGCTTCCTCTTTTTTGGGGTTAAGCTTATTACAACTATCACCAAAAAAAAAAAAAAAATTCAATAGAAAATCTTTGCGGATCTGAAATGAAACATGAACAATAAGAATACATTTCAAACCATGGACACACTTACGATGTCAATTTCTCATCGGGGCATCGAGTTGCCATTCAATATTGGATAAAAACCCCAGATATGGAACTGATTTGCAGTGGAGTTAAGCCCCTAAATGATGCTCCTAAGGCCAATATCCAAATTTTCACTAAAACTTTCATAGGAATTCCTGAAAAAAAAAAAAGAAGGGAATATGACAGAGGCGACCCAAAAAGAAAGTATAATAAGCTATTGAGAAAGAAGATAAATAAATTATGAAAAGCATAGTTTTATTGATGAGTTCTGTCTATTAATTAGTCGATGATAGTCATCAGTGTAATGATGGAAGGTAACTCCATTGGCTCTGTTCTTCCTGTATGGTGCTATTGTTCCGCTTTAGTGCTGTGCCGTAGATTCCCACCAATTGTGTTGTGCGACAGCTTTTGTTTTCTTCTTCTAGTCTTTATTTTTGTTTTACCTGTGTCCCTATGTTGATTCTTTCATCTTGACTTGTCGCTCCCGAACTCTTTGGTTTGGTTGAGCATTTGACTATGTATAAAGACGCAGAAAATAATTTGATAAGTAAAAGTGAAAACGTAGAAAATTCTGTAAGAGGATTGAGAAAGGGTGGCTCATAGTTTACTCCCCCTAAGATTTGCATCATTGAATGGCCCTCTATCTAAGGCCGTTAGATGCAGTTTGAAGGGTTTAGATCTAGAGATATAATAATTATATAAAATTAAAAAAATACAATAATAATTTTAAAGTTAAAAATAATAATTTCTAAAGGAGGAATCTGATTTTTTCCGGGACTTGTAGTTTCCAGATCCATCTCTAGAAATATTCTGGATTGTTCCCCAATTCACAATCAAGTAACCAAGAGTAACCAGATTTAGCAGAGTAACTTCCTGATAAATTCGCATCCCAGGTAACTACATCAGCCACTGGCATCAATTCAGAAATGTGGAAGTTACATATTTGTAAGCGAATGTCTTCTGGAATTATAGTTGCAAGTATTTCCAGGTGCCAATCTCCATTTAAAAAGACATCCTTAATACAAAGATCAACGTCTTGAATATTTACAAAAGGAACAAAGTTACAGAGATTGCCTATAGGGAGCCACAAGTCATACCAGAGAGAGAGATCCCCGCAGCCAATCTTCATTCTAAACCTCTCATGAAGACAATCGCGAGCTTTAACAATCGATTTCCGAACAGGGGAATCTTTGGGCTTGGCCATGGCCTGAAGAGGAGAAGCACCTCTTAAATAAGTGGACCCAAGAAGCCGGACCCAAAGGTTACCAGGAACATTCAATAAGGCCCAAAGAAGTTTCCCCAACAGAGCAGTGTTGGCGAGACGAGCTCGACGAATGCCAAGACCACCGTGGCTTCGAGGTCTTGAAACCATATCCCAGTTTTCCCCTAGCAGATCTCGCTCCTCCACCTTGCCTGCACCATCCGGTGGCTTTGTGGGTGCTGGCACATACGTGGAGTTGTCTTCCATACTTCTCCAACTTGAGTTGAAGGCCTTGTTTAGTCCCTTAAACAAAGAGATGAACCTTATTAATTGTTTAACATTATTCATTCTAATCTTTCACCAAACAACTTTCCTTTTCCGGGATAAGATAAGCTTATTATTATTATCCCAACATCAAGACCTCTCTTTATTGTTTTGTTTTGGTCTTGGTTGAGAGGTCATATCACCACCATTAACCGATCCAAGTGAACTGGTCACTCTTCCTATTAAAGTCGGGGACAAGACATGACTGCAAGTTCAATTGACATATAACACCGTATCAAGTCACTTCTTATCAATGGTTGGATAAAGTATGAATCTCATTTAAATATGTTACATATTCAATTTAATAATAGATAAAGATATAACATTTCATATTAAATGAGTATAAATAATATTTTTAATAGATAAAGACTCTCATCAGTAAACACCAAACGACTATTTAATTCCTTGTGAGGTTATCACAGCATGACGAGACCCTTGCTAGTTGAATATGTTGATTGGATAGATACATTTTATAAAATTAGTAGTTTAAATACATAATTTAATTTTTATGTATAGATAATATAAATTTTTTTAATATTATTATTCAATTAAACTATTATATTTACATGACTTTTTTAAGTAGTGAATATAAAATTTATTCATTTTAGTTGATGTGTCAATAATGATTGAATGATAATATAAAATATTTTATACTATCAGTACATAAAAATTAAACACTTTATATAATATAATGTTTAAAATTATTTTCTAAAATATATTTTTATTAGAAATAATTTATTCTCAGTCAAAAAGTAATAAATTTATTATTTTATAGTTATATTTTTTAAAAATTTTATCAAAATAGCTTATACAATTTGCAGAAATTAAATACCTTCTTTTACTAAAAATAATATAAAATAAGAAAAACAGTTGGAGATATATCATCTCTTATTTATATAACCAGATATTAAACTAAAGTAAAAATTAATGGAATCGGTTAAATAGCCTATTAAAGCATATCGCTCATCCGCTGGTAATTCTTCAAGTCTCTCCTAGGAAACCTCTATGGTGAGGACCTATATCAGGGTGTTTACAATCCCCTAAAATTAAATTCACTCATTAATTAAAATTTAATTTCTTAATTTGAAATTAAATTTAATCTAAGAATTAAAATTCTCAGAAAACTCAAATTCATCAAAACCTTTAAAAGTAAATCACACTCAAATGTGTTTGATTTGGTATGGGAATTGAACTCCAATAAATAAAAATAATAAAATAACATTATTAGCAAATAATGTTTTATTCCTAACCTATTAATGAATAAAATAGTAAAACCAATGAAATCAATTCATTTTTAGACACATTTCAAATCAAGAATTAAATTTAATTATTGATAGAATTCAATTTAATTCCATCTCTTTAAAACATTCCAAACACCTTGTAAGGGACTTTAATGTTTAATTAAAGGGTAAAATATATTTTATCCTTCAGAACTTTAGGTCATGTACAATTTACATCTAACTTTTAAAAATATACATCGCAACACTTAGACTTTTCAAACCGTGGAAAACACTCCCTTCAATTAAATTGACATTCGTTTTCATCATTAATTAGTCATGTACATGTCACATGCACAATTAAACGGATGAAAATATCCTTAATTTTAATTAAATTTGTCAACCTTAAACCTTTTTTCACTCAGAAATTGACAAAAATACCCTTTAAATGCTAGAGTTTGATTGTAACAAAAGGGTATTTTTGCCTATTTTGAGTGAGGGAGGGTTTAGGGCTGAGAAATTTGATTAAAATGAAAGGTATTTTTATCCCTTTAATTATACCTTTGACATATACATGACCTACTTTATGGTGAAAACGAATGTTAATTTAATAAATGGGGTATTTTGCAATGTTTGAAAAGTCTAGATAGTGTGATGCATGCTTTAAAAAATAAAGATATAAACTACATGTGAATAAAATTCAAGGTGTAAAATACAATTTACCCTTTAATTAAATTAGAAGTCATTCCACTTGCTTGCAAGTAAGAAACGACGGAGTTACTTTTTTCTGTTCTTTTTTTTTTTGCGAAAAAAACTGCATTTAAATTTGATATTCAAATTCTTGATGTTTGGGAGCTATTACATTGAATATGGGTTAATATGGTTCCACAAAGATGCAATGAAATATTCTCCAATTAACTAACATCTCAATGATTCCAATTACTTTGATAATTGGGTGAGCTATGAGTGCGTTGAAAGAGTTTAGTCCATATGTCTTTTTTTTTTTTTTTTTCCGACGAAATCACCAATATCCGGGTCTCATTATAGGGATCCAACTTGACTCAACTGAAATCCATGAGTTATTTGATATTTATTGTTATGTATATCAAAACATTAGAAAACATATTATGTACAAATAATATTTTTTTGTATATTTATATAATTATTATTATTATATAAAGAGAATAAATTACATAGTAATAATAGTTTATAATAATAAATTTTTTAAGAGAAAATAACATGTTTTCTTAATTATTAATTTTAAAATATTAGTATAATTTTTAATGTGAAAATGACATATATTTTGGACCAAAAAAATCCAAAAATGACTTATTTCAATGTCATGATGGCTTTTAACACTAACTTGGCATCTGTTACTAACTTTATCAATAGGTCACGCCTCTATTGTCAAAAATGCCAACTAATCTAGCTGGGGAAAACAAGGAAACAGAGAGATTATATAATGCTGTTAATGTCATCCTCTCTCTGCAAGCACAATTTTTAATTTAAATCGTCAGTGTCGTTTCAAACTCACCTTTGAGTATATAATTAGATGCAACTCTTGCATATCCCTTTTAATTACAGAGTAAGAGTGGCGGTTTCCCTGCTTGTGAGCCTATAAAGGCATATAACTAGATAGAGGTAAGAATACTTGGAGGCACTCTAACCTGTTGAATGCAAGATTAACGACATTGTCTTAATTGAGTGAGGAAACATGTCTACTTTAGAAATTCAATCCAACTGAATTCTTTGAAGGTTGTTTCGTTGAGATGGAGTAAGACTAATGTGTCAAACATGATGATCTATTATATTGGTCTATTCTTGCCAGTTATTGGGTTTATGTTGTGAAATAGGTGTGTAGAATGCACATCATCGGCAATCCAAGCATTGGTTCTATTTAGAAAGTTATACCCAAATCACGAAAGAAATGAAATAGATCACTGTATTTCCAAAGCAATCCATTACATCGAAAACACATAAAATTCCCATGGCTCATGATATTGTATGTTTTAATCTTTTCTCTTCCACCAATAACTTTATCTTTTACGTTATACCCTAATTTTCTTTACAATTGTGCGCTAATATAGTATGTTCTAATGTAGAGCAGAGAGGTTGGAATAAAACCTTCAAATAATACTTTATTGATACATATTTATATACACTTCATAAAATTGCACTTCACACACTAGGCACAACTTGTCAACCCTAGGACACTCACTAAATGCACTCAGCCACTCACGGTCTTGCACTGCCTTAAGCACAAGTGCACTTTATCACACACACACAAAGGCATCCAAGCCCTTCTATATATAGGCTTGCATGTCGATTGGAACATTCACTATAACATTTTTGGCCAACAATAACACTATAAAAGTGTGGCCTAAACATCTAAAAAGTGTAGCCTTTAATTAAAGCCAACACTTTCAAGGTTAAGACAACTCTTTTGGAGGATGGCCTAAAGAGATGTTACATTTTCTCTAAGGCAACATATTTTGGACCTAAGACAACAATTTATTAATAGCATCTATGACAACTATACTAATATGTGTTGCCTATTGTTAGAATGGAGAAAACCTTAAAAGTGTTGCCTATCGTTAGAATATAGAACACATTATATGTGTTGCCTATTGTTTAAATGTAGGCAACTTATTATACGTGTTGCCTATTATTTGAACTAGGTAACAAATTATAACTGATACCAATTGTCTAATTATACACCACATATTATAAATGTTGCTTTTACATATAGATATAGACAACACTTTTAACATGGTTGATGTGTTGCATTTGCTTGTGATTTGGTAACACCTTTTAGAACATGAACTAACCACAAATTAAGAATGGTTTATCATCTAAAACTACTACTTTTTTATTAACACCAAAAAGACACTTTAAGAGAAAAGATATTTATTTCTATGTATCGTCCACAGCACTGCTCACATAATAGTGGCATGTATTTCTCACTTTTATATCAACTATTCAATGTTTAAAAAGTATAAAACAAAAAACATTACTATAGATTTTTATGATCTTTTGTTTCCACTAGTGGGTCCAGATGATGACTTCCCAATGTGGTTCAGGATTAATTGTAAATCTGTTCTCTCAATTGGTTTACAATTTTTCATAGCTAGTTTTTATGTTTTATGAATATAGTTTATAATTTTTTGCGCATGATTTATAATTTTTTTACATGTTTTTACATTTAATCCTGAACCTGTTAGTATTTATCCTTAATTGGTTTATAATTTTTCAGAACTGATTTACATGTTTTATGAATATGGTTTACAACTTTTTGCCTATTGATTTATAACATTTTGTAATATACATTTATAATTTTCTAAATCAGTTTCCAACAGTAACAGCAAATATCACTTTTAGCAAAATCATTCTCAATTCATTGTTATTGAAAAACTAAAAAAAAAAACTATCCATATCATAAGACATAAATCATAAACACATGAAAAATCAAATGGAATGAGCTAAGCTTTTATGCGTGAGGATTAATTTTATGCACTGCAACATATCTTCATTCTTTTTCTTCTTTCAGTGGACTATGAAGAATGAGAGAAAAACATGACAAAGTGAGAAAATAAAAGCTTTTGCAAGAATGATGGGTGAGAGAAATAAAACAAAGAAAGAAAAAACAAATTATGAAAAGAAGCGGGTGAAGCTTTTTTTTTTTCTCTTTCTATTTTATCCATTTATATTACATACTCCTTTTTATCTTATAATAAAATATAAGTGTACAGTAATTTTTTAGTGATATACATATATCATTTCTCTTCTAATATTTGCTTGAGATATATTTGGATTTTTACGTTCATTAGGTCCATCGAATCCAATTGAGGAGTTAACGTTGAAGCTACGAGTTCCGCCTTCCCAACCCCTTTTGTACATTTTGTCAAGTAATGTTAATTAGCCGCCTCTGCAAATGTCTGGGATTGAGTCAAGTATTAAATGTGATATGACAATCTTTTTTTTTTTTCAGGATATTGTGATGATGATACTATCTTACTCAAAGTCATTTATTTCGGATGAGAAAATGTGTTATCTTAATTTTAGGAGGACAAAGATGTCCTAATAGTTAAAAGAATTTAATTTATATATATATATATAGACACACATTAAAATAAATTTATGATGATATTAAATAAATATAATATAATGTATCAATAACATTAATAATATATAAAAACAAGTTATTTATATTTGATTCCAAGCGACATATATAGAGAAAGTCTTTTGTGATTACTAATAAAATTCTTGTATATGAGGTCTAAGTTTTGAAAAAATTAATCACTGTTTTTAATTTTGAATATTATAGGTTCACCAAAAACAACAAGTTATTCATGACATAAATCATAATATATGAAATTAATTTTGATATGTTATCAACTAATCATATATTATTATATATTTAAATTTTATGATAATTATTATTAGAGTCAAATACTTTTAATGATGTTATAATATATGATTAAGTGATTATCAAAAAGATCTTTTACACTAATAATATATTAAAATCAAATTAATAATGTATTATTCAATGTTACTATTACACCAAAAATACAATACTAATTAAAATATACTAAAACGTGAAACATCATGTTAGTTTTAAAATAAACTCCTTTAAAAGTAAATTAGTTTTAAGCTTTTTATTTTTAAATGAAAAGTTTAGGATGGAGAGAAAGCTTCTAGGTTTAGGGTTAGGACATGTCTCTCGACTCATCAAATATTTATAGAGATAGTTGCAAATCATCCATTAATAAAAAAAAATATGAGAATCGAACCAAAGTTATTATAATGTATGAGTAAAAGGTCAACTATATGAGCTAACCCTGATGACAAACCAGTTTTAAAGTTAGCAACAATATTTTATTTACTCAACGGGACAAATATATTTTAAAAAGAAAAAAAAATCTGTGAAGAAAGTTAAAAGTTGTATGTTATCAACTATAATTTACTTCGGTTTATTTTTATAGCGGTACTATATGTATAGTTTTAAAAATCAAACCAAATTGGCTGGTTCGGATAAAAAATTGGTGAACTGACCATGGGTCCAGTTCCAGAAATAGATGAATCAACCATAGGTCCAGTTCAGTTCTATGATTGGACCGCAATTGAACCGATCAACCAGCCTATTTTTATCCAACCAAATCAGTAAGTGAATCGCCTGACCAGTCCGCCGCAACCAAACTAGTCACGGAAACTTGGACTAGCATCTAAGGAATTTTTTTGCCAAAAATCCCTTAGCACAATTCGAACCCCCTTTCTCAAAGGGAATGCAAGCTCTTTACCATTGTGTCAGCCACGCTATTTGTCATTTATATTGCATTTAATACATATATTATACATTAAGTGGTATTACATTATATTTTATATATTAATTTAATTATATCTAACTTAACCAATTAAAATAATAACCCATCAGTTAAATTAGTGACCCAATAATTTGATAGCTTGGCTGAGTCAATAAGCAAGCGGAGTCTGATATATGTTGCAAATTTTTTTCTTAAACTGGCTAAACAGTTCGCTAACAGAAATGATGGCCAATTACTTCTTATATGTAACAAATAAAAAGTAATCAAATAAAAATTAAATGCATTCTGCTTTCTATAATCGAATTCATTGTTTACGAATTTGAACCAAACATTTTTTTTTGACGTGAAACATTTTTTGTTAATTTCATATTATTAATTAATATCCACTCAGACAGCTGGATGCATTAATTAGAGCACATTTACAGAAAGTTGTAGCTTTCAATTTTTAGTTTAACTTATGAATTTCATGCGTGATATTATATGGATTTTTCGGCCGTTAACTTACAAGACACCAATTCAAAAACTTCAAAAATAAAAAAAACTATTCATTTATCCCGTGCGCTGCGTGAAAGATATAAATTAAATATTTGGGGCATATACATAATAGAATGATTTATTATGAGAGTGAGAGGAGAAAATTTAAATTGTATAACCACATATAGATGGTCAAGATTAAAAGTTAATTAATAATAATTAATGATATTCACATGTTCATTGAGGAAGACCACATAACTTTATATTTTAATTTTAACCATTTATATAAGATTCAACAGTTAAAATTTATCTCTCTTACACTCACAATAAACTACTTTCTCATATAATATGCTCCCTTATTAATTGTCATTTTTTAATATATAAATATTTAATATATTTTAATTTAATTTTTTGTTTTGGTACTCATAGGGTATTGGTATCCTTTGTGTAATCAACGATTATCATTTGGTATATTTTAAAAATCTTAGGTTAGTGGGACACGTGACTCATTTTTAACTATAAATAACTAAGAGGCGTCGGTACTCTTGAATTTTATAGGGATACTAGAGAAACCCCCTTTAATTTATATATTTTAAAAAATTATATTTAATTATTCTATTAAAAAATTAATTAATTTTACATATAAAAATAAATTTATGTAAATATGATTATAATATTTTTAAGTACAATCAAAAGACCTAGGGTAAATTAACTAACGTACTCTTTTTCTTTTTATCATATTACTTACGATAAACTTGGATATTTTAATTAATGTATAAGTAAAATACTATCAAAATGTTATAATTTTGTCATCAACAATTTTCAATATATCACATGTTGTCTTTTTATCATTAAATTATCAAAATAGTATTTACAGGGAAAGTCATCGATGAATCTTTAGCAACCTTAAGAACCTCTATTGATACAAATAGATGGGTGTTGAGTGTAATTATGTTAAATCTCAAGGGAGATGAATGTATTTTCTCAAATGCATACACATAAAATTTATAAAATGTTTATTTAAATTTTATTTTTATATACTTTTAGATTTATATAAATAAGTTCCACAAAAAAGTTATTGTTTTTATTTTAATATTTGTAAGTCAATAATTTTTCAGATGTACAAAACCTTTATAATTGTTGGTTTTATTTTCATAAAAGAATATTTAAATAAATAATAATTATATTTTGATAATTATAGCTTTCTTTAAATTTATTAAGTGTAAAATTTTAGTTTAACATGTTACCTTGTACATGCTTATAAGATATTTTATACATGTTATTGTAACACTAAAAATTATTCATTTTGATTATTATTTTTAGAAAAAAATTAAAAAAATGCATGACTGTAAAAAATTAAGAAAGACGTAAATGAATAATATAGAAGACCAAAATATAATAAAAAGTATTAATAGTAATTAAAATCAACTAAAGAGGAATGTCACATAATAACTCTAATAAACGAATATAAATGAAATTATAAATAAAAATAAAAAATATAATTTTAAAATTCAAAAGTTAAAAATCAAGAGAACTGCCACATGGCAATAGTAGTGGAAGAATTTTAGTATTATAGACAGATAGATAAATAGATAATTCTTTTAATTGTATAAGAATTTAAATTTTATGCATTGGCATCAAAAATATTTTTTACATAATCATCCAATCATATATTGCTACATCGGCTATAATAGCTATCCGTTATTTAAAAATTCATACAAATGAAATATTTGAATTGGATGACAGTGTAAAAATATATCAAAATTAAAGCCATTTTATAATCATTAAACACTTTCTTAAAATTCTATTAATTAACTATATAAAATTGTTTTACATGATCAAAGTATAAAAATTAAATTAAAGATATTATTATACATATACATATATGATTCTTTTAATTAAACTTAATATTTTATTCTAAATTTATTGTAACTATTAACGAACCATAATTATGTCGTACACATATATATAATCAAATAACTTAATTATTTATTGAATCTTGAGTCATATATTTGGTTTGATAAATAAAATTAATGTAAAATTGATTATATTTGTCATGGATGTATTTCTCATCTTTTTAAACATTTAAAATTTATTACATTAATATTTCTTAATTTATACATTGCAATTTACATTTAATCACTTTTTTTTATATAAATCTGAATATATGAGGATTTTTTTTCAAAAAAAAAAGTTCAAACGATAGTTCACAATTAAATAGTGAAGATTGATAAGTATAATCATGAGTATAAGTGATTTTTTCCCACTCAATGTAACCTAATGCCTATAAAGTGAGTGAGGGTTTAGGGTTGAAAATTTTGAATAAAATGAAAGGTAGTTTTGTCCCTTTAATTATACTTGTGACATGTACATGACCTACTTAATAGTAAAAATAGATGTTAACTTAACAAATAAGGTGTTTTGCAATGTTTAGAAAGTTTATGATGTCGCAATACATATTTTAAAAAGTTAAGGTATAAACTGCATATGGCATAAAACTCAAGGTGTAAAATACATTTTACCCTTTAATTAAATTAGAAGTCATTCCACTTGGTTGCAAGTCAAAAATGAATGAGTTACTTTTTTTCATGCAAAAAAATCTGTATTTATATTTGATATTCAAATCCTAGATGTGGGAGCTATTATACATTGAATATGCGTTAATATGGTTCCACAAAGATGCAATGAAATATTATCCAGTTAACTAACATCTCAATGATTCCAATTACGCTGATAATTGGGCGAGCTATGGGTGCGTTGAAAGAGTTTAGTTCATATGTCTTTTTTTTTTTTTTCAATTTTTCAACGGAATCACCAATATCTGGGTCTTACTATCAAGGATCTAACTAATCTAACTCGACTCAACTGAAATCTATGTGTTATTTGATATTTATGTTATGTATATCAAAACATTAGAAAACATATAAATTATGTACAAATAACATTTTTCCTATATTTATATAATTATTATTATTATATAAAGAGAATAGATTATTGATAGTAATAATAATTTATAATAATACTTTTTTAAAAAAAATTACATGTTTTCTTAATTATTAATTTTAAAATATTAGTATAATTTTTAATGTGAAAATGACCTATATTTTAAATTAAAAAAAATCTAAAAATGACTTATTTCAATGTCATGACGGCTTTTAACACTAACTTTGGCACCTGTTACTAATTTTATCAATAGGTTGAGCCTATATTGTAAAAAATGCCAACTAATCTAGCTGGGGAAAACAGGGAAATAGAGAGATTCTATAATGCTATTAATGTCATCCTCTCTCTGCAAGTACGATTTTTAATTTAAATCCTCATTGTCGTTTCACACTTACCTTTGAGTATATAATTAGATGCAACTCTTGCATATCCCTTTTATTTACAGAGTAAGAGTGGCGGTTTCTCTGCTTGTGAGCCTATAAAAGCATATAATTGGATAGAGGTAAGAATACCTGGAGGCACTCTAACCTGTTGAATGCAAGATTAACAACATTGTCTTAATTGAGTGAGAAAACATGTCTACTACAAAAATTCAATCCAACTGAATTCTTTGAAGGTTGTTTCGTTGAGATGGAGTAAGACTATTGTGACAAACATGTTGATATATTATATTGGTCTATTCTTGCCACTTATTGGGTTTATGTTGTGAAATAGGCATGTAGAATGCACATCATCAGCAATTCAAGCATTGGTTCTATTTAAAAAGCTATATCCAAATTACGGAAGAAATGAAATAGATCACTGTATTTCCAAAGCAATCCATTACATTAAAAACACACAAAATCCTTATGGCTCATGGTATTGTATCTTTTTATCTTCTCTCTTCGGCTAATAACTTTATATTGTACGTTATACCCTAATTTTCTTTAAAATTGTACGCTAATGGTATGTTCTAATGTAGAACAGAGAGGCTGGAAAAAAACCTTCAAATAATACTTTATTGATACAGATTTATATACACTTCACAAAATTGCACTTAATTCACACACTAGGCTCACTTGTGCACATCATTTTGGCTTGTGCACCACACGACACTCACTAAATGCACTCAGCCACAGCCACTCACGGTCTTGCACTACCTAAGCACAAGTGCACTTTATCACACACACACAAACGCATCCAAGCCCTTCTAGATATATAGGCTTGCATGCCGATTGGAACATTAACTTTCAGTAGCTAGAAATCTCTAGCTTAAACAATTGCTCATTCTAAGTGATAGAGTTTTCCTTATCAAATTCATAAACAAGAAAACTCTAGATACTCCACTCACAAGTGCTTTAGTAATCTCGAATTATATAATTAGAACTTGTGCTGGCCTTCATCTAAGACACTCCAAATGATTTAAAAGTGACTATGTTGTTTTGTAGCAGGTTAAATTATTCTAGCGGTCTGTATAATTTTACTGGATTTTCAAAATGGTCCCTGTAGTTTAAAATTCTTATAATTTTATATTTTTCAAACAAATCCCTACTTGTTGTTGGGAAAATAGCAAAAGATGATGAACAAGAATTTGAATACTGTTATTTCAAGGCATGAAATCAACCATTATCTTCAGAGAGATATTTAATTTGTCCTCACATGTATTTGTTAAGGGTTAATAATGATATTCCTTTTGATACAATAAAATCTTTAAATTTATTGTCTAGCAATGATAAGAAATTTCTGCTCTTGAACTTGAAATTTAAGAACACTCAAACTCTCACATTACACAAAGTAAAAGTGCATGAGATATTTGATAATGGGATATATATAGTGTTCCAGAAGATACAAACGAACCCACACATCGTGTGTAAAAAGTCATGTATATGTTACACGAAACATTGCAACATGCCAACCTCCAGTTGTTGAAATGAAACGACGTAGATTGTAAAGCATTGTGACCGGACACATGGTCGTTGATTGGTTCACAAACTGGTGAATCACTTTTGACTGTTCAAGAAAAGTCATGTTTTACCTTATCACTATTCCTTGGGTCATGGCTTGTAACCTTTAAACCCAATGGATGTGTGCTGTACGCATAACACATGAAAGCATGTGTTTCTTCATTTGTAACTTCTCCTAATCATAATCATTGTCTAGTTCAAAGGTCTATTATATTTTAAATTGTAAAATACCTTTCACCTGTAACTTTTTTCCCCTAAATAGTGGGACCTATTTGAAAACTCAACTAATATGTTGGATATATTCAACCAACAATTCAATTGAATAAGTTTTTATGGTTTATCTAAGATTTCAAATAGATCTTTATAATAACAATGATTTTTGAATTGGATCTTTATCTAAATTTTTAAATAGCTTAACTACAAGATCAAGGTGAGATGCTAAGGGTTTTCTTTTTCCTTGGTCATGTGTCAAAGGTTCAATATTCACCTTGGGAACAGAGCAACTTAAAAACGCATGGCCAACGTCTAGACTCCTTAAATGAGCATGCTGTATGCGAAAGGATTAGTTACAATGTTTGTCGATGGATACGCTAGGAATAATAATTAAAAAAAAAAGCCTATATGAATTTTCAAGATATGTCATTTATTAGTAAGAACTCAAAAATTATACAATTATGAAGATCACATTATAAACTTTGAAATTATAGTGGCATGCTTGGAAAGTTGGACAAATTAAAAGAAGCAACAAATTAAACAACCTTTATAATATGTTAGTGTTGAAGAAAAGAAAGTTTCGCAAGAAAATTGGATCAAACTACCATAATCTAAAAAATCATCATTCTGAAGAGACTCGATTCAAAATTCTAGTATGTATTTTAATGTAACTTGTCTTAATTAGTTATATTTTGCGAGAAGGCTCATTTAATTTGTTCACCCAAAGAATTTTTTTTTCAAAAAAAATACAAGGTTCATAATTTACTATTGATCATAAACACTTATATATAGCCATATAGGTACAATTGTTGGGGGATTTGCTATACTTATGCTACATGGTTCGCTGTAGAGGGATTAACAGCTTGTGGAAAGAACTATCATAACAGTGCTTCCTTGTACAAGGCATGTGAATTTTTGTTGTTAAAGCACCTACCTAATGGTGGGTGGGGAGAAAGTTACTTGCTAAGCCAAAACAAGGTACGCCTATATTACATTCATTCTGCTATGAATAGTGCACAAAACTAAGATAAGGAAATGGATTAAAGAATTCCCACCCATCAAAACTGTACTCACATCACATGCTTTCCTTGTCAAACATCTGTATACAAATCTAGAAGGTAATTGTGTAAACTTAGTTCAAACTTCATGGGCTCTGTTGTCCCTCGTTAAGGCAAGCAGGTTAGTATACAAAGGTTTTCAACTTTGGTAGTTTTGTATAATTATAAATGTTAAGATCTTGAGGCCTAGCAAATTTCTACAAATTGCAATGGTCGAATATCTAACGGAAGACATATTGTTAGGGTGGAATATATAAGAAGGAAAGTAGCCACACCTAAATATATTAAAACTATAACTTAACATCCTAAATTTTCCACGCGGTTGCTCCTAAATAAAATGATGAAAATAGCAAAATATATGCAACATAAACAAAGGGGTATACATGACATCAATGATAATATGACTTATATGAGATAGTTCTATATTAAAATAAGGAGATAGTTCTATATTAAAATAAGGGTTTTTGTAACTAGTATAAGGATCCTAGTTAGGGAGAAAAAAAAAGAGTTTTAATTTTTTTGTTGTGATGTCTCCGTACTTTAAACACATAATATAACATATTTCTAACACAAAACTTTCCATTTCTGATTCCTTAACTATTGTGCACCCTTAGGACACTATTTAGATAAATTGTTAAATCAGAAGAACAAAATTTCTTAATGAATGGAAAGTATGTTATTGTGCTAATTAATGTTTTGTTGAAAAAAAAAGGCTGAGTTAAATCCTACACCCAAACATCGTGAAATAAAGTTACTAATTTATTCACAAATGGAAGATGGAGACTTCCCACAATAGGTAATTCATCCAATCAAATTTAGTTAGCATTTAATAATCATATGTATGTTTCTCTTATCAAGATATTTTTATTAATTACCAAAAGAACTACAAGAGGTCACTAGAGCGTATTTTAGGAATTGTATCCTCCATTATGGATCGTTTTGGAACATCTTTCCTATATGGGCTCTGGGAGAGTGTCGTTGTCAAGTTTTGTATGCATCATGAAGACCAAGTGCATCAACTCAACTTCATGTCCTTCAACTAGTTAAGTCTTTGGTTGTTCCTGTTTGTCACCCAGCTACCATGTGTAATGTAACATCCCCTCCGCTTTATGGATTGATGGCTGTCCACAAACCAACACGGGTCTTTTCAACGTGCTTTGTCCTCACTCACACACTTCCTGAGAAAACTTCCAGGAGGTCACCTATCCCAAAATTGCTCCAAGTCAAGCACGCTTAATTGTGGAGCTCTTCATGATAGGCTACCGAAAGAAGATGCATCTTGTTGGTATAGGTAGTACAAATCAATTCATATAAGCCCTCCTTAACTATATAGTCCCATACCTACATAGTTTCAGGATCCCTCTCATTTAGGTGTGTAATTGGTTCATTCATGTACCCCTCCCTTAGAAGTTTAGGAGTCGTTCCTTGTCCGTGCCTTCTTGCACGTCGATCACTCCCCGACTCATCACGGGCGTTACATGTAATGTGGTTTTCGCGAATTATATATATTGCTTGTCTGCAACAAGTGGAATGTCTTCATGTGTGTGTGATTATGGTGCAGGTAAACTTTCTTTAAGCATTTCTTCTAATCTATATGTAGGGGTCGAAATGGGCACTCAGTAAGTGGTGTGATTCCAATTCAATGACTTGGAGAAGAAAGATTCACCCCCAAATTTTGTAATTCAAGTAACAAGGGTTCAATTTTAAAGGCAATAACCATTCATCTATCTATGTTCCACAAGTATCAGTGCCAAAAATTTTGTAGAATGATAACCAATTGATAAGTAAATCAAATAGTTCAAGTAATATAAAAATAAGTTTGAGTATCGTCCCATGAAGATTGAGTTTACCAAACAACGAACAATTCATCAATTAAATTTTTAATTAGTTTATTATTATGCCCATTTTAGATTCAAGAAAGCATAAATCAACAATAGAAAATAAAACAAATATTTTAGTTTTATTTTTATTATTTTTAAAGGTTAGGGATCCAACTTCACTTGACTTTTAGATGAACCTATGAAATCCTCTTTACTCAAGCTTTAGTTCCATAATTGATGGTTAAATTTCCCAAATTGACTAACAACCAATTCCTTAGTATATTAGTTAGAAATGGCTTTACGAAGAGTTCAATGAAATTTCAAGCAAACCACTCAATCAACCACATTTATTCCTAGACTGTGGTATTTGCCACATGAGCAAAAATATATATGAGTTTCTCAATTCTATACATGAACCCTAAATCAAGGTATGAGTTTTCACTTCATACAAATCATGAAACCAATGATAAACACTCAATCTTTAGAAAAAGGAACTTTAATCAACAAGAAAAGAAACAAACGTTACATTATCCAAGTCAAGTTACATCATCACCCCAACCAAAAAGTTTAACTACACATGATAGAAAGTAAAGCAAAATAGAAAAATAAAAAGAAGGATGCACTGAAAATCCAATATTTGGAGCAATGATTCCTAAATCCCTCCTTCACTAGTCATTCCTTGCTTCTTCCCTTGAGTTGGGGAATGTTTTTCCCATTATTCTGACCTATAATACGCAAAAGAGTGTGTTTTCAGTATATAAAAGTAAAAAATGGCGACAGGCACGCCACGACAACCTAGGCTTTGGATTTTCACTGCCTAGGCATTGGCTATCCAAAATTTGCATCGTTTTGCCCAGTGACCACCTGACCAATGGCTTTTGGCCACCTATACGATGGGTCACCTGCCTTAGTATCCTGACTTGCACGCAATTTTTCATGTTATAAATGTGTGGAATGGATTTCGGTGTCTTCATCAAAGTTGTAACTTTTCTCTTAGGTTTCCCATGCCACCATAATCAACTCCATCCAATAATCACAACTTCAATTGTGCTCAAATCACTGCAGCAATGTCAAAACACATCATCACTTGAATTTCTCATTGAAATTGATTTCTTCTTGATATTGGACCTTCAAAGTACCATCAAATTTCATACATGAGAAATGCTCATTATTAAGAATATGAAAAAAAAAATAGATGAACCAAATTCCAACAAAATTAGAATAATTTTAGTTAAGTGTGTCTTAGTTGGAATATAAGAAAAATTCAACCAAAACCAATACGATTCTCAAGTTCCTACCATACTCTCATTATCAGCCCAAATACCTCTATTTTGTAGAGCTATCATAGAAGTTTATTAGAGTGCAGATACACATGATAAAAACTGAAATTTTTGATGAGAAAAGAGAAAAAGAAAAACAGAAACTTAAAAAAAAAATTGTTTACTTCACCCATTTCACGTCATCTATTAAAAATATATGTATATTTAAAAAAATAATAAATGAATCTTGATAATGATAAAAAATAATTGTGATGATTGTTTATGTTGTCACTAAATATGCAACTTTCAATTAAGTTTTAGGTTGTCACTAAATAGCAATTTATTTAGTGACAACTTGATTCATTAAAAAATGTATAGTTCTTTGTGATGGTTTATGCTATCAAAAAATGTATAATTTATAGTGATGACTATTATAAATATAAGTGACGCCTTACATAATCACAAAATACATTACTTTTAGTGACAACTACTTAAAGTTGTCACTATTTAACTTTTCGGTATGAGATATACATTATGACTTTTAATCATCATAGAAAGTACAAAAAGTTGTCACTAAAAACTTGTGAGGACATCGAAATGAGCTGTCACAAAAAAAGCCTTATTTCTTGCAGTGTAATGACACAATTAATTATATTAAGGATAATATTGGAAAAAATTAATGTTTCCTTGATTTGATAAATTAACATACATTTATAATAATAAAAAACTTAAAATTTTCACACACTAGTCGTTTACCCGTCTGATACATTTAGAGATAATAAAAAATAGTTTGTTGATCATTATCAAAAATAAATAATAATTTATTTAAATATATCAGATAAAAAATTGAGCATATAAATTTATTTTAAAAATAAGTTAATAGCTAAATAATTAAATAAATGGATAAAATATAAATGTGCTATTCTATTTTATATCTTATTTTGAATATCATATTTATAAGGTTAAAAAAAATCTCTATAAATAACCTATAACTAATAATAAAGAGTCTATTTTATAAAAATTT
The DNA here is from genome assembly GCA_030441495.1 of Dalbergia oliveri. Taxonomy (NCBI): domain Eukaryota; kingdom Viridiplantae; phylum Streptophyta; class Magnoliopsida; order Fabales; family Fabaceae; genus Dalbergia; species Dalbergia oliveri. The sequence goes on from JAMLFY010000010.1 coordinate 29,915,613, forward strand.
TACATATTTTAAAAGTTGAAATTGTTAAATAATAAAAGGAAATAATTGGCTAATTTTATTATATCATGAACAATTTATAGGGATGACAATAAATATACATAAGAAAAGGGACATGTTCATGATCAACACTGCCCGTCATTTAGAAAACATAAAAATATTTTTTCTAATTAATAAAAAATAATCAACAAATTTAATTTATGTGATTTCAATTATACCTTATTTCCTTGTACATCATTTTAAAAAATTAAAATATCAATTTTAAAATATATGTTATAGTTAATGTGTAATAATTAGTAAATGAGTTATATATAATCCTAGTTTATATCATTTCAATTATTAGAGTAGTATATCAATTATAGTATTATTTTTAATAAAAAAGTAATATAATTATTTAATTTTTAAAATTAATAAATAATTAGTACCATTATCAAAGAAGTGTAAATTTTGAAATTATTTTTTAAATATTTTAATATTGCAAAATTGAAGATATTATTTTAAAAAAAATTAATATGAAAAAATTGTAGAATTGATAGGTTGGAATGTTTAAGTTGCAAAATATTAAATAGGGTATAGTGAGACATGTAATAGATAGTTTTTTTTAATGATTTTCAAAAGCTCTAAATTTAAAGTTAGAAACTTTTTTTGATCCCATACTCATTTAGAATTTTGCCTCCATCCCATCGTTATTTTTGTCACGGGTCCCATTCTTCATCCCATGTAGAGATTCGAATCCCTATAAATATTTACAGGTTTATTAAAAAATTTGCAAAAGGGAAACATTTTGAAAATACTTTGAGATGCAAAACATATAATATACTACTAATAATAATCAAATAAAATATAGATATAATACAAATCCAATAAAGATAATTAAAAAAATAAAGGTGTGATAAGGTTTCCTATTATCATTAATTACTATAATTATAATAGTTTTGTTATAATTAATCCTATCATTATAATCCTTAATTATAATTAATATAATTATCATTAATTGTAATATATTTTTTGTAACATAATTATAATAGCTTTGTTATCATTAATACAATAATTATATATATATATATAGATATATATAATTTTTATGGTATAATACATTCAATTATAATTTTGTTTATATTATTTTTATTAGTTTGTATTACTTTTGTTAATAGTTGAGAGATATGAAGGTATGATTAGAAAAATAATTAATAATTGGAAGATAAATTAAATTAAAAATTTACTTTAAATATTAAGATTATGAAAATGGTGGGGCATAATTTTTTCTGTGAATAACACATGAAAAACTTTTCATGTAATAAGTCTTAAATATTAGTATTATTATAGATAGATTATAGATTTTATACACCAATTTGATATTAATTTATTAAGCATAAATTTGATAGAAATTGAATTTTGAATTATAATTATATCAAAATCAACCAATTAGCAACTCGTTAATAATTTGATCTACTCCTTTTCTTTATAGCGGAAAAAATGAGCTAATCTTAAAAGTTATTTATTTTGGAAATATTTTCTTTTTAATTTTTTATGTTACTTTCATGATGCGAGGCTATTTAAAGGTGTAAATTTGTAAAGGTTATTATAATATATTTCTAATATTGTTACTAATAAGAGTAATAATGATGTTGTTTGCATATACTCAAGTTAATTTAGAAGAGGCATTCTCTATACTCATGTTAATCATTCTAAATTTTGTTATTATTATGTTATTGTGATAAAAATACCTCTTTTTAAGTTTGTCGCTTTTGAAATTCGACACTTCCTAATTCCTTTTTTGTTTCATGTGTATCAAGTAAGATTTCATTTTATTAAGGAAATTGATATATAATTAAAAAAATATATTATAATAACTTTTTTTATAATAATTTAATAATATAATGGCTCTTATATGAGTATTGTTTATTATTAGTAATAGAAAGTGTATGTAACATCCCTGATTTTATGGATTGATGATTGTCCCCACAAATCAACACAGGCTTTTTCAACATGCTTTGTCCTCACTCATGCTTCCTTGGAAAACTTCTCAGGAGGTCACTCATCTCAAAATTGCTTCAAGTCATGCACGGTTAATCATGAAGTTCTTTAGTGATGGGCTATCGAAAAGAAAATGCATCTTGTTGGTATAGGTAGTACCAATCAATCATATAAGTCATCCTCCATTGTATAGTCTTATACCTATACAACCTTAGGATCCTCTCATTCTGGTGTATAATCGGTTCATTCATGTACCCTCCACTTTAAACCTCCAGGAGGTTCCTTTCCATGCCTTCTTTTGCACAGCGCTCCCCGCCCTCGTACACAGGCGTTATAGTGTAAGCATTTTATTTTTAATTTTGTGACTCAATTTTTTTAAGAATTTAATTGGAATACATGTTAGTGTAAAAAATTTTACAGTCACCCAATCATGCAATGACACATAAGCAAATGTGATTACTTTTCACCCTCATTACTTGAAAAGTCATACAAAAGGAAAGATTTGATTGGGTGATGGTATAAAACTCATTTATATTGTCAATGTATCAAAATTACACTCTTTTTTTAATTAAACAAATGCATTTATTGGAGAATCAAAATATAATAAATTAATTTGTGAAAATTAGTATTAAAATTGGTATTAAAATCTAAAATATATTATAATAACTTTTTTTCATAACAATTTAATGACATAATGGATCTCATATGTGCATTGTTTATTATTAGTAGATAAATGTATGCATTTTATTTTCATTTTGTGACTCAATTTTTTTAATTAAACAAATACATTTAATGGGGAATCAGAATATAATAAATTAATTTGTGAAAATTAGTATTAAAATTGGCATTAAAATTTGAAATATTTATTGTCCCTAATTCTCAAACAGAAACTATAATAAATCAACATTTGAAAACCATTTTGAATTTAGTTTGAATAAAAAAAATCCAATGAAAATTCTAGTAGTGTATAAATCTTGAATTTAATTTCAATCAAATAATTAATAATTAATTTTATAAAAATTGTGGATTATAAATTACTCTATTAGCATCACGTAGAAAAGTTTTCTCATAATAAGTCTTGTTTATTAGTAGTATAGATATATATTTGATTCATTCTGAAATGTTATAATGAAATGATTTTCAATTAACGTAATTATAGGAAGTGCATATTTAGAAAGAGATTCATTATTCATATATTAAATATAAATTAAATAGTGTATCATTTAAGAAGATTTATTGGATAATTACTAGTCTTATTTATTATATTAAATTAAATAAAAAAGATTGAGAAATTAGAGTTGTTGGGTATAAATTGTTCTAAAGATGAAACACGGCATAACTTTCGATATTATGGGTCTTATTTATTAGTATTATATTATAGATAGATTATAGATTAATAAAATTGTAGGAAATGTATATTTAGAGAGAAGGTGATGATTATTTATATTAAATATAAATTGAATAGTGTATCATTTATGAAGATTTATTGGATAATTATTAGTCTTATTTATTATATTAAATTAAATAAAAAAGGTTGAGAAATTAAAGTTGTGGGGTATAAATTGTTCTAAAGATGAAATGTGGTGCCACTTTGCTTGTTATGAGTCTTGTCAACTACTCATTGTTTAATCCTTTGAATTATTATAGATAGATATTAGAATATAGATATAGACAACTACACGTTTAGTTAAAAGTCAAATGTAACAAAAGAAATATTATTATATTAAGAAAATTTGAAAATTGCATTATTAAAATTACAATTTTAATTCCCATTTAACTCATGAATACGAAATGGAATTTCTTGTTTTGATCTGTATATTATTTTTTTCTAATTAGTCATTGTATTATAAGACCAAATGTGATTTGAAGTGACAAATTCTTTTTTGGCATTTTGACATATTGTGTCAATCATCTTGTAAAAACAATAGAAATCTTTTACATTCTCTATTCACTAATGCCTGTTACATCAAAAATGAAAAATATGGAACATAAATTTTATGATGAATAAACTTGTACAAATCAAAAGCATGTTATAGATAAAAATTATAAATTATCAATCAGTAAATAATTCTCAAGAATGATAACAAAAAATGCCAACAAAACATACATCAATATGGAACAATCAAATTAGAACTCTTCATCATAGGGTAAATACAAAGACTTTAACAACAATTTTTTTTCTAAATAATGATAGAATTTGTCAACCAAAGAATCTTTAGTTTGGTCCCTTCAATTAATAATTGAATCTTCCATTTGCAATATTCTCTCTTGCCTAAATGATTTCAAAAGAAAATAAAAATTACAATTATGTCTTGAACCAAAAATATTTTAAAAAATATATACTAGAGAATTAGTGACCTCAAAGACATTAGTGCAATGAAAGCATCCAAGGGAATCACAAATGAGTAGGTCCAATCTTGAAATCCCAACATGTAAAACCTTCAATATCAAATGAAGAAAATGAAGATTCATAGCAACAAAAATCATAGAGTGATGGATAAGTTTAAAAAAAAGTTTTCCACCGTTTCGGTTGGTTTTTCTTCAAAGGCAGAATTTGACTTTTGATCTAAATGATGAATGTTGTCATTGTTGTTGTTGATTTTTTGTTCTTTTTCAGCTTCAATTTCATCTAAGAGAAAAATAGCAAAAAAAATGGAAAGATAATAAAATTTTAGGTTTGGGAGAGAAGAGAGCATTTGACTCCAAGCTTGAAAGTTGATAGGTTTGGATAGAACGGTAAGAATGTAGAAAATTTTAGAAAAAAATGGTTAAGAGATAATGACGATGAGAAGAATTTATTCAGGAATAAATAGATGTTCACAATCGATGATTAATATAATTAATATCAAATAATTAATTACGATTGCTATGATTGATGTTTGTGAATTAAGTCTGATGAATATAATTGATATTAATATCTCATAATAATTAAGAAATTTATTTTTTTTAATTTTTTAATACTTTCTTGTTAACTCATCATTATTTATTCCTCTGATATATAATTAGTATATAAATAGATAATAGATAAAAGATTGAAAAATAAAAAATAGAAGGGTTTGATGAGATTCATAATAGATAAATTATTATGTTTATTATTTAAATTTATATTATATATAAATATTTAAATATTTAATTAAATGCCAATAAATTTTAAAGATATTTAATTTTTGTATTGTAATCCTACTATTAAATACTAATGATTATCAATGATATTTTAATAATATGTAATAATTACAGTTTTATTTTTAAAAAAAATAATTAATAATTACCCTTTTTAAAATTGAGGATCCTAAATCATTCTTATAGTAACACCAGAAAAATTTTCCGTCATTCTTATTGCTTAAGATTGATTTGGATATTTAGATTCATTAGGTACATCCTATCCAATTGAGGAGTTAACATTGAAGCTACAAGTTCTGCCTTCCCAACGTCTTTTGTGCCTTTTGTCAAGTGCTGTTAATTAGCCTCCTCTACAGTTGTTGAGACTGAGTCAAGTATTAAATATGATATGACACTCTTTTTTTCAGGATATTATGATGATGATACTATCTTATTCAAAGTGATTTATTTAGGATGAGGAGATGTGTTATCTTAAAAATTTTAAGAGGACAAAGAAGTCCTAATAGTTAAAAGAATTTAATTTATATATATACACATACATTAAAAGAACTTTATAATGATATTAAATAAATATAATGCAATATATCAATAACATTAATAATATATAAAAACAAGTTATTTGATTCTAGACGGTGTGTATAAGAGACTCTCTTGTGGTCATTGACAAAATCCATGTCTGTGAGGTCTAAGCTTTGAAATGATTCATCACTGCTTCTGATAGTGGATATTCTAGATTCACAAAAAAAAAAACAAGTTATTCATGACATAAATCATTATATATGAGATTAATTTTGATATATTATTAACTGATCATATATCATTATATATTTAAATTTTATGGTAATTTTTATTAGAGTCAAATACTTTTAATGATATTGCAATATATGATTAAGTGATTATAAAAAAGATCTTTTACACTAATGATATATCAAAATCAAATTAATAGTATATTATTCAATGTATTAGTCTATTGCACCAAAAATACACATACTAATTAAAAACTGTAAAAGCGAGACATCATGTTAGTTTTAAAATAAACTCCTTTAAAAGTAAATTAGTTTTAAGCTTTTTATTTTTCGATGAAAAATTTAGTTTGGTGAGAAAGCTTGTCTAGTTAAGACATGTCTCCAACTCATCAAATATTTATAGAGATAGTTACAAATCACCCATTAATAAAAAAAACTTGAGAACTGAACAGAAGTCATTATGATGCATGAGTAAAAGGTTGACTATGTGAGCTAACCCGGTTGGCAAACTAGTTTTAAAGCTAGCAATAGTATTTTATTTACTCAACAAGACAAATATATTTTAAGAAGAAAAAAATCCGTGAAGAAAGTTCAAAGTTGTATGCTATCAACTATAATTGTACTTCTATTTATTTTTGATTTAATTACTCTAAATCCTATAATTTCACTCAATTTTCAATTAGGTCCCTATAGTTTAAAAGTTTTTAATTAGGTCCCTATATTATATAAAATTTTTCAATTTAGTCCCTACAAGTAATAACCATTATAAAAAATAGAATATTCCTAATATATTCAGTTTTATCTAGTACAAAAAAGAATATTCCTAGTATATATTAGGAATATTTCATTTTATTACGGTTATTATTCATAGGAACTCAATTGAAAATTTTTATATAATATAGGGATCTAATTAAAAAATTTAAACTATAGGGATATGATTGAAAATTGAGTGAAATCATAGGGACTTGCATAATAATTAAACCTTTATTTTTGTAGTAGTACTATATATTACAAATTTTTTTCTTAAGCTGGCTATACACTTCGCTAACAGAAATGATTGCCAATTACTTATATGTAACAAATAAAAAATAATCAAATAAAAACTAAATGCATTCAGCTTTCTATAATCCAATTCGTTGTATACGAATTTGAACCAAACAATTTTTTTTTACGTGAAGCATTTTTTGTTATTTTCATATTATTAATTAATATCCACTTAGACAGCTGGATGCATTAATTAGAGCACATTTCCAGAAAGCCGTAACTTTCAATTTTTTGTTTATCTTATGAATTTCATGCGGGATATTATATTGCTTTTTCGGCCGTTAACTAACAAGACGCAAATTCAAAAACTTCAAAAAAAAAAAAAAACTAGTTGTTTATCCGTGCGTTGCGCGAAAGATATAAATTAAATATTTGGAGGCGTATCACGTGATATGGGTGGTTTATTATAAGAATGAGATGAGTAAATTTGGGTCATATAATTATACATAGATGATCAAGATTGAAAGTTGATTAATTACAATCAATGATGTTCATATACTTATTTAAAAATGTTACATAACTTTATGTTTTAATTTCAACCATTCATATAAGATTCAATAGTTAAGATTTATCTCTCTCACTCTCACAATAAACTAGTTATCTCATGTGATATGCTCCTTTATTAATTGTCATTTTTCAATATATAAATATTTAATATATTTTAATTTAGCTTTTTGTTTCAGTACTTATAAGGTATCAGTACTCTTTGTGTAATCAACGGTTGTGATTTGATATACTTTAAAAACCATAGATTAGTGAGACATGTGGCTCATTTTTAACCATAAATAATTACGAGGTATCAATACCTTGAATTTTATAGAGGAGAAATCCCTTGAATTTATCTATTTTGAAAAATTATATTTAATTATTCTATTAAAAAATTAATTAATTTTATATAAAAAATACATTTATGTAAATATGATTATAATATTTTAAAGTACGATCAAAAGACCTAGGGTAAATTAACTAACATACTCTTTTTCTTTTTATGATATTACTTATGATAAAATTGAATATTTTAATTAATATATAAGTAAAATCCTATCAAAATGTTACAATTTTGTCTTCAAAAATTTTATACATATCACATGTTATCTTTTTATTATTAAATTATCAAAATAATATCTATAGGGAAAGTCAGTGACTCTTTAGCAAACCTCAGGGACCTCTACTAATACAAATAGATGGGTCCTGAGTGTGATAGTGTTAAACCTTAAGGTAGGTGAGTGTAATTTTCTCAAATACCTACACATAAAATTTATAAAATATTTATTTAAATTCTAATTTTTATATACTTTTAGATTTATATAAATAAGTTCAACAAAAAAAGTTATTATTTTTATTTTAATATTTGTAAGTTAGTAATTTTTTAGATGTACAAAACCTTTATAATTGTTGTTTTATTTTCATAAAAGAATACTTAAATCAATAATAATTATATTTTGATAAATATATTTTTCTTTAAATTTATCAAGTGTAAAATTTTAGTTTAACATGTTACCTTATACATCCTTATAAGATATTTTATACATGTTACTGTAACACTAAAAATTATTCATTTTGATTATTATTATTATTGTTTTACATGGTCAAAGTATAAAAATTAAATTAAAAATATTATTATATATATACATATATGATTCTTTTAATCAAACTTAATATTTTATTCTAATTTTATTGTAAATATTAACGAACCATAATTATGTTGTACACATATATATAATCAAATAACTTAATTAATTATTGAATCTTGAGTCATTTATTTAGTTTGATAAATAAAATTAATGTAAAATTGATTGCATTTGTCATGGATGTATTTCTCATCTTTTTAAACATATAAAATTTATTACGTTAATATTTCTTAATTTATACATTGCAATTTACATTTAATCAAGCTTTTGTATAAATCTGAATATATGATGATTTTTTTTTGGAAAAAATAGTTCAAACGATAGTTCACAATTAAATAGTGAAGATTGATAAGTATGATCATGAGTATAAGTGATTTTTTCCCTCAATGTAACCGAATCCCTATAAAGTGTGTGTGTGTATATGTATATATATATATATATATATATATATATTTTTTTTTCTATATCCTCATATTTTTTATTTTACGTATGTTTTATGTGAAACTTTCAAGTTCGTACATAATCATAATGATAATATTTATAAAATTTTAATTAAGTTATATTATAATAAATGTTTGTTAATTTGATAACTAGTTAACTATATTATTATTATCTTATTTTTCTCACATTTGTTTGTAGTTAATTCATATATTTTTCGTATATCTTCCAAAATTTTTTTAATCATTTGAAAAGAATATCTAATAAGGATTTGAAGATTTGAGAAGATTTGGATAAAATTTGAAGATTGCATCATATCTGCAACAACATTAAGACTGAATGTTTAATTTGATTTGAAAAGGAGAAAATCAAGGAATTTGGCCAAAAATTATGTTTTTATTCTCTTTGTTATTTAAGGAGAGAGACTAGAGATCATACAAAGGGATTAGTGGAAGTTAATTGACATGATCCATCAGTTTAGAGAAATACTTAGATGCACTGAGAACAAAAGAAATTATTTGCTCTAATCCATTTATTAATTGACACATAAGTTTTAGTCATTATTGTCTCCATTTCCCCTGCATTTGTAATATAATAGTTGATTTGCCAATCAATAAATGGAGCAGAGCAAATGCTTTGTATTGCTCTAAGAGCACCTATGTCACAACCTGATTTGGTAACGTGATTGACACGTAAGGAATCTAATCCCCCATGTAGGCCTCGTGACCTTTGAGTCTCTAAATGCATAAATTAATCATAAAATTCATTTACCAAAATATAAATTCATCTATGATATAAATCTCTAGTTCTTTAATACCATATATATGAGTTGCTCTAGACAAAACATACCATGAAAACCATAATCATGTGAATACAAAATAATCATAATAAATCAATGCAAATCTATCTCTATGGTCTAACCTTGTAATGTACACTTGAGCACTCTATCTCTATACAAAATACAAAAGTTACTTCACTTTGAAGTGAAGCTCATCAACTAGAATCTCTAATGTTGGGGAGAAAGTGGATGAGAGGAACCAACAACTAACGTATCTATAATGGAAAAAGGGAGAGGGTGAGTTTTATCTAAAGCTCAATGAGTAGCCTTCATCCATAACCCTCTCATGGGACAACAACTAAGATATAAATACATATATAAAATCATCAACACTGGTTAATGCAATAGCTTTGAAATCATATTCATCTATATAAACATAATGGTTATAAAACTGATATTATTGGTAGACATAAATAACAGTACTCTACTAGAGAAACATGGACCTTTGGTTATGCCTCACATAACAAAATATAAATTCTTGGTTATGCATGTTAGCCATAGCATAACAAATTCTCTAATATCTGGATCCCTCTAGGAATCAAATTGGACACCTAACCAGCTTCTATTCCTACTCTGAGATTGTTCTCTCAGGATAACTTGGTACTAAGGTTAAGGATTAGGGTTCAGCCATTAACTTGCTGTTTGTTTCTCTATAACTACCATCTAGCATTTAACTCATAAAACATATCATTTTCTCTAAAACTCTACTCTGGGCTTTTCTCTAGATATAAAACTCTATAATACATAAATACTCTACTCTTAAAATCATCATGGTAATTCATAAAATCTCTAAATCAAGTCATAATCATATTCTAGCTCTTTAATAAATCATTTTAGCAATAATGGTCTGAGTTTGCATTCAAACATTTATTTTATGCTCTTGTTGAAAATCATCATTTTCATAAATTTGGTAAATCAATCATAATCTCTAATTTCTTGAAATATTCTTCTAAAACCATGCAATCATATTATATTTTAAAGAAATTAGCTCTAATGACCAATATAAGAGTCATAGAATTTGAACCCACTTATTTGGAGGGGAGGAAAAAGTGGTGTCAACACCCACTATGTTATGTGGAGTGGAAATGGCACCAATATCTGCTATTAAAGCCTCAAAACTCTATATTAGACTCTAATAATCTCTAGATAGCTCAAATATAACCCTAACAACATTGGGGGAGCACCCTCACTTAACAATAATGGAGACAAACAACAACCCATACTCTAGGATATAAAATGGGGAAAAAGGGGATGATAAAAACCAACAAGAATCTTACCTTGACCTCTTGGAAGGGGATGTATTGATGATAGATTGGAAGAGGAAGAGAGAAATGTGTTTGCGGTGAAGATTTTCGATAATGGGGAAAGGGAACCCGATTTGGGGATTAAAAAGGGGAAGGGGATTCACTTAAATAAACAACATCGTTTTGCACTATTTTGCCCCATTGACACTGCTATAGCGGTCTATGATCGGTAAGCTCACCTGTGCCCCTTCTCAGAAACACTTATGACCGTTATAGCAATTTGCAGACCACCAAAACACCCCAAACCCATATTGTGACTGCTATAGCGGTCCAGGACCATATAGCGGTGAATTCACCAAAACTGTAGGTAAGAAGGTCTTTCATGTATCTGGGCCTTGGGCAATATAAGTGGGTCTCGGGGGACTCTAAGGCCGTATGGGTCCTATCCTGACACGTATACACAGGTATTACAACCTAAGAATTTCTTCATTAGTTTATTGTGCTTTTCATCTCTTCTATGGTTTTCTAATTTTCTTTTGGTGTTAGACACAATGTAGTTTGAGGAAATGAATTTTGTATTCCTTTTATTGGTTTGATTTTCATTCTCAATTAATTATGCAATTTTTAGTATTCTTAATGCTTTCTAGGAATTTGCTACTCCTTTGAATGTTTTATGATTTTATACTGATTGAATGACAATTTTTATTATACAATAAGCCAATCTAAAAATTGTCATAGATTAAAGTAGCCAGGCATGGAACATGTGAATTCCTATTCTTCATGCTTAGGAAAATTTAGAATAATATTAAGGCATTTGTTTGTTCAATTTATCCTAAGAGTATTACAATATCAAGGCATTGAATTGTAGTTATAAGTTTTGAGAAATTCAATTAGTAATTGAATTGGAAAAGAAATTAAATAAATTCATATTAGGTAATGCAAAATCAGGAACTCAAATGAAATTGTTTCCTAACATTGCTTTCCATTGATTGTTATTGTTTGATTTCTTTTGATCTTTCTTTATAATTTTCATTTAAATTTTATTTAAATCCAGATAAATTTTGATTGCCAGAATAGTATCTTGCTCAAACAAACTAGTACTTGTTCATAATTCTTGTGGGAATGACATTCCAGTATTCACCTTCTTATTACTTGTAATTCAGTATACTTGTTGAAGCTAGTTTTCTAAATCGACTAACATGTTAAAGAATAAGAATAAGAATAAGAGTTTTATTTTGATGTACTAACAATATTAAAAAGTTTAATATTGTTATTAAATTAAATCCTTAAATTTGAATAACTTTCAAGCATGCATGTAGATATGAAAATTAATTATATTAACAATGTGACAATACACGATGATGACAGTGTAAAATTATTGTTCAATATTAAATATTCAAATAATTATATATAGATATATATACATATTGTTTTAGTGTAAATTAGTGTGTGTGTGTGTTGGATCTTCTCAAGGTTTCTATTGTTAGGCATAGTGACTAATCCCTCACATATAATAGGCTTGTTCAAGGGGGTTGACACTAACTACAAGTTTTAAAATTGCTTCATTGCTAGCTAAGACAATGATTGAACTTCTAATATACTAGTTAAGGAAGAAGAGGGTTTTTATCACCTCATCTCGATTCAGGGCCTGGGTGTTTATTTATTTAAGTCTAAGAAAGAGAAAATTATAATTAAAAAAAGCGCATTTTAAAGGAAAAATGCATGGGACACAATGAAAGAAATAATGGAAGAGAGGCTTGAGCCTTGATTCATGAGGATAGAGACAGATAGCTACCAAGTGACCATATTAATATAACGTATTAAATGTATGTTGGCCAAAATTTAATGCACTCAAATAATGAAAACTCCAGCTTCAGCTGTTCTGTTAATGTCTTAATTAAAAGAAGTTGTACCCGCATTTCTTTTGACTCCGATTAGGACGATGGGATTGGAATTATAATATAAAATTTTAATTTAAATTCTAACTCTTTTGAAGTTAAAATGGAATTAGAATCTTAAATTTTAAGGTTTTGTTAATCAGTGCCCTAAAGACACTGAATAAAATTACTAAAAGAGTTAAGTTTCAAAATTTTATTATGATTTCAATGCTTTGAAAATATATAAAGTCTCATTTTTTTCAATGCAAATATTTCCTAAAGTCTCCTTAACCTTTAGGGCACTGGTTAGATAAACCCTAAATTTTATGTTTAGGTTTATTATAAAATTGTAACATGATTGTTAGAGAGATATTAAATGAGTTTTGAAATTGATAATTAATAGGGTATAGGTTAGGAATTTAAAAAAGAGTAATGATAGTAAATAAGGTATAATCCCATACGTGGCAACATATCAACCATTAAAAGCATGATTTAAGGTTAAAAATATATAAATATTATAAAAATACTTGTTAAGATCATACCACATATAGAATTCATCATAAACTCAAGTATATATTAATATTTTTTAAAAAAAGTCTACTTTAGTTGTTTTTAAATTCTATATAATTGGATTATGAAATTATAATTTCAATTCTAGATATTACTACAAACATAAAAATTGGAATTTAGCCATCGAATTCCAATTTCAAGCTCAAATTTCATACCAAACTCCATATGCCAAACAGGACGATAGATATACACATAATAAAAATGTTATTCTAATACCTAAAAATAGATATTTAATTGAAACACACACTCTATTACCATTGTATGTAATGGTAGCCCTTCCTATCTCCACTAATCCATCCCATCAATAATATGAAATAGATGTTGGAAACTTAATTTTAGATATTAGAATAACATTAATTACTCTATCCATAAAGTCATACAAAGTCTACGTTATCAAACACAAGAAAGATTTCCATATACAGCATGAGTAAGAAATTTCTTTCTCCCAACTTAGGACAACACTATATATATATATACCCTTTATGATTTGTATGGTTCCAAACCTTCGTTTTATTCCTTTCTATATGATATGATGCTTTTCTTTTCCAAAGTTTCTCATCATCAGTATTACTACTTGTGCTAGCTTCTCTATTTCCATTCATTTCTCATCTTCTGTACTTAATGCATGCCTTAATTTGTTTATACATATAAATTGCAGTATATATGTGTGCTATGCACACAGATATATAAATAATATTTATTTCTTAATTTAATTTGATGAATTTATGTTTACATCCGTACGTGAATAAGGAATAGAAGCTGTGCAGAGGAAAATAAAAAGAGACAAGAGAGAGAGTTAAGGATTAAGGATCATCATGTGGAAGTTGAAGATAGCGGAAGGAGGAGAAGGGTTGATTTCAGGGAAACAATTTCATAGGAAGACAACACTGGGAGTTCGATCCAAACGCAGGAACTCCACAAGAACGCACTGAGGTAGAAAGGCTACGCCAGGAATTCACCAAAAATCGATTTTCCTTTAAACAAAGCTCCGACCTCTTAATGAGGATGCAGGTATTTTATAAAATTTTTTAGGTGTTTCGATTAATTTATTTTGAATTTAAAATAGTTTATAATTAAAATTTTGTATTTCATATTTAGTATGTAAGTATTTTGTATTTAGTAAGGTAGGGAAGTAAATTTTCTAGGCTATACGCATTTGGTTTGGGGTAAAAGTATGAATAAATTTTTTAGATAAATTATATTTGTAAAATTATATATAAAGTTTATTCATGAAACTTTTGCGCTTATGTTCATCTCATATCAAATTCAATCTTAGAATTAATTTTTGGGTCAAAATTTTTTTCCCTTTATTTCTTCTTTTTTCCAATTTAGTCTTTTATCTTTAATAATTTGTAGGTTTAATTAATCTATATATATATATATATATATGTTTTACCAAATTTTTAATTAGGTTTCTATAGTTTAAAATTAGTAATTAGGTCCATATAGCAAATAAAAATTGTTATCAAGTCTTTGGATATCTAACAATCGTTACAAAAATGTGAGTTTACATACAATATTACTTGATTTCTTATGATGTTATATTAGTGCACACATACGAAAGGAGCCAATAAAAGTTTTATGTTGCTACTTTTTCGAGATTTCACTGAACTCATTTAATGTAAATACTAAAAAAATAAAAATCTATCATGATGAGTTTAACATTATTGAGTTTTTAGTCTCTAAGGTTCAAACCAACTCATGTAAAGCTGACAATAGATGACATCAAAGAATATTTTAGTTAATTTCACATCTTTGCAATGGATGTTAGGTTTCGGAACTTGATTACAAAATTTTATTTACTATAAGGACCTCGTTACAAATTTTTTAATTATAGAGACTTGATTAAAAATTTGATGAAACTAATATTATGTGTAAATCAAATAAGCAAATTAAAACATATAAAAGTACCTTATCATCTTACCAAAAAGAAGTGGATTGATTCACAGCTCACAAAGGAGAACCAGTGTGGCCCAATTCCACCGGGAGTGAAAGTGGGAGACAAAGAGAATGTAACCGCAGAAGCAGTGATTACAACAATTAGAAGGGCTATCAGTTTCTTTTCCTCTATTCAAGCACATGATGGCCACTGGCCTGCAGAGTGTTCTGGCGCTGCGTTTTTCCTTCAACCCTCGGTAAGCTCCAATTTTAGCCAATATATACCAGTCCTTTCTTGATTATTAGTTTATTACATGTCATCATTTTTTTAAATAAATTTTTTTAATATAAACATGTAAAATTTTAAAACCTCAGTTCAAATTTTATTATATATATCATCACTTTTTTTTTATAGATATAATGCTTCTTACCTCCTAAAAGTTTAGGTAATAGTTACTATCATATATTAATTTTTGGGTATATTATATTTGTTTCTCCTATGGTTAAATGATTTTACACAAGGCATCCCTTGATTTACCATGACTACAGTGACCTTCTTACTGAGCATGTTAGTGTCATGCTTTAATTTGTAAAGTTACTCAGTGTCATATTTCATAAAATATAAATGTATTGAAAGTAATATCACCTCAATATCAGAGAAATTAATATAATGTACTACAACACTATGTTTGATTTTTAGCATTATTTATTTATTAATTATGTGTTGTAAAAACCTTTTAGTAACATTTAGAAAGCATTGCAAAACTATTAAAAAAATTAAAACTCTTTAAGTAGTAGCATTTTCATTAGGCTATATAGCAGAGGAGTTTTACCAATATTTGTATATGATTTGATAGCATTTTTTAAATGTTACTAAATCTCAACTGGGCTTTATTGTATAATTTTGTAAAGTGGAGATCGCGTGTAATATTGTCTAATATGAGTGAAAATTAATTTATTTTACCCTTAATAATTTTTTGGCTTAAATATGTTTTTTTCCCATGAAAAATAAGCAAACTTTGGTGATGGTCTCTTAAAAATTTGTTGGTTTTAGTCCCTTCTGTTATATGTTCTATGTCAATTATTGAACTGGATGATGAAGGGTCATTTATTCAATCTTATATGATAACCAACAATCATATATAATAAGCATTAAAAATCAAATAATTTTATAAATATTTAAATCAAAATCAAATAAATGATTTTTTAGGAATAAAACAGAAATTCTCTTATTTTTCAAGGACATAAAACATATTTAATCCTAATTTTTATGATGCATAACCTCCTTCATGAATAATAAAAACTGAAACGGCTTTTCGAGAAACTGAAACGGTCCATGACATGAGTTATACGTACATTTTTCTGTACATAATCAGAGGAAAATATGCTTAAAATAATGACAATGAGCTAAATTTCATGAAAATAATGTGTTATTTATCCTTTGTTGTATATTTTATATTTAATTAATATTAACAAGCCTTTAATATATTTTGAATAAAAACTACAAAATATAGATACATAAAATACTGAAAATTGATTCAAGCTTAATAGTTCAAATTAATTCAAATTTTATTAATAATTCAAATATTGCTTTGGTGATTAGCGCTAGGGACTGCAGAGTCTTCACACTATATATAAATATGTATTGAATTATTTTAATAGTTGTTTCTCACAACAATTTTAAATAAAAAATAATAATAATATACTATAATCTAACATTACATTTATCTTATTGGTAATTGGTTTAATATAAATATTTGTGTACACATAGATCCATATTAGTGAGCATGCCCTTTTTTTGTCTTTAATAATTACATTTGTCTCCTTTTAAATTTTAAAAAATTATTCAATTCTCTTAATTAATTTAAAATTATTACATATACACCCTTATTATTACTTTTTCATTTATAAAACAAAAATTTAATTGAATGGTCAAACCCACAACGCTCTTCTCCTATTTTTCCATCACAAACCCCTCCCGTCCCACTCGCTCAACATCTTGCTGCTCTTTGAGAAGTCCAAAGCCACACCTGTTTTCCTATCTTTTGCCGTCATTTCTTTCAAGTTTAGAAGTGAACTTGTTGGAGAAACATAGTTGAACAACGAACATGTCTTAAAAGATGACCAGAACTGTGTTTAGTAAAATAAATGTTGAACCTGAAACAAGGTATATATAATGTCTTGTGTGTCGGGCTAGTGATAAATAACGCAATTGACGGTGGAGGTGACAGTGGCGATGGCAATGGCGGTGGCGGTGGTTTGGAGTTTGAGATGTTTGAGTTTTGACCATTTAATTAAATTTTTTATAATTGTAAATGAAAAAATAATAACATGTGTGTAATTATAATAATTTTAAATTAATTAAGGGAGGTATATGATATTTTAAAATTTTAAAGAGAATAAGTGTAATTACTAAAGAAGTCAATAAAGGTCCCTCTAATTTCATTTCTTTTTTTTTGGGTATAGAGTGACCTTGCCCTCTGCGTAATTTGTATCTTAATTGTTATTTAACATGTGTGCAGGTAATAGCACTCTATGTTACAGGCTCACTTGAGGTTGTTTTCGGACCAGAACACAAGAAAGAAAGTATTCGGTATTTGTATAACCATCAGGTACATTCTTTATTCACCAAATTGAACTGCCACGGGTAATGCACTAATGGCTAAACGGCTCCACCAACTGGCCTTGAAGGGTTAAAAATGAAACAAATGTTTAAACAAGATTTTGATCGTTATAGTTGTTATTAATTAATATTAGGTTTAGTCCTTATAATTTTGTTTTTTAAGGTTTAATCCTTATTATTATAGTGTCGCTAATTTAGTTTTAGTCTCAATAGCCAAGTATCGATCCTTATATTTTTCACTTTTTCAGGATCTAATTAGTCCTTATAATTACTATTTTCATAAAAGTTCAGTCACTGTAATTTAATTTATTTTGCATTATGTTATTGAAAGATCAAAACTCAAATGATAGGACATGCTGAGAATTCATATGAAATAATAAATATAAAGAGGATTGAAACAAAAGTTTGGTCCAACTACGTACTGGAACCAAAATGATCATGAATATGTGTATTTGTCTACTTCATCTTTTGGATTTTAATTTCCATCACTTGCAATGTAAAATTTTTTATACCAATATCTAATTATGTATTGTTATATCAGTAAAGATAATCAAGTCTCACACTCACAATTCATACAAATGAGATGATTTAATTAGATGATAGGGTAAATTTTCTTTTATACTATTAGTGTATAAAAATTATATTCTATCTTTTGATGATCATTAAATAAAGAAATTAAACTTTAATTTTTATCCGTGCTCACTCAGCCACAATTGGTTTTTGTTGGGCATGTTACCTAGCAGAATTTGTTAACTGAAACTAAGGGTGTATTTGTCTTAGTTATAAATGAAGTGATTAAGAAATCTAAATTTTATATATATCTTAAAAAAATTGAAAATTGATTTTTTTAAAAGTTATTCTTTTTAACTTATTAAAAAAATTAAAAACTAATTATTTTGAAATTCTAATTATTTTTAAAAAATTATCCATATATACAAAAAGTGATTTTGAAAAGAGAGGGCAAAAAAACACTCATCCAAATGCAGCGTAAATGCTGATGGGAAATGCAATGAAGAAGGCTACTTTGGTGGTCTTCTTTGTGAGCTTGCGATGCAGGCTATTCAAGACTGTTTGAAATTTATTGGGTTGGGTTCGAGTCATAAAAATTGATTAAGTGCACTTTTTGGGCCAAGTTCAAGTCATACTTCTAATTAGATTGACCTGATCTGAAGTCAAAATTTTTTTTATAGTTATATATATTTTTATAATAATTAACGATAAATTATAAGATTTTATACTTCAATTAATACATTTTAGGTAACTTGATATTATTTTTACAGTCACATGATTTGTTTTGAAATATATATCTTTAAATATCTCTTAAATTTTGTTTCTTACTTGTAAAATTTTATAACTATACTATGTACAATGTCAAAATCTTTATAGGTGGTTTAAAAACCAGGTTGATCCGGTCATTTATTAGGTCATCGTTGGGTGGAATTTGGGTTTCAAAAATGACTCGATCTGAAATTTGGCCAAGTTTAGATTTGGTCTTGCTCAACCCGTCCTTTGTACATCCATACTACCATGAATAACCATGACTTTAGAGTTTGGGAGAGGGCAACTATACAGCTGAATATATGCCCCGCACAATCCGTAGAGGTGACAAAATGGGTTGAAGCCAGGGTTGACTTGTCAACCCACCATTTTTGATTGGGGAGTTGGCATTTCAAACTCAAATAACCATGATAGGTCAAACACAACGAGCCAACCTCCCGTCCTGTTTTATGGACAACTCACCGCCCAGCCTTGCCGCCCCCTTTTGCCACCCCCACAATCCGCGAGTTATTCGTTCAATGTACAAGCTGCATTGATTAGGACGGGATAATTTCCTAACTTATTAATTCACAAACTTTTTGACCTGAGTTAACTGGGTTAAATTTGCGGTTAATGGGGGAGTGGTTATTGTCACTCCTATATAAATATTGTCACTTCTATTTATATTAATTATTATTTAGTTTCACTAAATTACCTTTTTCTATTTTAACCAAAGAAGACCTAACATAGATAATTCATAATGCTATCAAAAGTTATTATTTTAAATTTAATTAAAAATTAGTTTAGCAGCATAAAAATATTTATTATTTATCATATTTTTAATTTTCACATAATTAGTAGATGTTATAAGTATTAATAATTTATTTATTTAATATAATGATTTAATTCAAATATTAATTTGTTTTAATTTTTATAAAAAAATATCTAAATAATATAATGTTTAATATTTTAAAGAAAATAATAACTAAAAATGAATGATAAGAAAGTCATGATAATAAATTATGGTATACAAGTACACACATTTTTTGTAACATCTAGCATTTATATAAATTAAAAACTAGTAAATTAACTAAATGATACCATAGTTTATTGCTATTGGCTATTAATTTTTATTATAGTTTTTATTTCTTCATATTATAAAAAATTGACCTAATTTTATACGTTAAATTAATTACTTATTCGCATAAAAAAGATTTCAAAAGGTTAATTGTTTTCGACACTTGAATAATATAAAGGCTATATCATTTATTTTCTATTAGATAACATATAATTTACATATTTTAAAATAAATTTCACAACAAAATTTAATATATTTATTTAATATATTTATTTATGGTATATGTTAAATTTAATATAATTTAGATATGCCTTTAAGCCATTAAAAGTAAGTGATTATAAAAAAATTCTAATATAATATATTTATTTAATACTTTTAAAATTATATAAACACCAGATGTTAAAATTAAATAATAGCATGTGTATTGTATAATTTGATTCAATATTTGTCTTTAATATTACTCATTATTATTTATAAAAAAATCACTAAAACAAATGTAACAATATATTACAAAAATATTTTAAAAAGTTGAAAATATTGAGGTTTATTAAAATTAGAAGTAACAATAAACAATATTTTAACTACACAAAAGAATAAAAAGGAATTATAGGCAAATTAAATGAAAATTAAATTAATGAGAGTGACGATAAATAAATGGAAGTGGCAATAGCCGATCCTTAATGGGGAGCTAATGTCCTTTGACATAACAAAAGATATATTGAATTTGATAAGACAAACATGTCACAATGCAAGTTGTGATTATAGCTTAGTATTGAGAGCTTTTCTTCTTTTTTTTTGGCAATGTGGGTTCAAAACATGATCATGGTTACTCTATTATTTTAAAAGTCATATGCGTGGGAAGATTTAATTGGATGACTATTTAAAAAAAATCTTACACAATTAATGCATTAGAATTAAATTTATATATTATAGCATAAGGTTTTTCAATTGATAATATTATAGAAATATTTTTTATTAGCTAATATTCTTAATTGGATTTTGCTCCTCAAATTAAATTGAAAAAAATTGTAAAGTGAAAAGTGAGAGATTAATCATACTTATATTATTTAGTGAGACCCACATACAATGAAAGTATTTGATCCAAGATTGACAAGTCTCTCACTTTTTCACTTTACAAATCTCTTCACTTTAGAGAAGTCGAATCCTTCTTAATAAACCATAACACTAAGAGTATGTTTGGTTGGAGAGTAAAATTATGGTGTAAATTATTATGAATAAGCTCCATATATAATTTTACACATAAGGTTCATTCATTAAAATCTATACCATATTTTACCCCTAACCAAATATATCCTAAATTGAAATCTTCAAGGATATGTTTAGTTGAGGGGCAAAAATTGAGAAATAAATTTCATGAATAAAATATGTGTAAAATGACCATGAAACTCATCTATAGAAAATTTTCCTTCAATTTTGCTCCCAAACCAAGCAAATCGTAAGAGTTTAATTTTTATGCACTGACAATATAAAATAGCTTTACACTATTAGTTAACAGAATTACACTAAAATGTCAAATTTTGACTAGTCATTGTGATAGTAGGTAGTTATTTTTTATGATTTGTCATCTTGTTCAAATTTTACTGATTAACAATTTAAAATTATTTTACATTGTTAAATTACAGAGCCATTAGTATATAGAAATTAAATTCAATTTTTAATTAACAAGTTTCAAAGGTGACACTATTAATTAATTGAAGTTGACACTCTTAACAACATTTTCCTTGCTAATGGACACAATAACAAGGAGAGGATCCATTATAAATTAGTTAGGCAAATATTATTTCAACACTCAAAAGTGAGTGTCTTAATTGGACACCCACTCTATCACTATTGGATGTGATGGTGACTTACTTTTTTCACTAATCCCAATTGAACAACCACTTCTAAATGTTGAAATAGCAATGATAAGATAGTTGTATATGATTTGACCAATTATTGGCTGACAATTTCTCACGTGATAGAACGAAGATGGTGGTTGGGGATTACATATAGAGGGTCACAGCACAATGTTTGGATCGGCATTGAGCTATATCGTCTTGAGGATACTTGGAGAAGAACCTGAAGATGGCGAAGACAGGGCAATGGCCAAAGGAAGAAAATGGATCCTTGATCGTGGTGGTTTACTAGCTATTCCATCATGGGGAAAGTTCTTTGCCTCGGTAAACGCATTAATTGCTATTTTTCTAGAAAATTATGCTGACCATTACGTTTAGTGCAATTGTACTATTTTATTTTGTAAAATTATCATTGGCTTTTCTTGAAAATCATTAAAATTATACTGATATCTTTTATAAATATTAATTTATTAATTTAAGTGAAAAAATGTGACAGATACATAATTATTAATAACAAAAATTAATATTTGACAAAATTTAATATATTGAATGAATAAAATACTTTTTATCACATAAAAATAAAACTTATAATTATAACTTATGATAAAATGGAGGTATTTTAATAATATATATATATATATATATATATATATATATATAAATATTGTCAAAATATTATAATTTCATCACTAATAATCATGTACATGTTTTTTAGAGTATAAAATAATTTGTGTCTCTACCTATAAACTTAAGCTTTTAGAAGAGATGATTTCATGGCATGATATCAAAGCCTCTTTAACCAAATGGTTTGGAATTCAAACCCCATTATGATAAAATTGTTCACTTTTCAAGCAAGTCAAAAAAAGACATTCATATGGTGGGGTGTGTTAAAGTATAAAATTATTCATGTGCTTCTACCCATAAGCTTAGACTTTTGGAAGATGTGGTTTTATGACAAGTCACATGTTATACTTTTGTCACTAAAATTAATGAATTAATATATGTAGGGGAGGTCAATGTAATTTTACAAAATAGATGTATGCCGATATAATTACACTAAATCTTAAAAAAACTAGTATAAATTACTTTTTTTTTTGGTTATATTTGAGTCACTTCATCTTTTAGTTGTCTATTGCATCTAGACACGTATATCACAATGTAAGCATGTGAATATTATGCAACATACTTGATTTGGTGAAGGTACTGGGGTTTATGAGTGGTCAGGCTGCAATCCATTTCCACCAGAGTTATGGCTTCTACCCAGATTCTTCCCTGTTCATCCAGGTTTGTCTCAAGAGTCATAAGGTTCCTTAATTTCTTTGTGCAACCAGTTGCATGTTGTGTCTTTTTATCTAAGTCCTTTGCCAAATGATATTATATGCTAGGGAACCTCATGATGTACTGTCGCATGGTTTACATGCCCATGTCATACATATATGGAAAGAAGTCCGTGGGCCCTATTACTGGCTTAATCAGATCCCTAAGAGAAGAATTGTACAATGAGCCTTATGATCAAATCAATTGGAATGAAGCCCGAAATAATGTTGCTAAGGTCTATGAAATCTCTATTTTTTTTTTGGAAAAAATGAATTTATCTTAATGCTTATGTTATTGTTTTGATTTGTGTTATGCTTAATGCCAAACACAAGTTTTAATTTCATATATCTATCCTATGAACTTCCCTTTGGACAAATTTAAATATTTTGAATATTGTATATATGAAACTCAAATGGCATGCAATGACAGGAGGATCTATACTATCCACATCCTCTGATCCAAGATATGGCATGGGGATTTTTTTATCATGTGGGAGAGCGTATTTTAAAGTGCTGGCCTTTTGCCATGCTTAGGCAGAAGGCACTAGAAACCACAGTTAATCATATACGATACGAGGATGAGAATAGTAAATACCTTGGCATCGGAGTTGTAAATCAGGTATAATATAACAAGCATTACCAGTAAATTATTGTATTTATTAATAGTTTTATCCATAAACATATTTAGTTATTACTGAATGCAAATGCAAGGTGTTGTGTTTACTTGCGCACTGGGCTGAAGACCCCAACTCAAAGGCATACCAGCTTAATTTAGCTCGAATTCCCGATTACTTTTGGCTCGCTGAAGACGGCTTGAAATTTATGGTTAGCATAACCTTTTTTCAATTTCATTTTAATTTTTTAAAAATATGCTAACAACATTATTATTATTATTGTTGTTGTTGTTGTTGTTTATAAGCAGTGTCAAATTAATTCTTCAATATTGATTAGGAGAATACTTTTTTGTCCACCAAAAAACTAATTTGATGACACTTAAGAATAATTTTTAGAACATGAACTAACATTGAGATACCATTTTGGTTTGAATGAAAATGGAGGTTTCAATAAATAAAGCCTCTTCTAGCTAAATAACGGATTATTTTGAGAGAAATGTTCTATAAATTTGGTCTACAATGCATTAAATTAACAAGTATATGTACATCATTAGCACACTAGCGAACACTTAATACTTAATTGAAATTGTCTTTCTTTTTTAAGTTCTATTGACTTAAATTCCGGAGTGTAGCAGTTTTGTAGATGAATTTGTATCATTATTTTTTTGAAAAATGTTCCTCATTGCTGTTGGCTGTTAATTATTTTTCTCCCAGGGTATTGGCAGTCAAACGTGGGATGCAACTTTTGCTATACAAGCTATACTTGCTTGTAATGTGAGTGAAGAGTATGGACCTACACTCAAGAAAGCACACAACTTTGTGAAGGCTTCACAGGTACTAATAACTAACTACTTGCCACCTCATGCCTTCAATTTATACTCTGATGCAATATCAATTACTATTGAAAGAGATATAATGCTATGTTTAAGGTTCGTGAAAACCCATTGGGTGACTACATCGCAATGAATAGACACATTTCCAAAGGTGCGTGGACATTATCAATGCAAGATCAAGGTTTGCAAGTCTCTGATTGCACAGCAGAAGGACTAAAGGTTCACCATTATTCAATCAAACGTGCACAGTTTATCTTGGTTCTTGAAAATAAATGCCACATCTGATAAATACTTCCTCTTTCCTTAATTAATTGTTCATTTAAACAAACTGATACATTAAAAAGCAGATATAACTAAATACATTAACCTTTTAATGTACTCCCAATTTGTCAAAATCGACAGTTAAATGGGACAGAGGGGTACATATTGGCAAACAACATCAACTTGGTCTTCTAGTTTCACTTGATGAATTGAAGGACCAATTAGAGAGCACTCGAAGGATAACATTGATAACATTAATTATGATTGATAAAAGGACAATCAATAAGATATAGAAGTATATATTCGAAGGAACAAAATTAATGTTTCACTTAAGAGCAAATACCCAAGTTCGTTTCTAGCAAAAATTATGCCAATGATCTATCAAGATAAAAAAAAAAACACATTTTGTTGTCCTCGCAGTTAAAAAACACATTTCACAATGCCATGATGGCTTTTAATGACACTTTGGCATTTGCCATTAAATTTTATCAATAGGTTGCGCTTCTATTCTCAAAAATGCCAACTGATCTAGTTGGAGAAAAGATGGAAACAGAAAGATTCTATGATGCTGTTAATGTCATCCTTTCTCTACAAGTACGATTTTTTATTTAAATCCTTTGAGACATTACTCACTTACCTTTGTGTATATAATTACATGCAACTCTTACATATCCCTTTTATCTACAGAGTAAGAGTGGCGGTTTCTCTGCTTGGGAGCCTAAAAGAGCATATAACTGGATAGAGGTAAGAAAACTCAGAGGCACCCTAACTTGTTGAACTCAAGATTAACAACATTGTCTTAATTGAGTGAGAAAACATGTTTACTGCAGAAATTCAATCCAACTGAATTCTTTGAAGGTTGTTTCATTGAGATGGAGTAAGATTACTGTGCAAACATGTTGATGTATTATATTGTTCTATTATTTGCCACTTATTGGGTTTATGTTGTGAAGTAGTTATGTAGAATGCACATCATCAGCAATCCAGGCCTTGGCTCTATTTAGAAAGCTATACCCAATGCACAGAAGAAAGGAAGTAGATCACAGTATTTCCAAAGCAATCCATTTCATTGAAAACACACAAAACCCTGATGGCTCCTGGTATTGTATCCTTTTGTCTTCTCTCTTTTGCTGATAACTTTATTTTGTACAATATACCGTGACTTTATTTATAATTGTATGTTCTAGCTTTTGACCTGTCTTTGTTAATTTGTATTTAAGAAACTCCAAATGATGACTAGCAAGTGCTATAAGTATGTTGTTTTGTAGCTGTCTATATAATTTTATTGAATTTTTAAATTGTCCTTATAATTTAAAAATTTATAACTAATTGTTTATAATTTTGTTATTTTTCTAACAACTCCCTACTTATAACTTTTTTTTGTCCCTAATGTTATAGGACCTATTTGAAAACTCAAATAATATATACATATTCAGAACTAAATAAGTTCTTATAGTTTATCTAAATTTTAAAAAAGATATTTTTAGTTTAAGCAATTTTAATTTGATTTTATTTCTATGCACTTGTCAATGTAATTTTTTTTACACAGTTATCCAATCAAATTCTTTCATTTGCATATCTTTTTAGTGTATACACCCAAAAGAAAATTGAAAAAGACAAGGTTCATAATTTACAATTGATGATAAGCACTTATACAGGTACGGTTGTTGGGGGATTTGCTTTACTTATGCCACATGGTTTGCTGTAGAGGGACTAACAGTGTGTGGAAAGAACTATCATAATAGTGCTTCCTTACGCAAGGCATGTGAATTTTTGTTGTCAAAGCAATTGCCTAATGGTGGGTGGGGAGAAAGTTACTTGTCAAGTCAAAACAAGGTATATGGCATTTATTTTTCTTTGAATAGTGCACGAAACTAAGAAGATAAGGAAATGGATTAAAGAATTTCCATACTTCAAATTTGTATTCACATCACATGTTTTCCTTGTCAAACAGGTGTATACAAATCTAGAAGGTAATCGTGCAAACTTAGTTCAAACTTCATGGGCTTTGTTGTCCCTCATTAAGGCAGGGCAGGTTAGTAAACAACAATTTTGAACTGTGATAGTTTTGTAAATTTCAAGCTCTTAAGGCCCTGCAAATTGCAATGGTTGAATATCTAATGGAAGGCATATTGTTACTTTGTTAAGGTGGAATATAAGAAGGAAAGTAGTTGTTGCTAAATATATTAAAACTATAAATTAACATTCTAAATTTTTTACATGGTCGTTGCTGAATAAAATGATGAAAGTAACAATAAATGTGACAAAGAGAGATATCCATGACATGAATGATAATATGAGTTAAGTATGAGATATTTCTGTATCAAAATAAAAGAACAAAATCTCTTAGTAAATGCAAAATATGTTATTGTGCTAATCACTAATATTTTGCTGAAAAAAGGCTGAGATAGATCCTACACCCATACACCATGGCATAAAGTTACTAATCAATTCACAAATGGAAGATGGAGACTTCCCACAACAGGTAATTCATCCATTCAAAGTTATTTAGCATTTAGTAATCATATGTATGTTTCTCTTGTCAAGATATTTTTATTCATTACCAAAAGAACTGCAGGAGATCACTGGAGCACAATTTAGGAATTGTATCCTGCACTATGGATCATTTCGAAACAGTTTTCCCATATGGGCTCTGGGGGAGTATCGTCACCGAGTTTTGAATGCGTGAAGACCAAGTGCATCATATCTGATTAATCAAACTTTTAACTGCAGGCCACTCATAAAAGTTATATCATTAAATGTTTAAAAAAAAAGCCAACCTTTGCTGAAGGTTTGGTGACTTTAGCTTGAATGAGTTGTAATTTATGACTTCATAATGCTAAATCTACAATAAGCATAAAAAATGTACAACATTAACTACAAAACATTACAATCAATATCTCGACATTGATAGCCAAAGATGAAATACACAGCTCAAAGAAAATACAATATTTCCAATGTACACTGCTACAAAACAACAAAAGAAAACTACAGAAATAATTTTAATTTCAGAATCACTAGGAATGAATTATTGACTAGACCTAACGTTCACTTACTAGCAAACTACATACAACGATAACCGACTTTTCAATTTCAACCAGAACAGAAAATTATAAGATGCATGGTATATTTTTTTCTTTCAAATACACAAATATTATGAACTTTCATTTCATTAATATCACCCCAGATACATATGATGTAATTTATTGCTAATTCAGTAGTACACCGACTTCATTTGACTTTCTAATGAATCTATGAATTCCTATTTACTCAAGCTTTAGTTCCACAATTGATGGTTAAATTTTTCAAATTGACTAACAAATAATTCCTAGTATTTGAGTTAGAAAAGGCTTTACGAAGAGTTCAATGAAATTTCAAGCAAACACTCATTCAAGCACACATTGAAGTAGATTATGGTGTTTACCACATAAGCAAGAATATATGAGTTTCTCAATTATATACATGAACCCTAGATCAAGGTATGAGTATCCATTTCATACAAATCATGAAACCAATGATAAACACTCAATATTTAGAAAAAGAAACTTGAATCAAGAAAAGAAACAAAGGTTATATGATCTAAGTCCAGTTACATTATCACCCCAACCAAAGAGTTTAACTACACATGATAGAAAGGAAAACAAAAGTAGAAAAATAAAGAGAATGATGCACTTAGAACCTAATATTTGGTGCTAGGATGGCTGTCCAAAATTCGCATCATTCTGCCCAGTAACCACCTGAGCGGTGGCTTTTGGCTGCCTATGCAGTGGGTTATCAGCCTTAGTATCATTTTTGTGCTATAGATGTGTGGATCGGATTTCGGCGTCTTCACCAAAGTTGTAGCTTTTTCTCTTAGCTTTCGCATGCACCAAAATTAGCTCCATCCAATAATCACAACTTCAATTGCGCTCAAATCACTGCAGCAATGTCAAAACACATCATCACTTGAATTTTTCATTGAAATTGATTTCTTCCTGATATTGCACCTTCAAAATACTATCAAATTTCATACATGAGAAATGCCCATTATTAAGAATATATAAAAAAAAGGTGAACCAAATTCCAACAAGATTAAAATAATTTCAGTTAATTATGTCTTAGTTGAAATATAAGAAAAATTCAACCAAAACCAAAACGATTCTCAAGTACCTACCATACTCTTATACACATTATCAGCCCAAATAACTCTATTTTGTAGAGCTATCACAGAGTTGATTCGGGTGCAAATACACATGAAAAAAAAACTGAAATTTTTTGATGATAAAAACTGAAATTTTCGATGATAAAAAAAAAAAAAAACACAATCTTTTAAAAAATAATTGCATACTTCTCCCATTTCACTTCATCTGTTAAAAAAATATATATTTAAAAAATAATAATAAATAAATCTAGATAATGATAAAAAATAATTGTGATGATTGTTTATGTTGTCAATAAATATGTAACTTTCAATTATGTCTTTTAGTTGTCACTAAATAACAATTTAATAACAATTTATTTAGTGACAGCTTGATTCATTACAAAATATATAATTTTTTGTGATGATTTCTGTTATAAAAAAAATATAATTTATAGTGACAACTATCGTAAAAGTAAGTGACACCTTAACTAATCACAAAATGCATTATTTTTAGTAACGACTACTTAAAATTGTCACTGTTGAACTTTTCAGTATGAGATATATATTAGGAGTTTTAATCATCACAGAAAGTACATAAAGTCATCACTAGTCCTTTTGTGAGGACATTGAAATGAGTCGTCACCAAAAAAAAAAAAGCCTTATTTCTTGCAGTGCAATGACACAATTAATTATACTAAGGATAATATTGAAAAAAATTAATGTTTCTTTGATTTGATAAATTGACATATATTTATAATAATAAGAAAAATTAAAAAATTTGACAAATAAAGTAAAATAGGAGGAGTTCATCTTTGAGAAAAATATTCTTAATCACTCGACGTACGTCGAACCAATTCTAATAATTGCTTGAGATTGATTTGAATATTTAGATTCATTGGGTCCATCGAATCCAATTGAGGAGTTAACATTGAAGCTACAAGTCCCGCCTTCCCAACGACTTTTGTACATTTTGTCGAGTAATGTTAATTAGCCTCCTCTACAAATGCCTGAGACAGAGTCAAGTATTAAATATGATATGACACTCTTTTTTTTCAGGATATTGTGATGATGATACTATCTAATTCAAAGTGATTTATTTAGGATGAGAAAATGTGTTATCTTAAAAATTTTAGGAGGACAAAGCAGTCCTAATTGTTAAAAGAATTTATATATATATATATATAGATACACACACTAAAAGAACTTTATAATGATTTTAAATAAATATAATATAATATATCAATAACATTAATAATATATAAAAACAAGTTATTTGATTCCGGATGGCATGTAGAGAGAGTCTCTTGTGGTCACTGACAAAATCCATATATATGAGGTCTAAGCTTTGAAAAGGATTAATCATTACTTTTGATAGTGAATATTCCAAGTTCACCAAAAAAAGCAATTTATTCATGATATCAATCATAATGTATGAGATTAATTTTGATATATATTATTATATAGTTAAATTTTATGGTAATTATTATTAGAGTCAAATACTTTTAATAATGTTACAATTTATGATTAAGTGATTATCGAAAAGATCTTTTACACTAATAATATATCAAAATCAAATTAATTAATAATGTATTATTCAATGTGTTAGTCTATTACACCAAAAATACACATACTAATTAAAATATAGTAGAACGCGAAACATCATGTTAGTTTTAAAATAAACTCCTTTAAAAGTAAATTAGTTTTAAGCTTTTTTATTTTTTGACGAAAAGTTTAGGTTGGGAGAAAGCTTGTCCAGTCCAGGGTTAGGACATATCTCCCGGCTCATCAAATATTTAAGAGATAGTTACAAATCACCCATCAATAAAAAAAATTAGAGAATTGAACCAAAGTCATTATGGTACATGAGTAAAAGGTCAACAATATGAACTGACCCCTATTGACAAACTAGTTTTAAAGCTAGCAATGGTATTTTATTTACTCAACAAGACAAATATATTTTAAAAAGAAAAAAAATCCGTGAAGAAAGCTCAAAGTTGTATGTTATCAACTATAATTATACTTCTATTTATTTTTGGTTTAATTACTTATGTCCTTATAATTTTATTCAATTTTCAATCAGGTCTCTATTGTTTAAAAGTTTTTAATTAGGTCCCTATATTATATAAAATTTTTCAATTTAGTCCCTAAGTAATAACCGTTACAAAAAATAGAATATTCATATTATATTTAGTCTCCATTTAGTACAAAAAAAAGAATATTCATAGTATATACTATGAATATTTTTTTTTTTATAAGTTTATTATTTGCAGGTACTCAATTGAAAAATTTTATATAATATAGGAACTTAATTAAAAAAATTTAAACTATAGGGACGTGATTAAAAATTGAGTGAAATTATAGGGACTTAGAGTAATTAAACATTTATTTTATAGCAGTACTATATGTTACAAATTTTTTTCTTAAGCTGGCTACACAGTTCGCTAACAGAAATGATTGCCAATTACTTATATGTAACAAATAAAAAATAATCAAACAAAAATTAAATGCATTCTGCATTCTATAATCCAATTCGTTGTATACGAATTTGAACCAAACATTTTTTTTTACGTGAACCATTTTTTGTTATTTTCATATTATTAATTAATATCCACTTAGACGTCTGGATGCATTAATTAGAGCACATTTCCAGAAAGCTGTAACTTTCAATTTTTTGTTTATCTTATGAATTTCATGCGGGATATTATATTGATTTTTCGGCCGTCAACTTACAGGACACGAATTCAAAAACTTCAAAAATAAAAAAACTAGTTGTTTATCCGTGCGTTGCGTCAAAGATATAAATTAAATATTTGGAGGCGTATCATTTGATATGAATGGTTAATTATGAGAGTGAGAGGAGCATTTTTATGATATTATTTATGATAAAATTGAATATTTTAATTAATATATAAGTCAAAATATATCAAAAGGTTATAATTTTGTCTTCAATAATATTATACTTATCACATGTTATCTTTTTATTATTAAATTATCAAAATAGTATCTACAGGAAAAGTTACCGGTGATTCTTTAGCAAACCTTAGGGACCTCTACTGATAGTCTAATACAAATAGACGGATGCTAAGTGTAATTGTGTTAAACCTCAAGGGAGGTGAGTGTAATTTTCTCAAATACCTACAAATAAAATTTATAAAATATTTATTTAAATTCTAATTTTTTATATACTTTTAGACTTATATAAATATGCTCAGCAAAAAAAGTTATTATTTTTATTTTAATAATTTTTTAGATGTACAAAACCTTTATAATTGTTGCTTTTATTTTCATCAAAGAATATTTAAATCAATAATAATTATATTTTGATAAATATATTTTTCTTTAAATTTATTAAGTGTAAAAGTTTAGTTTAACATGTTACCTTATACATGCTTGTAAGATATTTTATACATGTTATTGTAACACTAAAAATTATTCATTTTGATCATTATTTTTAGAAAAAAATTAAAAAAATGCATGACTGTAAAAAATTAAGACGCAATTGAATAATATGGAAGACCAAAATATAATAAAAAGTATTAATAGTGATAAAAATCAACTAAAGAGAAATGTCACATAATAACTCTAATAAAAGAACATAAATGAAATTATAAATAAAAATTCAAAAATACAATTTTAAAAATTCATAAATTAAAAATCAAGAGAATTGCCACATGGCATTAGTAGTGGAAGAATTTCTCCTATTATAGATAGATAGATAGATAACTCTTTTAATTGTATAAGAATTTAAATTTTATGCATTGGCATCAAAAATATTTTTATACAATCATCCAATCATATATTGCTACATTAGCTATAATAGCTACCCATTATTTAAAAATTCATGCAATTGAAATATTTTAATTGAATGACAATGTAAAACAATTATCAAAATTAAAGTCATTTTATAATCATTGAACACTTTCTTAAAATTCTATTAATTAACTGTATAAAATTGTTTTACATGGTCAAAGTATAAAAATTAAATTAAAAATATTATTATATATATACATATATGATTCTTTTAATTAAACTTAATATTTTATTCTAAGTTTATTGCAAATATTAACGAACCATAATTATGTTGTACACATATATAATCAAATAACTTAATTAATTATTGAATCTTGAGTCATTTATTTAGTTTGATAAATAAAATTCATGTAAAATTGATTGTATTTGTCATGGATGTATTTCTCATCTTTTTAAACATTTAAAATTTATTACGTTAACACTTCTTAATTTATACATTGCAATTTACATTTAATCAGTTTTTTGTATAAAATTGATCATTAATAGGGTATAGGTTATTTAATTAAAAAAAGGCTAATGATAGCAAGTCTCGGGTTTATGTTGAACCCCATACGTGGCAACATATTAACCATTCAAAATTTAATTTAAAGTTAAAAATATATAAATAATATTATAAAAAAACTCATTGAGATTATACCACGTGTAAAATTCATCATAAACTATATTCTATATTAAAAAAAGTCTACTTTAGTTGTTTTTAAATTCCATATAATTAAATTATGGAATTATAATTTCAATTCTATATATTACTACAAACATAAAAATTGGAATTTAGCCATCGAATTCCAATTCCAAGCTCAAATTTCATACCAAACTTCATATGCCAAACAAGACGATAGATATACCGATAATAAAAATATTATTCTAACATTTAAAAATGAATTCTTAATTTGAACACACATTTTATCACCATTATATGTAATAGTAGCCCTTCCTATCTTCACTAATCCATCACATCAATGATATGGAATAGATGTTGGACACTTAATTTTAGATGTTAGGATAACATTAATTACTCCATCCATAAAGTCATACAAAGTCTACGTTATCAAACACAAGAAAGATTTCCATATATAGCATGAGTAAGAAATTTCTTTCTTCCAACTTAGGACAGCACTATATATACATATATCCCCTTTCTGGTCTACTCAGCCGTGGCAGCCCGGGGCAATTGAGTTTATGATTTGTATGGTTCCAAACGTTTGTTTTATTCCTTTCTAAATGATATGATATGATATGATGCTTTTATTTTCCATAGTTTTTCATCATCCGTATTACTTCTTGTGCTAGTGTTATCACGAAAAATAATTGCCTAAGAGTTTAAGGGGGCTTATTAAATCATTGTGATAATTAGACATCATTTGGGCAATATTAAGGATTAATATGCAACGTTTATTAGCCAAACCAAGGAATTGTTGTAGTGGACGTGTCCCATGAAGAGTAAGTTGTTGTCGTGGACAGGTACCATGTAAAAGGAAGTTGTTGTTGCATGTTAATTAGTGTGCAGTTTGCTGCCACGTTTTGTGAGTTATGAGAATGAAGTAGTTTTGGGTTTTTGGGAGAGCTTATGTGTCAATTAGAGAAAATAACAGTTGTTGCATGCCAACTATAGTGGCCACATTTTAGGCCAATTAGCTGGAAGTTACAACCCAGCGTGGAGCCTCCAATTCTAGCCTGGAGTCTCAGCCCAGCAGTTTGCAGTCTTAGCTGTGGAATGGTTACTATGCACTTGGGGATAGTTTTATTCTAGACTAACATGTGCTGAAGGGAAAAACTATCTTCATGATTATAAAAGGACCTCAATAGAGTCTAAAAAGGGATCCCAGGATCAAAACAACACAACTTTATATTATCTTTTATTTTCTTTTCCATTTTTAGTCTAGTTTAGTTTAGCTTAGATGTAGTTTATCTCCTTAATATCTTATTGTGATGCTTTGGTGTTGAAGTATTGTAATTACTTCTTGTTCATCAATAAAATCCTCTTTTCACATATTGCCTTTGTCCAAAACTTGCTCTTCAAAGTAGTTGGAGAACCCATAATCAAGGGGTAGATTCCCTCCTTGGTGCAATCGCCTGCACTTTGGGATCAAAAGTGAATTAGTGTTCTTGGCTTTGTTTATTCTAATAGACTTAGCCGAACCCACAAAATTCACGACAACATAAATTGGGAGGTCCAATGGGACTATCGAAGGCTTTGTGTGGAAAATATCAATTTAAGAAAATCATGGATATGAGTCCAACGCAACATCTGTTACGCCAAAGCAACACAACCGTGAGGATGAAGGCCGGTTGAGAATGTACGCGGATGTACTGGAACACCCACTAAGGTGATGACTAGTCAGCCACAAACGGTTACCACTTCCTCCAAGTGAAAAAATACATCTACTATGTCTGCCAATTTTGCTAAGAACATCCATGTTGATGAAGAAGAAAAGCAACCCGATTGTGTGTCAACTTCTTTCATACAACAACAAATGGAAATGGGTGTTGATAGCTTGATGAAGCAGTTGTTAAGAAGTTGTTAGATGTGAAATCAATGGTGCATGATGAATTGCAAGAAATTCAACAAAATTCCCTTATGTATATGTCACACGGTGAATTTAGTGGGAATAACATCAATTATAATGTTGCAGGGCAATCATCTAATCTGGAATCAAAGACTCTTCATGGAGTTTGAAATCTCACCAAACTTAGACTCAGTCATGGAATCTGAAACTAGCTCTGGAGCAGAAGATGTGGAGTTTGCAACCTCAGCCATGGGATGTTGCTCGGGCTAATATAAGTTGTACGGCTAATCTAAACGGAGATACTCCATAGTTGATAGATCTTAATGCACTTGCCGATGTTATGAAAAGGAATTTTGGGATTCAGTTGAAGCCATTAGAGAGGCCTGTGTATTACAAGCCATACCCTAATTGGGTGGATAAAGTTTCATTCCCTCATGGATTCAAGATTCCTAATTTCACTACTTTTCTAGAGAAGATGAGAAATCCACAATGGAACACGTTAGCCGATTCGTTGCACAATGTGCTGAAGCAAGGCAAAATGAGTTCTTAAGGATGCAATTATTTCCTTTATCATTAACTGGTTTGGCCTTTACATGGTATTCAAATTTATTGCCAAATTCAATGCATACTTGGGCAAACATGGAACGTGTATTCCATGATCGCTTTTATCAGCCACATCAAGAGGTTACTATAGTCGATCTTATGAACATTAAGCAACAAATCGGTGAGCCTGTGGCTAATTTTTTGGAAAGGTTTAGTAAGATGATGAGGAAATGTAATGTCAAATTACAGAGACTTAGTTTTCCACCATGTTGTAGGAAATATGCTTCTTGGCTAAGGAAAAGGTTGATTTCTTTGGAGTTTACAGATTTTACTCAATTAACAATTAAAGTTGCCAGAATGGAGCAATTTCTTAATGAGAAAGAATCAAGGACAACTGAGGAAATAGAAGATATAAGAGTGAGTCGGGTTGAGGATTATGACTGAGCTGAATGAGAGATAATTGAAGAACATGCCTTAATTTCGGATGATATGGTAGTGACAGTTTTGAAGAAAGTTATTAACGTTGCCGCAAAAATTAGCCGGGGGCTTTATGGTTGATAGTAAAAGGAGCATTTTGATAATGGCTGATTTTAGGCTTTAATCGATTGTTGACGCTAAGATATACTTCAGCGTGAAGCAGAAGAGTGATATTAGCCGTTAGCCGTGAGAATAACAAGCCTAGAGTTAGCGTGGTAGTTTCATTTGTTTTTGGTTAAATGTCCAGATTATGGAACAAAGGGCATAATACCAAAATTAATTTCAGTTGATGATTATGACTTAATTGACTACAAGAGCAATGGCACGACTAGTGATAGTTAGCTGAGAACCATGGTAGATTATACTGGAGAACGCCATGGACAATTGTTCCACCTCTATCAGATGATCAACATTTTTCTCGCAGTCATCGTCCTGGACAATTTTATTGCAAGAGCAGCCATAGGGTTATCTCTACCTCAAACAATAAGTCGACCAAGGTATATCACTTCATCTGGTTGGCCAATGGCTCAATATGTGTTGATTTGTTTTCATTGTCTGGAGGAAATTTCTTGAAAAAACATGCATTTCATCCATTATAGAAGTAACTAAAAGTTGACTGAGTTGATAATCCTTGGTTTCATACAATGCTAAAGCAACGGTAGTCATTAGATTAAATTTTCTTAGTGTGGTAGCCGTTGTTTTAAAAGTTATAGAATCAAGAGTTTGTTGTTCATGAATACTTGACTTGGCTTTACAATTTTCTTTGCAATTTTGGCTGTAGTGTTCAACAACTTTGTTAGCTATGGGGGCTACAAATGCATCCTTAAGATTAGTCGTGAGCAAGTGTAAGTCTACCAAATTGAAGAGTATTTTAATGATTTACCTTTAGGTTTTGGTGGATTAATTTGCTAATGAAAACATGTTAATTGTGAGGGAATACGGAGTTTAAATCCTTTTGAGCAAATGCATCCCTTCACCTTTCTTCTTGTTCATCATCAGCTGAAGGATGCAGGGGGCATATGTTATCACGAAAAATAATTGCCTAAGAGTTTAAGGGGGCTTATTAAATCAATGTGATAATTAGACATCATTTGGAATATTAAGGATTAATATGCAACGTTTATTAGCCAAGCCAAGGAATTGTTGTAGTGGACTTGTCCCATGAAGAGTAAGTTGTTGTCGTGGACGTGTCCCATGTAAAAGGAAGTTGTTGTTGCATGTTAATTAGTGTGAAGTTTGTTGCCACGTTTTGTGAGTTATGAGAATGAAGTAGTTTTGGATTTTTGGGAGAGCTTATGTGTCAATTAGAGAAAATGACAGTTATTGCATGCCAACTATAGTGACAACGTTTTAGGCCAATTAGCTATGGAAGTTACAACCCCAGTGAGCCTCCAGCTCAAGCCGTAAGTCAGCCCCTTGGAGTTTGCAGGTCTAATGTGGAGTGGTTATTAAGCACTTGGGGGCAATTTTATTCTAGACTAACATGTGTTGAAGGGAAAAACTTCATGATTATAAAAGGGCCTCAATAGAGTCTAAAAAGGGATTCCAAGATCAACACAACACAACTTTACATTATCTCTTATTTTCTTTTCCTTTTTTAGTCTAGTTTAGTTTAACTTAGATGTAGACTATCTCCTTTATATCTTATTGTGATGCTTTGGTGTTGAAGTGTTGTAATTACTTCTTGTTCATCAGTAAAATCCTCTTCTCACATATTGCCTTTGTCCAAAACTTGTTCTTCAAAGTAGTTGAAGAACCCATAACCAAGGGTAGATCCCTCTTTAGTGCAATCGCCTGCACTTTGGGATCAAAAAGTGAATTAGTGTTCTTAGCTTTGTTTATTCTAATAGACTTAGCTGAACCCACAAAATTCACGACAACAGCTAGCTTCTCTATTTCCATTCATTTCTCATTGTCTGTACTTAATGCATGCCTTAATTTGTTTATACATAATAAATTGCAATATATATGTGTGCTTATGCACACAGAGATATAAATAATATTTTCTTACTTTAATTTGATGAATTTATGTTTATGTCCGTACGTGAATAAGGAATAGAAGCTGTGCAGAGGAAAATAAAAGAGACAAGAGAGAGAGAGAGTTAAGGATTAAGGATCATCATGTGGAAGTTGAAGATAGTGGAAGGAGGAGAAGGGTTTGATTTCGGGGAACAATTTCTTAGGAAGACAACATTGGGAGTTCGATCCAAACGCAGGAACTCCACAAGAACACGCTGAGGTGGAAAGGCTACGCCAGGAGTTCACCAAAAATCGATTTTCCTTTAAACAAAGCTCTGGCCTCTTAATGAGGATGCAGGTATTTTATATTTTTAGGTGTTTGGATTAATTTATTTTGAATTTAAAATAATTTATAATTAAAATTTTGTATTTTGTGTTTCGTATGTAGGTATTTTTTATTTTGTATTTAGTATGGTAAGGAAGTAAATTTTCTAGGCTATATGCATTTGGTTTGGGGTAAAAGTACAAATAAAATGTTTAAATAAATTATATTTGTAAAATTACATATTAAGTCTATCCATGAAACTTTTGTCCTTATGTTCACCTCATACCAAACGCAATGTTAGAATTAATTTTAGGTCAAAATTTTTCTTCTTTATTTCTTTTTTTTTTTCAATTTAGTATTTTATCTTTAATAATTTGTAGGTTTAATTAATCTATAGATATATGTAGTTTTACCAAATTTTTAATTAAGTCTCTATAGTTTAAAGTTTTATAATCAAGTACCTATAATTTCAAACTTAGTAATTAGGTCCGTATAGCGAATAAAAATTTATAATCTAGTCTCTGGATATCTAACCACTACTATAAAAAATGTGAGATTAAACCCAATATTGCTTGATTTTTTTTATGTTAGTGCACACATAAAAAAGGTAGTGACAATAGTTTTAAGTTGATACTTTTTTTAGACTTAATTGAACTCATTTAATATGGATTTTTTTTAAAATAAAATGAAAAAAAGATTATATACAGATGTGCCACATTTTCAACTTCATGTACACATATGCACTTTTTTTATATTAGGGAAATCAATTAACTATAAGGTGATTTCAGAGCACTAAAACCCAAAGGAAGCTGTGTATATTTGACCAATTTTTGTTCTTTATTCTCTCCAAAGAAATCGGTTCACAATTAAGTGATTCCAAGACAGTGCAATGGGATGGCTGGGGTTGGTGGTTGGTGGATCGTACGGCTGGGAAGGCTTACCTCATGATGAGGATGCAGGTATTTTTTATTTTTGGTTTTTGGATTAATTTATTTTGAATTTAAAATAATTTATAATTAAAATTTTGTATTTCATATTTACTATGTAGGTATTTTTTACTTTTTATTTAGTATGGTAGGGAAATAAATTTTCTAGGCTATATGCATTTGGTTTGAGGCTAAAAGTACGAATAATTTTTTTAAATAAATTACATTTGCAAAATTATATATAAAATTTATCTATGAAACTTTTGCCCTTATGCTCACTTCATACCAAACACAATCTTAGAATTAATTTTTAGGTCAAAATTTTACTCCTTTATTTTTTTCCAACTTATTCTTTTATCTTTAATAATTTGTAGGTTTAATTAATATATAGATATATGTAGTTTTACCAAATTTTTAATTAAGTCTCTATAGTTTAACATATTGTAATCAGGTACCTATAATTTCAAAATTAATAATTAGGTCCATGTAGCAAATAAAAATTGTAATCAAGTCTCTAGATATCTAACCATCATTATAAAAATGTGAGATTACACACAATATTACTTGATTTCTTTTCATGTTATATTAGTGCACACATTCGAAAGGAGCCAACAACAGTTTTATGTTGATACTTTTTAGAGAATTAACTGATGAACTCATTTAATGTAAATACTAAAAGATAAAAGTCATGATGAGTTTCAGAGATAGTTTAATAATATTATTGAATTTTTAGTCTGTGAGGATTCAAACCAACTCATGTAGATGCTAAAGATTTTAAGTCAATTTCGATTTTAAATTAAAATTCTACGTTAGAATTGTAACGTCCAATCAAACCCTGATTATTATATTGGAAGGACTTTATTCTCTCCTCTGAACGTTTCCAATGACCCAAAAATAAACAAATAAACAAATAAACAGATAAACAAATGAATGAAATAAAATAATTTAAATTAAATATAAAAATAAACGAATATTAGTACAAGTATATATAATAGTTTTTTTTAACGTGATATATATATAATTAATTAATTCCATCTATTTTAAAGGACTTCATCAATTTTGATCCCACGTGGTTAAGGTCCTTTATTACTTTCATATACTTAACATATTTTAATTTTTAAAGGCTTTTAGAGTAACAGAATAATTTTGTATCACTTAATATATTAATAAAACATATCATTTAATATATAAATTATTTTTTAAAATTATAAACAAATAAAAGAAAATAGTGGCTTAAAATATTAATTTACTAAATAATAAATTATATAAAACATTTTTTTCTACCTACAATTATCTAAAAATTTCTCTGTCGAGTTGTTGCATTGACTGACTCTAATTGAATCCACCTGTACAAAAGCAAGTTTTGATTTTGATTATTGAAAAAACAAATTGGCACAAGTATTTCTAATAACAGAAAATGATGAGCTGACTAGTAGAAAATAATATTATTTAATTTTATATGATAGATGGCATATCACTAGTAGTATATGGCATATCACGATCATATGTGTTATAATTTTATTGTAAAATAAGTTATTAGGTCAGATAAGATGGATTAATGGGTTGAATCTAATAGGTTATTGAGTGAGACTTTAACTTATAGAATCATAGTATCTCACATAGGATTCTTACATATTAGATTTAATAATTTGACTTTTATTAGTCAGCACAACATGTAATTACTTGCTTGCAGTAAAATCAAATAATTTTGAAAATATTTGGGCAAAAACAAAAATTTATTATTTTTTCAAGGATCAAAATATATTTATAAAAACAAATAAATTTTTACTTCATTTATATCAATCAATTATTGGTGTATTAATGTTCGATACCAAAAAAATAATCAACTATTAATGATATTAATATCCACCTTTGCATTAATTAGGGCTACATTACAAAAAACTGTACCTTTCAGTTTATATTAATAAAGAAGAACTCACCAACTTCAACTGCCAACAGTAAACGTTTAGTTAATTTTCTCTAAGATAGTTAATTTTCTCTAAGAGTATTATTATTTAGACTCATCATGTGTGACACTATACATATATATACTCTCATTTATTTTTAGATGATATTAACCAAATTAAATAGATTCATCACATTTTATTTATAAATAAAAGTGTATTAACAAATATCATATAAAATATAAGTATAAATAATATTTCTTTTTCTAATCTTAGATCCGTAAGTAATCAAATACAAGAAAGGGATTTAGCATAGCAAGAGTAAGAAATTTCTTCCTCCTTCTCCTTACCTAGGACTTCAACCGTATGAGACAGAGACACCTCATCTCACAACCCACTATATATATCCCTTTGTGGTCTCTCTTCAGCCGTGGCAGCCATGGGACAAGTCTCTCTATTAATATCCACCCAGATACATGGTTGCATTAATTACGGCTGCATTAAAAAAATGTACCATTCATTTCATTTTAGACTCATAATGTGTGGGACATTATACATATACATTCTCATCTATTTTTAAATGAGATATTGTAGGATTCATCACATCCCATCCATTTATAACTAAAAGTATACTGACACAATATCATACAAATTATAAATATAAATAATATTTTGCTTCTCTAATCTCGTAGATCCGTAGAGTAATCAAATACAAGAAAGGGACTTAACTTTACCCCAAAAAAAATACAAGAAAGATTTCCGCTTAGCATGAGTAAGAAATTTCTTCCTCCTTCTCCTTACCCAGGACTTCAACCGTATGAGACAGAGACACCTCATCTCACAACCCACTATATATCCCTTTGTGGTCTCTCTTCAGCCGTGGCAGCCATGGGGCAAGTCTCTCTTTTGTTATGTATGTGTCCAAGCCTTCACATTCCTTTTTCTATTTGATTCTTTTAGTTTACAAAGTTTCTCAGCACTACTTGTTCATCTCCATTTTGATTCATTATATATTTTTTCATCGTCCTTGCATAATGGATTGTGCTTCTGATTTATTATGATCCCCTTTATATGTTATTGATTTCGATATTTGTTTTGATGTGTTTTGTTGATAAATATTAGAGATACTATTAATTAGTGATGAGCATTTATTCAGTTGGTTAGGAATTAGTCATTGGCTTGTTATATTTATTGTCTATACAAGATTGTACCTCTGTTGAGTTATTTCACCTTTTATTCTCATTTTATCACATTAGTAAAATTCTTCATCTTCTATCTATAATTTTTCTCTGCTCAACCTATCATGAAATTCAATATATTCGAGTCCTATAAAATGGTGTAAAATGGGCAGTTAGTTGGAGTACAATATTAATTAATTAATTAATCATATATATATATATATATATATATCCCAATTTAAATCAATCAAGATCATTGAATTGACTGAAAAAAATAAAAAATATATCAAAATCACAAAAGTTTGAATCAAGTTGGTTATTGTTTTGTAGAAACCTTTTTGATTGGATCGGATTTCAAATTAAATTTTCAAAATTGATCTAATCCAATTCAAGCAGAAAAATTGTTACATAATATTTTTTCTTGTTAAACTTATGCTTTTGCTTATAATAGTTTTAATTTGTTAAATAATTTTTGATCCATATATCATTCTCACTTAAATATCATTTTATGCATATTACAGAGTTACTTTTATTTTTTATTTTATTGACTTAAATTACTTTTAATTTATAATATTCTAAACTTCATTTTTTCTTTTGTGGAAAATTGAACAAACCGACCCAATATAAACCGACAAAATTTGAATAAGATTAGATCAAATTCAAATTCTAAATTAATTCAATCCTTTTTTTGAAGAATAAACTAATTCAATCCTATTCATGAATAATATTTTCTTACTTGATGGATTATTAATATTTTCTTTTTGGGCAAAATTCTTTGTTTTCGATTGAATAAGGAACTAATAGTAGCTGGGTAGAGAGAAAAAACAAGAGACAAGACAATAGAGAGTGTCAAGGATCATCATGTGGAAGTTGAAGATAGCGGAAGGAGGAGAAGGGTTGATTTCGGGGAACAATTTC
Source organism: Dalbergia oliveri (assembly GCA_030441495.1). NCBI lineage: Eukaryota > Viridiplantae > Streptophyta > Magnoliopsida > Fabales > Fabaceae > Dalbergia > Dalbergia oliveri. The sequence continues at coordinate 29,959,478 of JAMLFY010000010.1, forward strand.
ATAGGAAGACAACACTGGGAGTTCGATCCAAACGCAGGAACTCCACAAGAACGCACTGAGGTAGAAAGGCTACGCCAGGAATTCACCAAAAATCGGTTTTCCTTTAAACAGAGTTCTGACCTCTTAATGAGGATGCAGGTATTTTATAAATTATTTTAGGTGTTTGGACTAATTTATTTGAATTTAAAATAGTTTATAATTAAAATTTTTGTATTTCGTATTTAGTATGTAGGTTTTTGTATTTTGTATTTAATATGGTAGGGAAGTAAATTTTCTAGGATATATGCATTTGGTTTGGGGTAAAAGTACGAATAATTTTTTTAGATAAATTATATTTGAAAAATTATATATAAAATTTATCCATGAAACTTTTGCCCTTATGCTGAATTAATTTTTGGGTCAAATTTTTTTTCTTTTATTTCTTTTTTTTCCAACTTAGTCTTTTATCTTAATAATTTGTAGGTTTAATTAATCTATAGATATATGTAGTTTTACCAAAGTTTTAATTAGGTTTTTATAGTTTAAAGTTTTGTAATCAGGAGCCTATAATTTCAAAATTAGTAATTAGATCCATACAGCAAATAAAAATTGTAATCAAGTCTCTGGATATCTAACCATCATTACAAAAATGTGAGATTAAGCACAATACTGCTTGATTTCTTTTGATGTTATATTAGTGCACATATACGAAAGGAGCCAACAATAGTTTTATATTGATACTTTTTAGACTTAAGTGAACTCATTTAATATAAATACTGAAAAGATAAAAGTCTATCATGATGAGTTTCAAAGATAGTTTAATAACATTATTGAGATTTGAGTCTATGAGGGTTCAAACCAACTCATGTAAAGCTGACAATAGATGAAATCAAAGAATATTTTAGTTAGTTTCATATCTTTGCAATGGATGTTAGGTTTTGAAACTTGATTACAAAATTTTATTTACTATAAGGACCTAGTTACAAATTTTTTAATTGTAGGGACCTGATTAAAAATTTGATAAAATTAATATTATGTGTAAATCAAATAAGCAAAACATATTAAAATACCCTTATCATCTTACCAAAAAGAACTGGATTGACTCATAGCTCACAAGGGAGAACCAGTGTGGCCCAATTCCACCAGAAGTGAAAGTGGGAGACAAAGAGAATGTAACCGCAGAAGCATTGATTACAACAATTAGAAGGGCTATCAGTTTCTTTTCATCTATTCAAGCACATGATGGCCACTGGCCTGCAGAGTTTTTCCTTCAACCCTCGGTAAGCTCCAATTTTAGCCAATATATACCGGTCCTTTCTTGATTATTAATTTATTACGCGTCATCATTTTTTTAAATAAATAATTTAACAAATACATTTTTTAATATAAACAGATAAAATCTTAAAACCTCAGTTCAAATTTTATTATATATATCATCACTTTTTTTTATAGATATAATGCTTCTTACCTCCTAAAAGTTTAGGTAATAGTTACTTTCATATATTAATTTTTGGGTAAATTATATTTGTTTCTCCTATGGTTAAATGATTTTACACAAGGCATCCCTTGATTTACCATGACTACAGTGACCTTCTTACTGAGCATGTTAATGTCATTTTGTAAAGGTGCTCAGTGTCATATTTCATAAAATATAAACGTATTGAATGTAATATCACCTCAATCTCAGAGAAATTAATGTATTACAACACTATGTTTGATTTTTAGCATCATTTATCAACCTTTTAGTAACATTTAGAAAGCACTACTAAAACTATTAAAAAAATTATTAAAACTCTTTAATTAGTAGCATTTTCATTAGGCTATATTGCAGAGGAGTTTTACCAATATTTTTATATGATTTGATAGCATTTTTTAAATGTTACTAAATCTCAATTAGGCTTTATTGTATATTTTTGTAAACTTTGGAGATCGCGTGTAATATTGTCTAATATGAGTGAAAATTAATGTATTTTACCGTTAATAATTTTTTGGCTTAAATATTTTTTTCCCATGAAAAATAAGCAAACTTTGGTTGTGGTCTCTCAAAAATTTGTTTGTTTTAGTCCCTCCTGTTATATGTTCTATGTCAATTATTGAACTGGATGACGATATGTCATTTATTCAATTTTGCATGATCACTAGCAATTATACATGACATGGATTAAAAATCAAATAATTTTATAAATATTTGGACTGATATCAAATAAATGACTTTTTAGGAACTAAAACTGAAATTCTCTTATTTTTCAAGGACATAAAACATATTTAAACCTAATTTTTATGATGCATAACCTCCTTCATGTATAATAAAAACCAAAACGGCTTTTCAAAATACTGAAGCGGTCCATGATATGAGTTATACGTACATTTTGCTGTACATAATCAGAGGAAAATATGCTTAAAATAATGACAATGAGCTAAATTTCAAGAAAATAATGTGTTATTTATCCTTTTTGTATATTTTATATTTAATTAATATTAACAAGCCTTTAATATATTTTGAATAAAAACTATAAAATATAGATACATAAAATACTGAAAATTGATTCAAGCTTAATAGTTCAAATTAATTCAAATTTTATTAATAATTCAAATATTGCTTTGGTGATTAGCGCTAGGGGCTTGGGGGATGTGGGGAACAGCTTGCAAATGGAAGCGAGGTGTTGGGGAAGGACAGGGTGGTCGATTCTGAGAAGGAGGGAGAAGGAGGGACAGGGTGGTCGATTGTGTAAAAGGTGTCACCTTTATCGGCCAAGTTCTCAAGTGCCGGTCTTAGAGCATTCTTGCTGCTCTTTGAGAAGTCCAAAGCCACACCTGTAATTTTGTTAAAAATGAAACAAATGTTTAAACAAGATTTTGACCGTTATACTTGTTATTAATTAATATTAGGTTTAGTCCTTATAATTTTGTTTTTTAAGGTTTAATCCTTATTATTATAGTGGCGCTAATTTAGTTTTAGTCTCAATAGCCAAGTATCGATCCTTATATTTTTTACTTTTTCAGGATCTAATTAGTCCTTATAATTACTATTTTCATAAAAGTTCAGTCACTGTAATTTAATTTATTTTGCATTGGGTTATTGAAAGATCAAAACTCAAATGATAGGACATGCTGAGAATTCATACAAAATAATAAATATTATGAGGATTGAAACAAAAGTTTGGTCCAACTACATACTGGAACCAAAATAATCATGAATATGCGTATTTGTCTACTTTATCTTTTGGATTTTAATTTCTATCACTTGCAATGTAAAATTGTTTACATTAATATCTAATTATGTATTATTAGTAAAAGTAATCAAGTCTCACACTCACTATTCATACAAATAAGATGATTTAATTAAATGACAGGGGAAATTTTCTTTTATACTATTAGTGTATAGAAATTATATTCTATCTTTTGATAATCATTAAATAAAGAAATTAAACTTCAATTTTTATCCATGCTCACTGAGCCACGATTGCTTTTTGTTGGGCATGTTCCTTAGCAGAATTTGTAATCTGTTAAAGGTGACAAAATTGGTTGAACCCATGGGTTACCAGCCAACCCACTTTTTAATTGGGTGGGTTGGCATTTCAAACTCAAATAACCATGATGGGTCAGCCGCCGCCCTGTTTGCCACCCCCACAATCCGCAAGTGATTCGTTTAATGTACAAGCTGCATTGATTAGGACGGGATAATTTCCTAACTTAGTAATTCACAAACTCTTTTACCTATGAGTTAACTAGGTTAAATTTGCGGGTTAATGGGGGAGTGGTTATTACCACTCTTATATGAATATTGTCACTTCTATTTACATTAATTATTATTTAGTTTCACTAAATTATCTTTTTCTATTTTAACCAAAGGAGACCTAACATAGATAATTCATAATGCTATCAAAATTTATTATTTTAAATTTAATTAAAAATTAGTGTAGCAACATAAAAATATTTATTATTTATCTTATTTTTAATTTTCATGTAATTACTAGGTTTTATAAGTATTAATAATTTATTTAGTTAATATAATGATTTAATTCAAATATTAATTTGTTTTAAATTTTTTATACCAAAATATCTAAATAATATAGTGTTGAATATTTTAAAGAAAATAATAAATAAAATTGAATGATAACAAAGTCATGATAATAAATTATGGTATACAAGTACACTGTTTTTTGTAACATCTAGCATTTATATAAATAATAAACTAGTAAATTAACTAAATGATACCATAGTTTATTACTATTGGCTATTAATTTTTATTATAGTTTTTATTTCTTCATATTATAAAAAATTGATCTAATTTTATACGTTAAATTAATTACTTATTCGCATGAAAAAGATTTCAAAAGGGTTAATTGTTTTCAACACTCGAATAATATAAAGGCTATATCATTTATTTCCTATTAGACAACATATAATTTACATATTTTAAAATAAATTTCACAACAAAATTTAATATATTTATTTATGGTATATGTTAAATTTAATATAATTTATATGTGCCTTTAAGCCATTAAAAGTAAGTGATTGTAAAAAAAAATAATAATATAATATATTTATTTAATACTTTTAAAATTATATAAACACCAGATGTTAAAATTAAATAATAGCATGTGTATTGTATAGTTTGATTCAGTATTTATCTTTATTATTATTCATTATTATTTATAAAAAAATCACTAAACCAAATGTAACAATATATTACAAAAATATTTTAAAAAATTGATAATTATTAAAATTAGAAGTAACAATAAATAATATTTTAACTATACAAAAGAATAAAAAGGCATTATAGGCAAATTAAATGAAAATTGAATGAATGAGAGTGGCGATAAATAAATAGGAGTGACAATAGCTGGTCCTTAATGGGGAGCTAATGTCCTTTTACATAACAAAAGATATATTGAATTTGATAAGACAAACATGTCACATTGCAAGTTGTGATTATAGCTTAGTATGAAGAACTTTTTCTTTTTTTTTTTTTGGCAATGTGGGTTCAAAACATGATTCATGGTTACTCCATTACTTTAAAAATCATATACGTGGGAAGATTTAATTGGATGACTGTTTAAAAAAAATCTTACACAATTAATGCATTAGAATTAAATTTATATATTATAGCATAAGGTTTTTCAATTGATACTATTATAGAAATATTTTTTATTAGCTAATATTCTTAATTGGATTTGGCTCCTCAAATTAAATTGAAAAAAAATGTAAAGTGAAAAGTGAGAGATTAATCATACTTATATTATTTAGTGGGACCTACATACAATGAAAGTATTTGATCCAATATTGATAAGTCTTTCACTTTATAAATCTCTTCACTTTAGAGAAGCCGAATCCTTCTTAATAAACCATTACACTAAGGGTATGTTTGGTTGGAAAGTAAAAAGGTGGTGTAAATTTTACCAAAAATATGTGGTGTAATTTTTTATGAATGAACTCCATATGTAATTTTACACATAGGGTTCATTCATTAAAATCTATACCATATTTTTACCCCTAACCAAATATATCCTAAATTGAAATCTTTAAGGATATGTTTAGTTGAGGGTAAAAATTAACAGATAAATTTCATGAATAAAATATGTGTACAATGACTCATGAAACTCGTCTATTGAAAATTTTCCTTCAATTTTGCTCCCAAATCAAACAAACCGTAAGAGTTTAATTTTTATACACTGACAATATAAAATAGCTTTACGTTAGTTAACAGAATTACACTAAAATGACAAATTCTGACTAGTCATTGTGATAATGGGTAGTTATTTTTTATGATTTGTCATCTTGTTAAAATTCTATTGATTGACAATTTAAAATTATTTTACATTGTTTATTACCAGAGTAAGTATATAAACATTAAATTCAATTTTTAATTAACAAGTTTCAAAGGTGACACTATTAATTAATTGAAGTTGACACTCTTAACAACATTTTCCTTGCTAATGGACACAATAACAAGGAGGGGATCCATTATAAATTAGTTAGGAAAATATTATTTTATTACTTAAAAGTGGTTGTCCAATTAGGACGCACATTCAACATCATTGGATGTGATGGTGGCTCATTTTCTACCAATTTATCACATCCAATAATGATGGAGTAAGTGTCCCAATTAAACACCCATGATCATACAGTTATACATGATTTGACCAATTATTGGCTGACAATTTCTCACGAGACAGAACGAAGATGGTGGTTGGGGATTACATATAGAGGGACACAGCACAATGTTTGGATCGGCATTGAGCTATATCGTCTTGAGGTTACTTGGAGAAGAACCTGAAGATGGCGAAGACGGGGCAATGGCCAAAGGAAGAAAATGGATCCTTGATCGTGGTGGTTTACTAGCTATTCCATCGTGGGGGAAGTTCTTTGCCTCGGTAAACGCATTAATTGCTATTTTTCTAGAAAATTATGCTGACAATTACATTTAGTGCAATTACATCAAGTACTAATTTATTTTACAAAATTATCATTGATTTTTTTTTAGAATCATTAAAATTATAATAACATCTCTTATAAATACTAATTTGTTAATTTAAGTGAAAAATGTGACAGATACGTAATTATTAATAACAAAAAATAATATTTAAAAAAATTTAATATATTGATTGGATAAAATACTTCTTTTATCACATAGAGATAAAACTTATAATTATAACTTATGATAAAATAGAGGTATTTTAATAATATATATATAATATTGTCAAAATATTATAATTTCCTCACTAACAATCATGTACATGTTTTTAGAGTATAAAATATTTTGTGTCTCTACCTATAAACTTAAGCTTTTAGAAGAGATGATTTCATGGCATGGTATCAAAGACTCTTTAACCAAATGGTTTGGAATTTGAATCCCATTATGATAAAATTATTCACTTTTCAAGCAAGTCGAAAAAGTCATTCATATGGTGAGGTGTGTTAAAGTATAAAATCATTCATGTGTTTCTACCTATAAAGCTTAGGTTTTTGGGAGAGATGGTTTTGTGACAAGTCATATGTTATCCTTTTTGTCACTAAGATTAATGAATTAATATATGTAGGGGAGGTCAGTATAATTTTATAAAATAGATGCGTGTTGAGCATAATTACACTAAATCTTAAAAAAACTACTATAATTTACTCTTTTTTTTGTGGTTATATTTGAGTCACTTCATCTTTTAGTTGTCTATTGCATCTAGACACGTATATCACAATGTAAGCATGTGAATATTATGCAACATACTTGATTTGGTGAAGGTACTTGGGGTTTATGAGTGGTCAGGCTGCAATCCATTTCCGCCAGAGTTATGGCTTCTACCCAGATTCTTCCCTGTTCATCCAGGTTTGTCTTAAGAGTAATAAGGTTCCTTGATTTCTTTGTGCAACCAGTTGCATGTTGTGTCTTTTTATCTAAGTCCTTAAAATGATATTATATGCTAGGGAACCTCATGATGTACTGTCGCATGGTTTACATGCCCATGTCATACATATATGGAAAGAAGTCCGTGGGCCCTATTACTGGCTTAATCAGATCCCTAAGAGAAGAATTGTACAATGAGCCTTATGATCAAATCAATTGGAATGAAGCCCGAAATAATGTTGCTAAGGTCTATGAAATCTCTTTTTTTTTTTGGAAAAAAATGAATTTTATCTTAATGCTTATGTTATTGTTTTGATTTGTGTAATGCCTAATGCCAAACATAAGTTTTAATTTCATATATCTATCCTATGAACTTCCCTTTGGACAAATTTAAATATTTTGAATATTGTATATATGAAACTCAAATGGCATGCAATGACAGGAGGATCTATACTATCCACATCCTCTGATCCAAGATATGGCATGGGGATTTTTTTATCATGTGGGAGAGCGTATTTTAAACTGCTGGCCTTTTGCCATGCTTAGGCAGAAGGCACTAGAAACCACAGTTAATCATATACGATACGAGGATGAGAATAGTAAATACCTTGGCATCGGAGTTGTAAATCAGGTATAATATAACAAGCATTACCACTCAATTATTGTATTTATTAATAGTTTTATCCACAAACATATTTAGTTATTACTTAATGCAAATGGAAGGTGTTGTGTTTACTTGCGCACTGGGCTGAAGACCCCAACTCAAAGGCATACAAACTTAATTTAGCTTGAATTCCCGATTACTTTTGGCTTGCTGAAGACGGCTTGAAATTTATGGTAAGCATAACATTTTTTCTATTTCATTTTAATTTTTTAAAAATATGCTAACAACATATTATTATTATTATTATTATTATTATTTTTGTTTATAAGCAGTATCAAATTAATTCTTCAATATTGATTAGGAGAATAATTTTTTGTCCACCAAAAAACTAATTTGATTACACTTAAGAATAATTTTTAGAACATGAACTAACATTGAGATACCACTTTGGTTTGAATGAAAATGGAGGTTTCAATAAATAAAGCCTCTTCTAGCTAAATAACGGATTATTTTGAGAGAAATGTTCTATAAATTTGGTCTGCAATGCATTAAGGGCTCGTTTGGTATGATGTATAGGATAAGTGAAAGGATAAGTGATAATTAAAATATTATCTTCATGACAAAAACACCCTTTATTATTATTATTATTATTATTATTTTGATAGAGAGAAAGGGGGGCTCAGATTTCTGCTTCAGCTTCTCCTCCTGCTAGTTTCGATCTGAGAGGGCCCATAACAGAGACTATGCTCTAAACCAACAAACCACTTGAGAACGCCGATCTGATTGCGATCTCACATCACGAACGCAGTGCGGTCACTGGAATCGGAGTTGTCGACGACAATGGTTGATGCAATAGCAGGAGCTGATTCGCCGGTGGAAGCTCGCGCGCACTTGTTAACTTTGGTGACCGGTGGTGCAGGGTATGGAAATAATTGAGAAGTCAGGGGGAGACAAAGGGAATTGATGGAAGGCACGAGTGGATCTGAAAATGAAAGGTTGGAGTGAGGGAGGAGAAGGAACGAAATTGTGTGCATTTCGCAAGGACTATTCAAAATTTTCCCAGAAAGTTTTTCAACTTCTCATGGGTTAAGTTCATCACCATGTTATGAGTGAGACGGTGGACATGGATGAAGGAGGGTGTTGGGGCAAAATAGATTGGAAACCTTATTTGGCCTAATCCCACCCCATAGACATGATTAAGTTATACATCAAAATGGTGTATATGTAAGAATGCTGGATAAGTTAGTATAATACGAGGGATAAATTCATAATGTATTGTATAAGTTTATACTATAATATGTGTAACTAAATTAACAAGTATATGTACATTATTAGCACATTAGTGAACATAATGCTTAGTACTTAATTGAAATTGTCTTTCTTTTTTAAGTATTATTGACTTAACTTCCGGAGTGTAGCAGTTTTATAGATGAATTTGTATCATTATTTTTTTGAAAAATGTTCCTCATTGCTATTGGTTGTTAATTATTTTCTCCCAGGGTATTGGCAGTCAAACGTGGGATGCAACTTTTGCTATACAAGCTATACTTGCTTGTAATGTGAGTGAAGAGTATGGACCTACACTCAAGAAAGCACACAACTTTGTGAAGGCTTCACAGGTACTAATGACTAACTACTTGCCACCACATGCCTTCAATTTATACTCTATGCAATATCAATTACTATTGAAAGAGATATAATGCTATGTTTAAGGTTCGTGAAAACCCACTGGGTGACTACATCGCAATGAATAGACACATTTCCAAAGGTGCGTGGACATTATCAATGCAAGATCAAGGTTTGCAAGTCTCTGATTGCACAGCAGAAGGACTAAAGGTTCACCATTATTCAATCAAACATGCACAGTTTATCTTGGTTCTTGAAAATAAATGCCACATCTGATAAATACTTCCTCTTTCCTCAATTAATTGTTCATTTAGACAAACCGACATGTTAAAAAGTAGATATAACTGAATACATTAACTTTTTAATGTACTCTCAATTTGTCAAAATCGATAGTTAATGGGGACGGAGGGGTACATATTGGTAAACAACATCAACTTGGTCTTCTAGTGTCACTTGATGAATTGAAGGACCAATTAGAGAGCACTCGAAGGATAACATTGATAACATTAATTATGATTGATAAAAGGATGATCAATAAGATATAGAAGTATATATTCGAAGGAACAAAATTAATGTTTCACTTAAGAGCAAATACCCAAGTTCGTTTCTAGCAAAAATTACGCCAATGATCTATCAAGATAAAAAAAAAAAACACATTTCGCAATGCCATGATGGCTTTTAATGACACTTTGACATTTGCCATTAAATTTTATCAATAGGTTGCGCTTCTATTCTCAAAAATGCCAACTGATCTAGTGGGGAAAAGATGGAAACAGAGAGATTCTATGATGCTGTTAATGTCATCCTTTCTCTACAAGTACAATTTTTTATTTAAATCCTTTGTGACATTACTCACTTACCTTTGTGTATATAATTACATGCAACTCTTACATATCCCTTTTATCTACAGAGTAAGAGTGGCGGTTTCTCTGCTTGGGAGCCTAAAAGAGCATATAACTGGATAGAGGTAAGAAAACTGGAGGCACCCTAATTTGTTGAACTCAAGCTTAACAACATTGTCTTAATTGAGTGAGAAAACATGTTTGCTGCAGAAATTCAATCCAACTGAATTCTTCGAAGGTTGTTTCATTGAGATGGAGTAAGATTACTATGCAAACATCTTGATGTATTATATTGTTCTATTATTTGCCACTTATTGGGTTTATGTTGTGAAGTAGTTATGTAGAATGCACATCATCGGCAATCCAGGCCTTGGCTCTATTCAGAAAGCTATACCCAATGCATAGAAGAAAGGAAGTAGATCACGGTATTTCCAAAGCAATTCGTTTCATTGAAAACACACAAAACCCTGATGGCTCCTGGTACTATATCCTTTTGTCTTTTCTCTTCTGCTGATAACTTTATTTTGTACATTATACCGTGACTTTATTTATAATTGTATATTCTAGCTTTTGACCTGTCTCTGTTAATATGTATTTAAGAAACTCCAAATGACTAGCAAGTGCTACAAGTATGTTGTTTTGTAGCGGTCTATATAATTTTATTGAATTTTTAAATTGTCCTTATAATTTAAAAATTTATAACTAATTTTTTTATAATTTTGTTATTTTTCAAACAAATCCCTACTTATAACTTTTTTTTGTCCCTAAAGTTATAGGCCCTATTTGAAAACTCAAATAATATATACATATTCAGAATTGAATAAGTTCTTATAGTTTATCTAAATTTTAAAAAAGATATTTTTAGTTTAAGCAATTTTAATTTGATTTTATTTCTATGCACTTGTCAATGTAATTTTTTTTACACAGTTATCCAATCAAATTCTTTCATTTGCATATCTCTTCATGTATACACCCAAAAGAAAATTGAAAAAGACAAGGTTCATAATTTACAATTGATGATAAGCACTTATACAGGTACGGTTGTTGGGGGATTTGCTTTACTTATGCCACATGGTTTGCTGTAGAGGGACTAACAGCATGTGGAAAGAACTATCATAACAGTGTTTCCTTACGCAAGGCATGTGAATTTTTGTTGTCAAAACAATTGTCTAATGGTGGGTGGGGAGAAAGTTACTTGTCAAGTCAAAACAAGGTATATGGCATTTATTTTTCTTTGAATAGTGCACGAAACTAAGAAGATAAGGAAATGGATTAAAGAATTCCCATACTTCAAATTTGTTTTCACATCACATGTTTTCCTTGTCAAACAGGTGTATACAAATCTAGAAGGTAATCGTGCAAACTTAGTTCAAACTTCATGGGCTTTGTTGTCCCTCATTAAGGCAGGGCAGGTTAGTAAACAACAATTTTGAACTGTGATAGTTTTGTAAATTTCAAGCTCTTAAGGCCCTACAAATTGCAATGGTTGAATATCTAATGGAATGCATATTGTTACTTTGTTAGGGTGGAATATAAGAAGGAAAGTAGTTGTTGCTAAATATGTTAAAACTATAAATTAACATTCTAATTTTTTTACATGGTCATTGCTGAATAAAATGATGAAAATAACAATAAATGCGAAAAAGAGAGATATCCATGACATGAATGATAATATGAGTTAAGTATGAGATATTTCTGTATCAAAATAAAAGAACAAAATCTCTTAGTAAATGCAAAATATGTTATTGTGCTAATCACTAATGTTTTGCTGAAAAAAGGCTGAGATAGATCCTACACCCATACACCATGGCATAAAGTTACTAATCAATTCACAAATGGAAGATGGAGACTTCCCACAACAGGTAATTCATCCATTCAAAGTTAGTTAGCATTTAGTAATCATATGTATGTTTCTCTTGTCAAGATATTTTTATTCATTACCAAAAGAACTATAGGAGATCACTGGAGCACAATTTAGGAACTGTATCCTGCACTATGGATCGTTTCGAAACAGCTTTCCCATATGGGCTCTGGGAGTATCATCATCGAGTTTTGAATGCATGAAGACCAAGTGCATCTACTCAACTTCGTGTCCTTTAACTTATTAAGTCTTTGGTTGTACCTGTTTGTAACCTTGCTACCATGTGTAATGTGGTTTCATGAATTATATATTGCTTGTTTGCAACAAGTGAAATATGTTTCATGTGTTATTGGAGATATAACTGTGTTATCTAGTTAGTTAAAATTATATTATTGCTAACTCGCAGAATAGCATGTAGCATAACAATTTCACACTAGCAATGGTTAGAGGCCATCATGATACAAGAAGCAAAATCCAACCTAATCAAGAAATGAATAGATCCAATTAATCAAACTGTTAACTGCAGGCCACTCATAAAAGTTATATCATTAAACGTTTGAAAAAAAAAAAAAGCCAACCTTTCCTGAAGGGTTAGTGACTTTAGCATGAATGAGTTGTAATTTATGACTTAATAATGCTAAATCTACAATAAGCATAAAAAATGTACAACGTTAACTACGAAACATTAAAATCAATATCTTGACATCGATAGCCAAAGATGAAACACATAGCTCAAAGAAAATACAATCTTTCCAATGTACACTGCTACAAAACAACAAAAGATAACTACAGAAATAATTTTAATTTCAGAATCACTAGGAATTAATTATTGACTAGACCCAACGTTCACTCACTAGCAAACTACATACAACGATAACCGACTTTTCAATTTCAACCAGAACAGAAAATGGTAAGATATATTTTTTTTTTCAAATACACAAACATTATGTACTTTCATTAACATCACCCCAGATATATATGATGTAATTTCATTGCTAATTCAATAGTACACCAACTTGATTTGACTTTCTGATGAATCTATGAATTCCTATTTACTCAAGCTTTAGTTCCACAATTGATGGTTAAATTTTCCAAATTGACTAACAACTAATTCCTCAGTATTTTAGTTAGAAAAGGCTTTACGAAGAGTTCAATGAAATTTCAAGCAAACCACTTATTCAACCACATCTATTCCTAGATTGAAGTAGATTATGGTGTTTACCACATGAGCAAGAATATATATGAGTTTCTCAATTATATACATGAACCCTAGATCAAGGTAAGAGTATCCATTTCATACAAATCATGAAACCATTGATAAACACTCTATATTTAGAAAAAGAAAATTGAATCAAGGAAAGAAACAAAGGTTATATCATCCAAGTCAAGTTACATTATCACCCCAACCAAAGAGTTTAACTACACATGATAGAAAGGAAAATAAAATAGAAAAATAAAGAAAAGGATGCACTTAAAACCCAATATTTGGTGCGATGATTCCTCAATCACTCCTTCTCTAGTCGTTCCTTGCCTCCTTCCTTGAGTTGGAGAATGTTTTTCCCGCTATTTTGGCCTATAATCACCAAAAGAACGTGTTTTTAGGTATGTAAAAGTAAAAAATGGCAATAGGCACACTGGTACAGCCTAGGCTTTCGATTCTCACTACCTAGGCAATGGCTGTCCAAAATTCGCATCATTCTGCCCAGTGACCACCTGAGCGGTGGCTTTTGGCTGCCTATGCAATGGGTCATCAGCCTTAGTATCCTTTTCATGCTATAGATGTGTGGATCAGATTTCAGCGTCTTCACCAAAGTTGTAGTTTTTTCTCATAGCTTTCCCATGCCACCAAAATTAGCTCCATCCAATAATCACAACTTCAGTTGCGCTCAAATCACCGCAGCAATGTCAAAACACATCATCACTTGAATTTTTCATTGAAATTGATTTCTTCTTAATATTGCATCTTCAAAATATCATCAAATTTCATACATGAGAAATGCCCATTATTAAGAATATATAAAAAAAAAGATGAACCAAATTCCAACAAGATTATAATAATTTCAGTTAATTATGTCCTAGTTGAAATATAAGAAAAATTCAACCAAAACTAAAACGATCCTCAAGTTCCTACCATACTCTTATACACATTATCAGCCCAGATAACTCTATTTTGTAGAGCTATCACAGAGTTGATTAGGTGTAGATACACATTAAAAAAAACTGAAATTTTCTGATGATAAAAACTGAAATTTCGGATGATAAAAGAGAAAAAAAACACAAACTTTAAAAAATAATTGTATACTTCTCCCATTTCACTTCATCTGTTAGATATATATATATATATATATATATATATATATATATATATATATATAAAATAATAAATAAATCTTGATAATAATAAAAAATAATTGTGATAGTTGTTTATGTTGTCACTAAATATGTAACTTTCAATTATGTTTTTTAGTTGTCACTAAATAACAATTTATTTAGTGACAGCTTGATTCATTACAAAATATATAATTTTTTGTGATGTTTTATGTTATAAAAAAATGTATAATTTATAGTGATGACTATCGTAAATGCAAGTGACACCTTAACTAATCACAAAATGCATTACTTTTAGTAACCACTACTTAAAATTGTCACCGTTGAACTTTTCAGTATGAGATATATATTAGGACTTTTAATCATCACAGAAAGTACATAAAGTCATCACTAAAAACTTTTGTGAGGACATTGAAATGAGTCGTTACAAAAAAAAAAAAATCTTATTTCTTGCGGTGCAATGACACAATTAATTATATTAAGGATAATATTGAAAAAAATTAATATTTCCTTGATTTGATAAATTGACATATATTTATAATAATAAAAAACTTAAAAAATTTGACAAATAAAGTAAAATAGGAGGAGTGCATCTTTGAGAAAAATATTCCTAATCACTCGACGTACGTCGAACCAATTCTAATAATTGCTTGAGATTGATTTGGATATTTAGATTCATTGGGTCCATCGAATCCAATTGAGGAGTTAACATCGAAGCTACAAGTTCCGCCTTCCCAACGACTTTTGTACATTGTGTCGAGTAATGTCAATTAGCCTCCTCTACAAATGCCTGAGACTGAGCCAAGTGTTAAATATGATATGACACTCCTTTTTTTCAGGATATTGTGATGATGATACTATCTAATTCAAAGTGATTTATTTAGGATGAGAAAATGTGTTATCTTAAAAATTTTAGGAGGACAAAGCAGTCCTAATTGTTAAAAGAATTTAATTTATATATATATATATATACACACACTAAAAGAACTTTATAATGATATTAAATAAATATAATACAATATATCAATAACATTAGTAATACATAAAAACAAGTTATTTGATTCCGGATGGCATGTACGTAGAGTCTTTTGTGATCACTAACAAAATCCATATATATGAGGTCTAAGCTTTGAAAAGGATTAGTTATTATTTTTGATAATGAATATTCTAAAGTTCACCAAAAAAAGCAAGTTATTCGTGATATCAATCATAATGTCTGAGGTTAATTTTGATATATTATCAACTAATCATATATTATTATATAGTTAAATTTTATAGTAATTATTATTAGAGTCAAATACTTTTAATGATGTTATAATTTATGAT
This sequence comes from Dalbergia oliveri, assembly GCA_030441495.1. Taxonomy (NCBI): domain Eukaryota; kingdom Viridiplantae; phylum Streptophyta; class Magnoliopsida; order Fabales; family Fabaceae; genus Dalbergia; species Dalbergia oliveri. Next base: position 29,975,386 of record JAMLFY010000010.1, read on the forward strand.
TAAGTGATTATCAAAAAGATCTTTTACAGTAATAATATATCAAAATCAAATTAATTAATAATGTATTATTCAATGTGTTAGTCTATTACACCAAAAATACACATACTAATTAAAATATAGTAAAACGCGAAACATCATGTTAGTTTTAAAATAAACTCCTTTAAAATTAAATTACTTTTAAGCTTTTTTATTTTTCGATAAAAAGTTTAGGTTGGAGAAAAAGCTTGTCCAGTCAGGGTTAGGACATATCTCTCGGCTCATCAAATATTTACAGAGATAGTTACAAATCACCCATCAATTAAAAAAAATCAGAGAATCGAACCAAAGTCATTATGATACATGAGTAAAAGGTTAACTATGTGAACTAATCCCTATTGGCAAACTAGTTTTAAAGCTAGCAATGGTATTTTATTTACTCAACAAGACAAATATATTTTAAAAAGAAAAAAAAATCCGTGAAGAAAGTTCAAAGTTGTTTGTTATCAACTATAATTGTACTTCTATTTATTTTTGGTTTAATTACACTGCATGTCCTTATAATTTTACTTAATTTTTAATCAGGTTCTTATAGTTTAAAAGTTTTTAATTAGGTTCCTATATTATATAAAATTTTTAAATTTAGTCCCTATAAGTAACAACTATTATAAAAAAATAGAATATTTCTAGTATATTCAGTCTTTATTTAGTACAAAAAAGGAACATTCTTAATATATACTATGAATATTCTATTTTTTATAAGGTTATTATTCACAGATATTCAATTGAAAAATTTTATATAATATAGAGACCTAATTAAAAAATTTTAAAGTATAGGGACGTGATTAAAAATTAAATGAAATTATAGGAACTTGTAGACTAATTAAACTTTTATTTTTTTCTTAAGCTGGCTATACAGTTCGCTAACAGAAATGATTGCCAATTACTTATATGCAACAAATAAAAAATAATCAAACAAAAATTAAATGCATTCTGCATTATATAATCCAAATCGTTGTATACGAATTTGAACCAAACATTTTTTTTTTACGTGAAGCATTTTTCGTTATTTTCATATTATTAATTAATATCCACTTAGAGAGCTGGATGCATTAATTAGTGCACATTTCCAGAAAGCTGTAACTTTCAATTTTTTGTTTATCTTATGAATTTCTTGCGGGATATTATATTGATTTTTGGGCCGTCAACTTAAAGGACACCAATTCAAAAACTTCAAAAAAAAAAAAAAAACTAATTGTTTATGCCCTCGTTGCGTCAAAGATATAAATTAAATATTTGGAGGCGTATCACGTAACGTAATGTAATATAAGTGGTTAATTATGAGAGTGAGAGAAATATTTTTATGATATTATTTATGATAAAATTGAATTATTTAATCAATATATAAGTCAAATACTATTCAAGTGTTATAATTTTGTCTTTAATAATATTATACATATCACATGTTATCTTTTTATCATTAAATTATCAAAATAGTATCTACAGGAAAAGTCACCAATGATTCTTTAGCAAACCTTAGGGATCTCTATTGATAGTCTGATAAAAATAGATGGATGTTGAGTGTAATTATATTAAACCTCAAGAGAGATAAGTGTAATTTTTTCAAATAACTACAAATAAAATTTACAAATATTTATTTAAATTCTAATTTTTTATATACTTTTAGGTTTATATAAATAAGTTCAACAAAAAAAGTTATTATTTTTATTTTAATATTAGTAAGTCAATAATTTTTTAGATGTACAAAACCTTTATAATTGTTGCTTTTATTTTCATCAAAGAATATTTAAATCAATAATAATTATATTTTCATAAATATATTTTTCTTTAAATTTATTAAGTGTGAAATTTTAGTTTAACATGTTACCTTGTACATGCTTTTAAGATATTTTATACATGTTATTGTAACACTAAAAATTATTCCTTTTGATTATTATTTTTAGAAAAAAAATTAAAAAAATGCATGACTGTAAAAAAATTAAGAAAGACGTAAATGAATAATATGGAAGACCAAAATATAATAAAAAAGTATCAATAGTAATAAAAATCAACTAAAGAGAAATGTCACATAATAACTCTAATAAAAGAACACAAATGAAATTATAAATTAAAAATCAAGAGAATTGCCACATGGCATTAGTAGTGGAAGAATTTCTCCTATTATAGATAGACAGATAGATAGATAACTATTTTAATTGTATAAGAATTTAAATTTTATGCATTGGCATCAAAAATATTTTTCATACAATCATCCAATCATATATTGCTACATTAGTTATAATAGTTAGCTATTATTTAAAAATTCATGCAAATGGAATATTTTAATTGAATAATAATGTAAAATAATGTATCAAAATTAAAGTCATTTTATAATCATTGAGCACTTTCTTAAAATTCTATTAATTAACTGTATAAAATTATTTTACATGGTCAAAGTATAAAAATTAAATTAAAAATATTATTATATATATACATATATGATTCTTTTAATTAAACTTAATATTTTATTCTAAGTTTATTGTAAATATTAACGAACCATAATTATGTTGTACACATATATAATCAAATAACTTAATTAATTATTGAATCTTGAGTCATTTATTTTGTTTGATAAATAAAATTCATGTAAAATTGATTGTATTTGTCATGGATGTATTTCTCATCTTTTTAAACATTTAAAATTTATTAGGATAACATTAATTACTCCATCCATAAAGTCATACAAAGTCTACGTTATCAAACATAAGAAAGATTTTCATATATAGCATGAGTAAGAAATTTCTTTCTCCCAACTTAGGACAACACGATATATACATATATCCCCTTTCTGGTCTACTCAGCCGTGGCAACCACGGGGCAATTAAGTTTACGATTTGTATGGTTCCAAACCTTCGTTTTATTCCTCTCTATATGATATGATATGATATGATATGATGCTTTTATTTTCCATAGTTTCTCATCATCCGTATTACTTCTTGTGCTAGCTTCTCTATTTCCATTCATTTCTCATCATCCGTAGTTTCTCATCATCCGTATTACTTCTTGTGTTAGCTTCTCTATTTCCGTTCATTTCTCATCGTCTGTGCTTAATGCATGCCTTAATTTGTTTATGCATAATAAATTGCGGTATATATGTGTGCTTACGCACACAGAGATATAAATAATATTTTCTTACTTTAATTTGATGAATTTATGTTTACGTCCGTACGCGAATAAGGAATAGAAGCTGTGCAGAGGAAAATAAAAGAGACAAAAGAGAGAGTTAAGGATTAAGGATCAGCATGTGGAAGTTGAAGATAGCGGAAGGAGGAGAAGGCTTCGATCCAAACGCAGGAACTCCACAAGAACGCGCTGAGGTGGAAAGGCTACGCTAGGAGTTCACTAAAAATCGATTTTCCTTTAAACAAAGCTCTGGCCTCTTAATGAGGATGCAGGTATTTTATATTTTTTTAGGAGTTTGGATTAATTTATTTTGAATTTAAAATAATTTATAATTAAAATTTTGTATTTCGTATTTAATATGTAGGTATTTTTTATTTTGTATTTAGTATGGTAGGGAAGTAAATTTTCTAGGCTATATGCATTTGGTTTGGGGTAAAGTACGAATAAAATTTTTAAATAAATTATATTTACAAAATTACATATAAAGTCTATTCATGGAAATTTTATTCTTATGTTCACCTCATACCAAATACCAAATGCAATCTTAGAATTAATTTTTGGGTCAAAATTTTTCTCCTTTATTTCTTTTTTTTTCCAATTTAGTATTTTATCTTTAATAATTTGTAGGTTTAATTAATCTATATATATATATATATATGTAATTTTACCAAATTTTTAATTAAATCTCTATAGTTTAAAGTTTTGTAACCAGGTGCCTATGATTTCAAAATTAGTAAATAGGTCCATATAGCAAATAAAAATTTATAATAAAGTCTCTGAATATCTAACCACTATTATAAAAAATGTGAGATTAAATCCAATATTGCTTGATTTTTTTTATGTTAGTGCACACATAAGAAAGGAGCCGGCAACAGTTTTAAGTTGATACTTTTTTTAGACTTAATTGAACTCATTTAATATGGATTTTTTACCAAAATAAAATGAAAAAAAAAATTATATACGATGTCCACATTTTGAACTTTATGTACGCATTGGCACTCTTTTTTTATATTAGGAAAATCGATTAATTATAAGGTGATTTCAGAGCACTAAAACCCAAAGAAAGCGGTGTATATTTAACCGATTTCTGTTCTTTATTCTCTCAAAGAAATCGGTCAGCAATTGAGTGATTCTAAGGTAGCACAATTGGACGACTAATGTTGGTGGTTGGTGGTTGGTGGTTGGTGGATCCTACGGCTAGGAAGGCTGACCTCTTAATGAGGATGCATGTATTTTATATATATTTTTTGGTGTTTGGATTAATTTATTTTGAATTTAAAATAATTTATAATTAAAATTTTGTATTTCGTATTTAGTATGCAGGTATTTTGTATTTAGTATGGTAGGGAAATAAATTTTCTAGGCTATATGCATTTGTTTTGGGGTAAAAGTAGGAATAATTTTTTTAGATAAATTATATTTGCAAAATTATATATGAAACTTTTGCCCCTGTGCCCACTTCATACCAAACACAATCTTAGAATTAATTTTTGGGTCAAAATTTTTTTCCTTTATTTTTTTCCAACTTAGTCTTTTATCTTTAATAATTTGTAGGTTTAATTAATATATAGATATATGTAGTTTTACCAAATTTTTAATTAGGTCTTTATAGTTTAACGTATTGTAATCAGGTACCTATAATTTCAAAATTAGTAATTAGGTCCATATAGCAAATAAAAATTGTAATAAAGTCTCTGGATATCTAACCATCATTACAAAAATGTGAGATTACACACAATATTACTTGATTTCTTTTGATGTTATATTAGTGCACACATACGAAAGAGGCCAACAACAATTTTATGTTGATACTTTTGGAGAATTAATTGATAAACTCATTTAATGTAAATACTAAAAGATAAAAATCTATCATGATAAATTTCAGATATTGTTTAATAATATTATTGAGATTTTAGTCTGTGAGGATTCTACTTTAGAATTGTAACGTCCAATCAAAACCCTGATTATTATATTGGAAGGACTTTATTCTCTCCTCTGAACGTTTCCAATGGCCAAAAAATAAACAAATAAATAGATAAACAAATGAATGAAATAAAATAAAATAATTTAAATTAAATATAAAAATAAACGAATATTAGTACAAGTATATATAATAGTATTTTTTACATGAATATATATAATTAATTAATTCCATCTGTTCTAAAGGACTTCATCAATTTTGATCCCACGTGGTTAAAGTCCTTTATTACTTTCATATACTTAACATATTTTAATTTTTAAATGCTTTTAGAGTAACAGAATAATTTTGTATCACTTAATATACTAATAAAACATATCATTTAATATATAAATTATTTTTTTAAAATTAGAAACAAATAAAGGAAAATGGTGGCTTAAAAAATTAATTTACTAAATAATAAATTATATAAAACAGTTTTTTTTCTACCTACAATTATATAAAAATTTCTCTGCCGAGTAGATGCATTGAATGACTCTAATTGAATCCACCTGTGCAAAAGCAAGTTTTGATTTTGATTATTGAAAAAACAAATTGGCACAAGTATTTCTAATAACAGAAAATGATGAGCTGACCGGTAGAAAATAATATTATTTAATTTTATATGATAGTCACTAGTAGTATATGGCATATCACAATTATATGTGTTATAATTCTACTGTAAAATAAGTTATTAGGTCAGATAAGATGGATTAATATGTTGAATCTAATGGATTATTGAATGAGACTTTGATATATAGAATCATGGTATGTTACATACGACTCTTACATACCATATAAGATTTAATAATTTGACTTTTATTAGTCAGCACAACATGTAATTACTTGCTTGTAGTAAAATCAAATAATTTTGAAAATATTTGAGCAAAAACAAAAGAAAAATTCAAGGAAAAAAACAAAATTTATTATTTTTTTCAAGGATCAAAATATATTTAGTTAAAAAAGTAAATTTCTACTTTATTTATATCAATCAATTATTGATGTATTAATGTTCAATACCCCAAAAAAAAAAATCAATTCTTAATGGTATTAATATCCACCTCGTTGCATTAATTAGGGCAACATTACAAAAACTGTACCTTTCAGTTTTCATTAATAAAGAAGAGCTCACCAACTTCAACTGCCGACAGTAACGTTTAGTTAATTTTCTCTAAGAGTATTATTATTTAGAGGCTTTTGTACCAGAATAAAATAAAAAAAAATTATTTACGCCACTCTCACATTTTGAAGTTTAAACACGGATGTACACTCTTTTTTGTATATTAGAGAATTCGGTTAAGTGTAAGGTGATTTCTAGATCGCGAAATGCAAAGGAATCGGTTAAGCATTGACCGATTTCTTCCCATTTGTTTGCCAAAGACATCGGTTGCTTATTGGGTGATTTCTATGCGTTTTGTGTGTGTTAGAAATCAGTCAACTACCAACCGATTTCTAACACACACAAAACATATAGAAATCACCCAATAAGCAATCGATTTCTATGTATTACGAACACTGATCCAGCTCTTGCTTCCTCCCGCTCCACCATTTAGCTTCCCTCTCCACTATTTAGCTTCTCTGATCTCACAAAAACACCGTTCTGGTTTAAAATTGGTTTAGAGTTTTTTTTTTTTTGGGAGAAATGGCAACAAGAGGTTATATTCTTGTGCACTATAATTGTGAAATAGTGCAAAATACACAAGATGGGGTAATGTTCTGTTGTGCAAATCCAGTACTTGTGCGTGTTTGTTCATCCATGGCTATTTTGAGTTTCATGACAAAATTCTTCACAAGTTACAGCAACGGAATAGGCAAATAATATAGATGTTGTATCGACTGCCATTATTGGTAGGACAAGGTACGTTACGCTTCACAAGTTGCTTGATTCAACTGACGATGATATTGGGATGATGTTCGATTGTCATGCTCAATTTCCTAGTCTTAGTGTTATGGAGGTATTCGTAACTTTGGAGACTTGAACTTAAGCTTTGGGGATCTCTAATCCTGCATTTGTTGAAGGGTCATTAGTCCATCGTTCTCCAACACTAGCAATGTCAAATCTAGTGCAAAATGAAAATTTTATACCTGAAAATGAGAATGACTTAACAGGTGGCCAAGGCTTTGAAATGAATGTTAGCAGTGATTTGGCCCAAATCGGACCAAATTTGAGTTATGATGATGTTTCTAATGAGGATGATTCTGAAAAGGACTCGAATGAAGGTAATAACTCAAACTCATTTTATTACACTTTAATATTTGTAATATTTTATATTTTAGTATATAATTTGAATTGTAGGTTTAGGCCAATAAATTTACATATGCTATCATATTTGATTTTTATATTATTTAATTGTGGGAGCGACTATTTAATTTTAGCTAATGATGTTTTATTTAACTTCCAAAAATACTCATGTTTTGATTCTCTTAATCTTAATAGTAGTCGTTAAATTGGATTAAGTATTTTACTTTTACTTTAGATAACTTTTTCAACCATAATAATATTTTTGTCCTTGTTATTTTAATTTTCTATAAATATGACCACGAATAAAATTAAGTTAAAAAATAAATTATCTAATGTTGTTTTGTTATTTTATTTAAATATATTAATATTTCATAGACCTTAAAAAATTAACATCTTGAAACTTTGTATGAATTATTAAATATATTTAAACTTTACAGAGTTGTTCGAAGATGAGATGGACGAGGAAGTAGCGCCTTTTACCCTGGGCTAATCGTCAACAGCCCAAACTCAAACACGCTCTGAAAGTCAATAGGTTGGTCACTATTCAAGTTTAAATCTCGAAGCAATGCAAGTGGCTCAGTTGGATGATAGCAACCCAATGGGATTACATAGAGGGAATCAGTTGCATGAAGGCCAACAGTTCCCAAATAAAGAATCCGTACTACTTGAGGTAAAAAACTATAGCATCCGAAAGGGAGCTGAGTACAAGGTATGTTAGTTAGATCATGTGAAATATCAGGGGCAATGCAAGCACTTTGGGAGAGGGTGCAATTGGAGCATTCGCGTTATATATCGACGGAAGAAAGGACTATGGGAGATTAAGAAGTATAATAGGGAACATACTTGTTGTCCGTAGGAATTTCACAAAGACATTCACAACTTGATATTCACGTCATCGCTGCTAGCATTCACTCTATAGTTGAAGCTGATGCAACGGTTCCTATCCAGACATTGCAGGTCGCAATTTATTCAAAGTATGAATTCCAAGTTTCATACAGGAAAGCATGGCTTGCAAAGCAAAAGGCCATTGCCCGATTTATGGTGACTTGGATGACTCATACACTGAGCTTCCAAAGTGACTACTAGCCTTGCAGTCATTTATGCCAGGTACAGTCATTGAAATTTCAACTCTGCCTTATTATGTTGGTGATTTGGTTGATTGCAGCTGTGTCATGTTTCACCGTCTATTTTGGACAATCCGCCATGTATAGAAGGGTTTAAACATTGCAAGCCTTTTGTGACTATCGATGGAATGCATTTGTAAGGCAAATATGGTGGGAAACTACTAATGGCAATTGCACAGGATGGTAACTCAAATATTTTCCCTATTGCATTTGCTGTGGTGAAGGGGAGACAGAGGCTTGGTCTTTTTTCCTAACAAATCTTCGACGCCATGTGACACCACAGGAGGGCATATTAATCATTTCTCAGGCATGCTGCCATTAAAGCGCTTTAGATGAGAAGGTAGTGGATGGCATCCTCCAAATGCTTATCATGCTTATTGCATTCGCCACATTGCATCCAACTTTGCCCGAGCATTCAAGAGTAAAGATGCAAAGCGAGCTCTGATCAACGCAGCATATTCAAAGACTCGGAGTGAGTTTCTCTATTATTTTGAGCTTGGTGCGGGTGAGGACCCAGATATGGGTGCATGGGTGACAGGATTCCTTTAGGAAAGTGGACACAACACCAAGATGAAGGGCGCAGATATGGTCATATGACCACTAATATGTCTGAGTGTATAAATGTTGTCTTGAAAGGTGTTCGTAATCTTCCAATAACTGCATTGGTGAAGGCCACTTACTCCGCCTTGCTGCATTATTTGTGAAACGGGGGAAGCAAGCAGAGGCACAACTATAGGTCGGAGTTCTCTGAAGCCTTGATGCGAGCATTTCACAGGAATAGTCAAAATTTGGGGACCATGTTTGTTACTAATTTTTCACAATCTAATGAGTCCTTTGTTGTAGAGGAGACACAATCTGTGGGAATTGGAGCCAAAGAACTTATAGAGTCAGACTTGGGGATCGATATTGTGATTGCGGAGAATTTCAAGCATTACATTATCCTTGTCGTCATGTACTTGCTGCCTGTGCACATCCTGAAGCACGAGTTGGATGGGGTACTTATGTTGATAATGTCTACCGCATGAATCCTGTTTTAGAAGTGTAGAATGGAGTTTGTACCAGTTGCAAACGATATTGTGATTGCGAGAATATCACGCATCGCATTTCTGGGTATTGTAATCGATTAGTAAGTTGTAAGTGTTCATGTATCAGATGCTTTGGTGTAAAATGGCACGTTCTGGTTATCGATCACATTCTGGCCACACGAAAAATTAAATGTTTAACACACACATTAAGGGAAAATACATTCATTCTAAAACTATTTTAAAACATAATTAAACCATTTCCTTTTAACTACTTAAATTTCAGTGTAGTAATAACGAAGTATCTACTAAAATTAAGTTACAAGATATTGCATAATCGCCTAAACATATATGAATACAAGATACATCATAGGATACTACATTAATAGCCATGTAATCATACCCTACTCGACTCCTGATCTCGATTACGTCGAGCTCCTAGAAGATGGCCACGATGGCAAGGGTGGGCCGAATCTCCGCGGCCCAAGGTCCTCACCCCCATGCCCGTTCCCCATCCTCGCCTCCAAATGCTGATGCAGGAGTCCCAAGAGATCAAACGATGGTGGTCATAGCTGGAATATGGACCTGGTAACGAGGTCTGGTCAGAAAGCTCTAACATGCAGTAATGTCCAGTTGATGGCGGGCTCAAACCCGAACTTGGACTGGGCAAGTACTCATGAGAACTAGAACGGCCATATAATCGTGCCCAAATACACCTCCTCCTGAAGGCTAAACTGGCAACGTGCTAAGTATGAATACCCATGCTACGCCCGCTACCGGCCATATAATCATGCCCAAATACACCTCCTCCTGAAAGCTAGAACCGAACAATGTGCTCCTGAGTATGAGCACCCATGCTATGCCCGCTAGAACCGGCCACGTGACCTCTAAGCGGACATCTGAACTTGCACCATCATCATCCTCCTGAGCATGCATACGTCTCCTGTGAGTCCCTGATTGCATTCGGCGATCTCACCTACGTGAATCTGGAGCATGAGGAGGCATAGCCGCAGGCAGGTGCACCAGGCGGTGCATCAGCTGGCAGATGCACATGTCGGGGTCGCGAAACACTTACTCACCTGATAAAACCCTCCGTGCAACACGACTATACCAATCAAAGTACTCTAGCGAGGGGCTGGACTGAGCCAGGAGCACGATGATATGGGATTACCCGTTCTTCGCTGATCCATAACTGATGCCAAGTCCTATGATAATCTGGCCACCAAGTACACTCCATGCCCCGCGCATCCCTCGCATCCAGGGCATCAATGTTTAGCGATCAAATAGAATGGGTTGCTCACCCCAAATTGTCTAAGCACGCGATCGACGTGATGCCATTCAACGCATGGGAAGCAAATTAATGATGTAAGTGATGCCTAAATTTCAGACTTAGAGATCACCCATGCTGGTGTAATTTGATCTGGATATCATATGGTGTCCACACAAACTATTCAAGAAATTGATTAGCTTTCCACTTATATAAATATATTTCTATATTAATTCTGTTAAATAATTTTTACAAACTTACATTCGTATAGTGGAGCTGATCAAGTTGTGCCCTAAGAATTGGCATGCGTCTCTCATGTGCATCAGGTGGTGTGGTAAATCCAATCCACCTGCAAAGATATATATTAGTTGATAATTTGTGCCACTGTAATGATAAACATAATTTACATCACAATTACCAAATTTCAGTGTAGTAATATACCTCCTAGCCAATGGAAACCTAAAAGGGATGATCAACTATAGGACTGAGCGATGGTACTCTACCATATCCATGATTGTAGCAAGACAAGACACCCAGCAAAATCACCTCCTGAGATGTTAACTGCACGACATAAACCACGGTACAATGTGGATAACACAGAAGATCTCCAGCTGAGTCGCCCACACTCTTGAAAATCACGCAGAAGAGGCAACCATCTCAAGTGAACTCTAGCAGCTGACTTGTCTACAAATAGCATCCCCCGAATCAGTAGCATAATGTAAACTCGTGTTGCTTGCATGACTTGAAGCTCAGTTGCATTTTCTTCCAAAGGTGCAAAGATGTTCTTCAGCCACGCCAATGTCAGTGTACTACCATTTCTTTTGCGCTCATTCTCAGGTGGTCCAGAACCAAGCAATTCGTAACACATATCCAAATATTCTGCCCACAGAACCTCCCATGCGCCTGTGACCACTAACAGGAGCCACATCCACTCGTAGCCCCAAATGAAAAGCAACATCCTGGAGTGTTATGGTACACTCTTCATATGGCAAGTGAAAGGTGTGAGTTTCAAGACGCCACCACTCCACAAACACAGGCGGTAAAGCATTGTCATACTCAAAAAAATTTAATTTGTGCAACATGCCAAAAACGGCCTATTCTAAGTATGCCCGCATGCGGAGATCTACCCTTTTCATGTGGTCTCGTCTACCACCCAGCACACAGGCTGAAGCACAAAATTAAAAAAAATATATCATATTAAATAGATTAAAATTGTACCAATCTAATTAAATGAGAACTAATTAATAGTTAACCGATTTCGCCACGTGTCACGCATGCGGGCGGAAATCAGCCTCCCAGCCGCACGATCCACCAACCTTCACCCCAACCGTCCGATGTAGATGCATTGGAATCACCCAAAAGCTAACCGATTCCTTTGGGATTTGAAATGGGAAGGAATCGGTCAATAGTGACCGATTTCTTTGTGTTTGTGTGCATGGAAATCACCTAAGATTTAACCGACTTCTCTAACATACAAGAAAGAGTGAACATCCATATTTAAACTTCAAAATGTGAGAGTGACGTAAATAATGTTTTTTTTATTTTATTCTGGTACAAAAGCCTTATTTAGACTTGTGTGTGACATTATACATATATATACTCTCATCTATCTTTATATGACATATTGAACCTAAATTAAATGAGATTCATCATATCCCATCCATTTATAAGTAAAAATGTATTGACACAATATCATACAAAATATAAGTATAAATAATATTTCGCTTTCTCTAATCTCGTAGATCCGTAGAGTAATCAAATACAAGAAAGGGATTTAGCAAAGCAAGAGTGAGAAATTTCTTCCTCCTTCTCCTTACTTAGCTCTTCAACCGTATGAGACAGAGACACCTCATCTCACAACCCACTATATCTATCCATTTGTGGTCTCTCCTCTTCAGCCGTGGCAGCCATATAGGGCAAGTCTCTCTTTTGTTATGTACGTGTCCAAGTCTTCACATTCCTTTTTCTATTTGATTCTTTTAGTTTACAAAGTTTCTCAGCACTACTTGTGCATCTCCATTTTGATTCATTATATATTTTTTCATCGTCCTTGCATAATGGATTGAGCTTCTGATTTATTATGATCCCCTTTATATGTTATTTGATTTTGATGTTTGTTTTGATGGGTTTTGTTGATAAATATTAGAGATGCTATTAATTAGTGATGAGCAATATACAAGATTGTACCTCTGCTGTATTATATCACCTTTTATTCTCATTTTATCATATTAGTAAAATTCTTCATCTTCTATCTATAACTTTTCTCTGCTCAACCTATCACGAAATTCAATATATTCGAGTCCTATAAAATGGTGTAAAATGGGCAGTTAGTTGGAGTACAATATTAGTTAATTAATTAACCATATATATATATATATCACAATTTAACTTAATCAAGATCATTGAATTGACTGAAAAAAATAAAAAAAATTATCAAAATCACAAAAATTTGAATCAAGTTGGTTATTGTTTTTTAGAAACTTTTTTGAGTGGATCAGATTTCAAATTAAATTTTCAAAATTGATCTAATCCAATTCAAGCAGAAAAATTATTACATAATATTTTTTCTTGTTAAACTTATACTTTTGCTTATAATAGTTTTAATTTGTTAAATAATTTTTTATCCATATATCATTCTCACTTAAATATCATTTTATGCATATTACAGGGTTACTTTTATTTTTTATTTTATTGACTTAAATTAATTTTAATTTATAGTATTCTAAACTTCGTTTTTTCTTTTGTGGAAAATTGAACAAACCGACCCAATATAAACCGACAAAATTTGAATAAGATTAGATCAAATTCAAATTCTAAATTATTTCAATCCCTTTTTCTTTGAAGAATAAACTAATTCAATCCTATTCATGAATAATATTTTCTTACTTTGATAGGATTATTATTATTATTTTCTTTTTGGGTGAATGATGGATTAATATTTGCGTCTTACGTGAATAGTGAATATTAATGAAAATTCTTTGTTTTCGGTTGTATAAGGAACTAATAGTAGCTGGGTAGAGAGTACAAACAAGAGACAAGACAATAAGGATCATCATGTGGAAGTTGAAGATAGCGGAAGGAAGAGAAGGGTTGACTTCGGGGAACAGTTTCGTAGGAAGACAACACTGGGAGTTTGATCCAAATGCAGGAACACCACAAGAACGCGCTAAGGTGGAAAGGCTACGCCAGGAATTCACCGAAAATCGATTTTCCTTTAAACAAAGCTCTGACCTCTTAATGAGGATGCTGTAAATGTTAAAGCCATTTTTTGGCAAAATTTTCAAAGTGCACAGTAAAATTTTACTGTGCATGTAATAAAGTCAAAGAATGAGGCACCGTTTCACGAGAGTTACTGTGCAAGTTACTATATATGCACAGTAACTTATCACGTGAGCATCAGATCACGAGAGAGTTCCTGTGCATTGGTTCAGTAACTCCAAGCCTCTATAAAAGGAGAGTGCTCATTCAGTTTTATCGCAACAAACAACTGAGAGCATTATCTTATATATAGTGTCTTCTTGAGAGTTCTCCTATTTTTTATAGAGAGGTGTATTCTCCTAGTATAAGAGAGGGTGCTATTGTTCTCTCCTTAGTATTAGAGAGAGTGTAATTTTATCTTCCACATAGTGAAAATCTTTCTCGGCCTTGCCGTGGTTTTTCACTCATCATTAGGGGGTTTTCCACGTAAATATTCTGTGTCAGTTCCAATTCTCTCAACTCTATTTTAGTTGCATTGATCTGTTTCCATAACTCTGGTACCCAACAGTGGTATAAGAAGGGTTCGGTGGGATTTTTTCTTAGTATACTCTGTGGTTGCAGCTTAGTATGATCTTCCACATCAAAAAAAATTTTTCCCTGGTGCTTGAAGAGCCATTGGTCCACGCTCGGGTTACTACTCTTGGTCACTGGTTATACGTGTAGTTGTATACTTTTACAGTATTGTTAACGTATACTGGATTTGTTTCATATACGGTATAAATATACGATACGTTCACGTATACGGTTCTATTCTATTCACGTATATGACTATTCATACATACGATACTATTCAAATATACTACTATTCATACATACGATACTATTGAAAATTAAGGCAATCTTGAGGAAAGACAATTGCTTACCCAATTGAAGGTAGACCAGTTGAAGTTGATGAAAAGTGGAAGGATATGGATGATAATGCTGTTGCCAATCTGCATCTTGCAATGGAGATTCAAGGATTGTCTAGTGTCCAGAAAGAAGACAGCAAAGGAGATCTGGGATGCTCTTGTCAAACTGTAAAGGTCAAGTCTCTTCACAATAGAATATTTCTAAAGAGGAGGCTGTATACTCTTCGGATGAGTGAGTCCACATGTGATGGACCACATCAATAATCTGAATACCTTATTCTCCCAACTTACAGCATTAGATTATAAATAACGGAGAATGAATGTGCGGAACTTCTACTTCAGAGTCTACTTGACTCATATGATCAACTCATGCAAAATGAGGTATTTTGAAGGTAAGCAATAAAGGTTGTTAGGTAAAAAAAAAGGTTTAATTATTCTAGGTCTCTGTAATTTCACTCAATTTCTAATCAGGTCCTATAGTTTAAAAGATTTAATTGGATTCTTATATTATATAAAATTTTTCAACTAAATCCCTTGAGTAACAACCGTAATAAAAAATGGAATATTCCTAATATACACTAGGAATATTCTATTACTTTTTGAAAATCTCTAAAATTATCTCAAAATCTAAAAAATCAAACACAAATATATAAAATACAACCAATGTTAATATTTAAATTCTAATGTAGCAATCATCAGTACCAAAAAAATAACAAAATATCCTTAATAGAAAACAACTAAATTTCAAACAAGTTTAACAAAATTTGATACTCATTACCTATTAGTATCTTAGGATTAGGTTATTTTCTTTTGAAAAATATATATGCATAATATATTAATAATTATTTATTTTTTAAATATATATAGGGTGGGGCGAGTAGGGTGGATTCACCTTAAACCCACACTGGCCTTGACCCGCAGGTAAAACCCACCCCACATCTATCTACCGCAATGCGAGATGGATTTTAAACCCGAATCGAATAGAGCAGGTAGGTGGGCACCCTGGGAAGGGATATATATAATTGCCATCCCTAGGTGGGATAAGTGGGGAATGAAAAACAGGAATGAGAAATTTTCCGATCTTTTGAAGATGAGTCCATGATATATTGACTCAAAAATGTGTTATATATATGATAAAAGACCCTCTGAAATTTATTGACCAATATGTGCATCACCTATAAAATTTTAAAGGGGAGTGAGGTTACCGATCGTCCACTTTGATATCTTTCGAGAACTAAATTAATGTATTACAACTCTTTTAAAGATCAATTTGAAATTTTACTCTTTTCAAAATGAGAAAGTCCTCGATGAATTTCATAATTAGATCGTTTAGTAATTAAATTTAAAATTTAATTAATTAGTTTATAATTTTATAACTGTGAATCATATTCCTAATATGGTTCCATATCTGTTTAGATGCCATTAATGCATTGTTGATTTGGAAGATCATATATATATATATATATAATCTAATTTTTGGCGTTCCATGTTTAAATAATGGGTTTATATCGATGTGTATATATATATTTATTAGTTATATCAACGTATATGAAATTTGATATCGATGTAAATATAAAAGAATTTAGTATATTACAAGTATTTTTTATTAACAAAATTACTCATTCGATAGACAAGCATATATGATCTTCCATACTCTATGATTTTCATTCTAAAGAAGTTCCCTATCTTTAAAATACAGTTTTTTTTCCTTCTATTTGAATTATTATTAGATTAAACTACTATCATGGCATGTTTTTATTGTTTCAAACTATTTCATATATATATAATCTTATCTTCTATAATAGTTTTGTAATTTCTCGCAAAAGGTGCAGGCACTACATTAGTATAGGTGTATATGTTAGTAAAAACAACCAACCTCTATAGCTAGAATTTTCTAGCATACATGGTCTGTTTGATTTTAATTTTCAATTTTTAGTTTTCCAGATTTTATAAAGGAAATACTGAAAATTGTAAAAACTATAAAATCTAGTTTTTAGTTTTCATTTTCATTTTTAGTTTTCCCTCCACAAAATCCTGAAAAACTGAAAATAAAAACTAAAAACTGAAAATTGAAACCAAACATGCCCATAATACCTTTTGGTTTGAGTTTCTAGTTTTTAGTTTTAGTTTTTTAGTTTTTCATATTTTATGAAGAAAATATTGAAAATTCTGAAAAATTTATTCTAGTTTTCAGTTTTCATTTTCAACTTTCAGGATTTCCTTCACAAAATCATGAAAACTAAAAAACTGAAAACAAAACCAAACATGAGGGGTTTATTTGATTTCAGTTTCCAATTTTCAATTTTCAGTTTTTAGATTTTGTTAAGAAAATTATTAAAAACTGTAAACTACAAAATCCATTTTTCAATTTTCATTTCTAGTTTTTAATTTTTAGTTCACAAAATCTTAAAAACTGAAAAATTAAAAATGAAAACTAGATACTAAAATCAAACAATTTCTTATTTGTATGGTTAACAGAGTAACACATGAGATGTGGATTCTGTCATTAAAAATTCCACCATAATAATGTTAATCTATACAATATATAAAGGGATTCTCCTTCATAATTATTTTTGGTGTCTTTTAATTCTTTTAAATCCACTAACATATTTTAAAAATGATGGATAAAATTATAAAAAAATCTCAATAACCTCCATTATACTTTAAAACTATCAATAACCATTATTATCCACTAATGCATTTTTGTCTTCCCCTTAATTTTAGTTTACTTTAATTATTTTTAAAAACTATTTTAAAATTTATACTTAAAATAAAAAAGTCCACTGGTACTTAATAATGGTAATTGATACTATGTCTATCGGAAAGGATGATATGAAGGTTAATTAGCACGGCATATGGGTGGATTTTATGGTGGACTTATATATTTGGGTCTATCATGGAACTCCTATTTATTGATCAATAGATCAAACAATCCAATAAAAATTGTATTCATCTAATAACTAATAATATGAGGTCTATGGTAGACTTCATAATTTGCCCAGCATATATGTCTTCTTTTTTTTGTCACGCACGGCTACATATTTGACCAAAAGAAATATGTAAAGAAATATATTAAATGTTTCATAACTAGTTTTTTGGCAGAACGTACCAAAAGATGTTAATATTTGGGCCTTGTGACCTTTCCATCTGTAAATGGGAATAGGGAATGAAAAGAATCACAATTCCTCGAATATTCCAGGTCTCTAAAACTAACTTCGATTCATAAAATTTGAAGTCACTGTCATGGAAAATTTGTAATGCTTTTAAGTATAACCACTCTGTTCTTTTTTATTACAAGCCCTACCTTATGGGAAGCGTTTTTGCTTGAAATCTAATATCTATCACTAAAAGGAATCGATCATTTAAGGGCCCTAAGCAATTACAACAGGTTGTGCGAAGTCCCTCAAAGGATATATAATGATATATACTTGATTAATTCCAATGTGTTTATCTTTATCAAATAGTACTGTTCTGTTGTCCAACAAATATTCGGTAGTATAATAAAAGGGCATGTTATAAGGAAACAATATTATAATTTTGGATTGCCATTAATTTAATCATTTTGATGACAAGGTACATCTGAAACGGTCTCTTTCTTTTCCTTGTGACTATATATTATACATGAAGGTCCATACTCAATTACTCACAATGTTTTCCCTCTTCCCCCAACTGCTCTTGACATTATAATAATAAACTTTGAACTGCTGCAACAAGCTGGGTCAAAGACATGAACTTGGAAGAAATAATGATGTACTAGTTCTAAAAATGCCCGGTAAATTTCAGTGACTAGGTCTCAAGAACAGAGACCAAGTCTTAAACAACTCTGAACTTTAATTTCAGTATTTCACACTTACGCCTCTCATTATTAAAGTAATAGGGTAGGAAGCCAATTGGGAGAAGTCATGCTAAAAAACATTTGTCTTGATGCTAACATACGAACATCTTCTTATGTTTAAAGCTCTTTGAACAAGCATGCGCATATAGTTGTTAAAGAATGGTTCATCAATTAGAGAATTAATTAATTCTAGTAAGGATAAACTGCAAACCACTTCAACGGTTCGTCCCTCTAAATAGCAAGCTTCCCAAGCAACAAAATTCAAATCTCGCAAATAAGTAATTACATACACACCATTCTTTGAAAGTATATTGCGAGGTAAAATGAAATCTGTCTACTTCCTCATTGCCTTCTTGGCTTTGGCATCTTCTCTTGCCTCTGCCTACGATCCCAGTCCTCTACAAGACTTTTGTGTGGCAATCAATGACACCAATGGAGGTATGTATACATATTTCTCACATAGTTTTTATTAGAGTTATGTTATATATACTCACAATACATGGGCCGTGCCAACTCATATCTCATTCACCATTGGATGGGTTGTGGACCACATTCAAATAGGATCCACATCTTATCCAATGGTGAATGAAATGTGAGTCGGCACAATGTCTCATGTCTTGTGAGTACAAATAACATTTTTCATTTTATTATCACTCAAATGATAAATGTTATTTGCAGTCACAATGTGTGATACATCGTGCTAACACACACCCATATACCCTTAGATGGGATGTGGACCCCACTTAGCTTGGGTCTCACCTTTTATCCAATAGTAGAGGAACATGTGTCGTCATGGTACTCCACATATTGTGAGTCTAAATAACACTACTCCACTCAAATTTCATGTTTCCTTCAATTCATGTTATAAGCATCATTATAATTTGATAAAATGTGCATCTTCTTAATATGCAGGATTTGTCAATGGAAAATTCTGCAAAGATCCCAAACTTGTCACAGCTAATGATTTCTTTAAACATGTGGAACCTGAAGTACCTCCAACAAACTTGCTCAAAAGTGACACCTGTCTCCGTTAATGAACTATTTGGACTAAACACACTTGGCATATCCTTAGCTCGCATAGATTTTGCACCTAAGGGTTTAAACCCTCCCCATATTCACCCTCGTGGCTCTGAGATCCTTATAGTTGTTGAAGGCACACTCTTGGTTGGATTTGTCACTTCCAATCAAAACAATACTAACCGCCTATTTACCAAAGTGCTCAACAAGGGTGATGTGTTTGTGTTCCCAATTGGTCTCATCCACTTCCAATTAAATGTGGGTTATGGCAATGCTGTTGCTATTGCTAGTCTTAGTCAAAATCCAGGAGTTATCACTATTGCAAATGCTGTATTTGGATCTACTCCACCCATCTCTTCAGAAGTTCTTACCAAAGCTTTTCAGGTGGGCAAGAGCACAATTAACTATCTTCAAAAGAAATTTTGGTATGACAACAACTAGTTTGAGAGCATAAATCATCATTTGATTCCCCTTGTACTCTGACTTAATATTCTGCCTCATGCAATACTTCTATAATAATAAATAAAATGTATGAAGGTTAATTTGTATCTACCACATTTGTTGTGATTTGATTTGTCCGTGGTTCAATACATTGGTATTGAGAGTTTAATAAAAATTACTCCTTTGTCTCAATGCCCCCTTAATTTCTCGTTCCCTCTCGCATTAAATTTCTGACTAATTACTCAATCAAAAGCAGTGCCACATTGCAATTGTTGCATATTGTTATGAGACTTTGAATTGAATCCCAACAAATCTTCCTCTTAATTTAAAGCCTTGCATCTATGATAAATGAAAGATTCACAGGAGTATTGGCCTATAAACATGGTCTATTTGTAAGGTTTATAATTCAAAAGTGGGAGTGATTCATATAAATAGTTTTGAGGAGCTACCTCTTTTATGATTGTTGTTTACACTATTGAATACTTGGGAAATTGAGGATTTTGCGAGAAGAATGTTTGTGGAGGCAGTTATTGCAACCTGCTTCTAGCAAGACTTGTCTTACTTATATTATTTTTCATTTTGTGTTGTTTCCTTTTTGAGAGAGACTTTTTATTTATTTATTTCTTTTGCTTCCGTTGCCTAACAAAATCTCATCAATTAACAGAAGGTAAAATCACCATAAAACTCTAACAATATTTGCCTTAACATTACTCTTGAAAATTCAAGTCATTCTAGGAGAAGACGGCTGCGAGTTTACTTTCAAGCTTCGATTAACAAGTTCACGATATTAATTAGACTCAAAACTAAAAGTAGTTATGAAACGTTTAATATACATCTTTACTAATGACATTAATATAAGAACAAAGAGACAGATGATAAATTAATTTAATTACATTTAAAAAAAAATCTGCAGCGAAATATTTAAGTACTCCAGAATTTTTTGGGAGGTTCTAAAGAAGCAGTTAGCATATAAAGGCAAATTTTCCGACTTGGCTACCTAATTGTTTGGTTATTGGAGCAATACATGAGATTGTGGAATCTGTTATTAGAAATTCCACCTTACTCATGTTAATCTATACAATATAAAAAAAAATTCTCCGTCATAATTATTTTTGGTGTCTCCTCAATATATTTAATTGTTTTTTAAATCTATTAACATATTCTATATATGATGGATAAAATTATAAAAAAGAAACTTCTCCAATGATCTCTATTATACTTTAAAACTACCAATAACCGTTATTATTCACTAACACATTATTGTCTTCCTCTTAATTTTAGTTTACTTTAAAAAAAATTAAAAAATATATATGTTAAAATTTATAATAAAAATAAAAAAAAACCCACTAGTACTTAATGTATACTATATATAAATGGGATTATCCCTTTTAACTATTTTTTAGTGTCCAAATTTCCTATTTTCCAGAACATCCTTAATCTATAGGAAGTTCAGGAAGTTGCAATCCAAAAATAAAAAAAGTTACAAAAATTTTAACATAAAAAATTACATTTAAAAAAATTAAAAATGAAAATTGTGCATGGCTATCAATTCAGTAGTAATGGTAAGGATACTTTGTCTATCCGAAAGGAAGAAATGAAGGTTAAATAGCACGTACACGTTTTACCAAAAGGAAAATGCAAAGATATATATTAAACGTTGGAAGTGGTTATTGCCACTCCTAAGTGGCTAATGCCACTTGCACTTTTGATAACACATGTTTGATTTATCTTAAATACCATTTAAGATTATTACCACTAATATTAATAGTTTTTGTAGTCTTAATAAAAATTGTTAGACAACTGTCAACTAATAATATTATGTCTTAATAAATTGTATAAGACAATATAAATATTGATTCTTTTAAACATAAAACATTATATAATAAGAAAAATTATTTAAAAATATATAATAGTAAAGTTTATTGTTATTGATTAATTAATTTTTACTGTAGTTTTTTATTTGTTATTTCTATTCTTTAAAAATAAGGTAACTTGATTAATTAAATTAGGCTTTATTATATTTCTTTTGTATAAGTGTTATATACCACGACTTAATAATTATTGTTGTTTTTATTTATTTTTACTTGTTATCATTTTAAATATTCACTGTTTTGTTTTATTATTTATGTAATTAACTATTATATGTATTATATATTCTGGTTGCATGCTTCTAAACATCAATATTTTTTGAGTCTGGTATTCTTTCAAGATTGATATAGCTTTGGTATTGTGGAATGGCTCTACTGCTGCTTACTCTTGGTTTTTCTTTGTGACCCGAAGTTTATAAAAAAGAATGCTTGATGCGTGCTTTGGATGAGCATGACCGATAGATGATGCATCTAATAGCTATGCTTGTCCATGGCTCAGTGAAGACTTTAGCCTTACTAGCAGCTATACGTGCAGTTGTTCATTTTTTCTATTCTTTTTCTTTTTGATGTTTATCTTGTTATTTTTTCCTTTGGATCTGATTGCTGGTCATGGTATTCTATATTGGGTATCATGCTTTTGCATGTGGGATTTTTGCAACTCCCCTTCTATGAGTGGTTTGAGCTTCTCTTTTGTATAAAAAAATGCTAAATGACTATTTTGATTTACAAAGAAAAAAAAGGGTACTTCAGGAAAATCAAGTATTTGTTATTAAAAGTGGGAGTGGCATTAACCATTTAGGAATAGCCACTCCCTTAAACGTTTCATAACTTTTTTTTTTGGGAGGATGTACCAAAAAATGCTAAAATTTGGGCTTGTGACCTTTCCATCTGTAGATGAGAATAGGGTATGAAAAGAATCACGGTCCCCAGCACTTGGGGCTCAGCGCAGATGGCCTAAGTAAAATGCCTCTTAGAAGAGCATCCTGGGTTTGAGATCACTAGCAGAGCTGGTTGGCTGCCCACCCCCTCCCCGCCACCCAAAAAAAAGAAAAAAGAATCACGATGCATACAATTTGAAGTCAATGTCACGGAAAATTTTTTAATGCTTTTCAGTATAACAACCCTCTTCTTTTGATTACAAGCCCTGCCGATGAATTCTTCTTCAAATATAATATATATCGCTGTAAGGAATAGATCATTTAAGGGCCCTAAGCAATTACAGCAGGCCGTGCGAAGTCCCTCAAAGGATATATCATGATACTTGATTAATTCCAATGTTTATCATCATCAAACATTACTATTCTGTTAAACAAATATTTCGGTAGCAACAGATAATACATCCGTTTTGCTACTGCTTCCCTAAAGCTTGTTGTGCAAATTAAAAGATAATTTTAATAATTTTATTTATCTAAAAATAGAATTATATCCTAAAAATATTTATAAAAAGAAAACAAATTTTTAAGAAAAATAATTTTGGCTTAACAGAAAATATATGTTTCTACATATCTTTTAGTGTAATAAAGAATTCAAAATTACGTATTTTTTTCTAAAAAACACTTGTGTTGATTAACTTTCTTTATGAAAATGTTTATGAGAAAATAAAATTTAACAATCAATGTTCAAATTTCATAAAAGGAATGGTCAATAGACAAAGTTTATATCCCAATTAGAAGAACTTTAACACATCAAGTTGCTTAGACTAAGATCAAATAAAAGAATGAAGCAAAACCTAACAAAATAAATTGAAAAGTGTGACAAACAATCAATAACAAAATGAATAATGGAGATGAAAAATGTGATATAGCATTTCAAAAGAAGATGACAAAAGCCAAAACAATCATTAATCTTTCAAGAGGACTCAAAACAACGTTTAACACAAAACAAACAAAGACAAGAATGCACCTACAACAAAAATATGAACGTAATCAAAGGCAGATCCGTACGTGGTATTTGTGTGAAGCCTTAACAGTGGTGTAACTTGGACATGACGGCAATAGAGTAATGAACATGTGGTTAAGAGAACTAAGAATGATGATGGTAAAAATTTCAGCCTCTTCTTTTGTGTTTTGCAACGGGTCTGTACTTATAGAGGGGTAAAAAGAACAAATTCTGTGACCGATTAATAACTGATTGGGATCATATAACTCATCTATTACACTCTATTAGAAACCAGAAGATTTGATTGAGATTTTTTTTATTAAATAAAAAAAGATAAGATTGGAGGCCTTCAATATGTTGAATATGCGTTGCAATACTTACAATATATAAACTAGGCGTCAATACCTAGAGAAGGGGAAAGATGTTACAATACCTACAATGGATAAACTAGGGGTCTCAATACCTAGAAAAAAGAGAAAGATGTCACAATACTTTCAATATGTTGAGTAGGCGTCACAATACCTACAATGAAAACTAGGCATCTCAATACCTAGATTGCAAGTGTAAATAGACTAGGCTTCATAATACCTATAATACAAATGAACTTTGCAAATAAATTATGCAAATGAACTAGATTTCATAATACCTAGAATGTAAATGGACTAGGCTTCACAATATCTAGAATACATATGAGAATGCAAGTGGACTAGGCTTCCTAATACCTAGAATATGAATGAACTAGATGTCATAATACCTTGAGTACAAATAAACTAGGCTTTGCAATACCTAGGATCCTAATGAATTATGCATATTAACAAAGGAAATTTCAAAAAGAATTCAAATTTAAGACAAGTGTCATGAAAGAACTAAAAAATGAAGTTGCAATTCATAAAAACACTCAGAGGTATTCCCTATTGGATCACATCTCGGGTTAATTGTACTTTTGGAAAAGGTCACATGGGCTTGTAATTGGTGAAAAAAGCAATGATCTTTTCAAAGGTGATAATGGACAGGGTTCATAATAGAATAAGTCTCTCAAGCCTATAAACACCGCTTGAGCAAATGATGATTTAATGATCTTCAACCTCCTCTATCAGGAAAAATAATCCTTAAAATAGCCCCTAAGTTTGAGACTCCAAGTTGTGAATGCCCATTTTGCTTTAACGGTTCAAATGCTTACTTCCATTTAGATAGCATGCTCCTTTATTCTATAACACTTTTTACTTTCTTTTTTTTACATTTTTTTTGAGCAATGAAACATTTGTCTTAAGATTAAAATTTATGAAAACAAAAACAAACAATCATTAATCAGAATGGACTTTATTAAGCTTGTAACAACGTGGCTAAGGTTATATGAGTTATGAGAGGAAGGATATTGATGGCCTAAAGAACTGTTTAAAGGTCAATAATCTTCACTTTGGAATGAAATTCTTGTCTCAACCTCCTCATTTCCATACTTTTTCAATTTGCTAATCTTTGTAATTTTTTCCCTTTATTTTTTTACTTGGTGCATTTCTTCTTCTTCCACATTTTCTCTTTTTTTGCAAACACTTGCTTCAAATATGATTCTTTCTTTCATTATTTTTCTTTTTTATGGGTTATGTTACAACCAACTGACAGAAATTAACTTTCCTAATAGCCCCTAGTGTAGGAGTGATCCTTGTCTAAGGATACTTGAAAGAAATATTCAAGCTCACAATGGGCCAGCAAGGGATAGTTTTCTTTTTTCTTTTTTAAATTAGAGAAACATGACCAAACTTATTTCAAATCATGATTACTTATTTTTAACAACTTTAATCGTAAGACAAAACATTAGATCATCTCTTTGAATTTTTCTCTCTCTCTCTCTCTCTCTCTCTCTCTCTTTTTTTTTGGGGAACGAATAAAATTGAAAACATCCGAATAGAAGCAAAGCTTAGGCATAGACAATAGAATTCAAGAAGCAAGTATTTTATTGGAGGAGACAATCTTTAGTGATGTGCCTTGGAATTCCCATATGGTGCCTACTAGCTTAATTGGATTATTCCACTCAAAAGGAAGATTTTGAAAAGGCTCAGAGGATTTTTCTTTTTGTGAAAACTCATTGATGAGTGTTGGAAGATTGATTTTCAACAAGTGGATGGGCTTGGGTAAGAACAACAGGCAACGATGTATTATGGCCCAATGGTAAAAATATAAAGATTTTAATGAAAATGCTAGCTCCACATTTGAGTTAATTGAAAGCAAACCATTTTTTTTTTAAGAAAAACAAAATCAAGACATTTGAATTTGACAAAGAAAAGGAAAAAGATTTTTTTTTTTTGTTAAACATGAGTTTATTTCTAAAATCTTAGATCATATCTTTACCCAAACCTCTCTAGGTGACTCTTTCAATGCTTGACTTTTGAGATGGATCTAGACTTTTAAAGGTCAATGGCCCCAAATTGTCCCTATCCATGAGATAAAGACTCGGTTCTATGTGTTTTGCCATAGAGACATATAAGTTGCAATATGGTAGTTCACAATTATGGTAACAATCTGAGCGGGAGAATCAACAACTATTAGAAGTATAAACTCATAATAACAATGTTAAAGCCCCTCCTAGTCCTATGGCATTCCAAGGCCCGAATATAGACCCCAAATTAAATTGTGCGTGAGGTAAGTGATAATGAAGTGCCTCTCAAAATAAAGCAACAAAAATAAATAGATATGTACAAAAATAAATAGATATCAAGTCAACTATCCTAAGGTTTAAAATATTAATAAATCAATTAAAATAAAGAGAAAGGATAAATTAAAGAGAAAATTACACTAACCTCCTCGAGATCGATTTAATGTAATTATACTCAACACCTCTCTATTTTGCAAAACTATCATTGACCTCCCCTAAAGTTCACTAAAATTACACTGATCTCTCCTGTATATACTAATTTGTTAAATTAAGTGATAAAGAAAGATAATATGTGGTATATAAATAATTATTAATGATGAAATTATAATATTTTAGCAATATTTGACATATATATTAACTAGAATACATTTTTTATTATAAGTTATAATTATAAGTTTTTTCATGTAATAAAAAAGTATTTTTTTTATCATAAGTTATAATTAGAATTTTTTTAATGTGATAAAAAAGTATCTTATTCAATTGATTTGTTAAATATTATCAAAATATTATAATTTTTTCATTAATAATTATATTTGTATTCTATGTTATATTTCTTTGTCACTTAAATTAACGAACTAGTGCAAGGGGAGATCAGCGTAATTTTAGTGAACCTCGGGGAAGTCAATGATAGTTTTGTAAAATAGAGGAGTGTTGAGTATAATTACACTAAACCTAAGGGAGATGAGTGTAAATTACTCTAAATTAATAAATCCAATAGTTAGGGGAAAACAAAAAAATATTTGAGTTATATTATTTGCACAATTTACTTTATTAGACTTGCCTCTCTAGCTATCCCTAATAGAGTCGTTATACTATCACAACGTCTCCAAAAATTTAAATTAAATGTGGAGCTGCCACCAATTTTATTATGAAAAATTTGAAAAACCTTTAAATTTAGCAAAAATTGATCTTTTAAATAGAATTGGGTTGAAGAGCCTAATTATGATTAGGAATTGTTGGAAATTTAATCTCATTGTACTCCTAATATATCCAACTTGTGATGGTTACCCTAAAACTTGTGCAAAAAAAAAATAACTTTAATAGTTTTATTTTCCCCAAAAATAGAATTAAAGCCTAAAAATATTTATAAAAAAGAAAACAAATTTTTAGAAAAATTAATTTTGACTTGACAAAAAATATCTGCTCTTATATATCCTCTAGTGCATTGAGGAATTTAAAATCACATAGTTCTTTTAAAAAATAAATGTATGTTGATTAACTTTATTTATGAGAATGTTTATGAGAAAATAAAATTTAACAATCAACGTTCGAATTTCGCAAAAGGAATGGCCAACAGACAGTTTATATCCCAAGTGGAAGAACTTTAAACACATCAAATTGCTTAGACTAAGATCAACATAAAAGAATGAAGCAAAACCTAACAAAATAAACTGAAAACCGTGACAAACAATTAATAACAAAATGAATAATGGAGATGAAAAATGTGAAATAGCATTTGAAATGAAGATTAAAAGAGCCAAAACAATGGGGTTATTTGCTTTGTCAGTTTTCAATTTTTAATTTTTAATTTTCAGTTTTTTAATTTGTGAAGAAAAAATTGAAAAAACTGAAAACTTAAATTTTTAATTTTTAATTTTTTTAATTTTTTTTCATAAATCTAAAAAATTGAAAATTAAAAATTGACATAGTAAAAAATACCCTAATCTTTCAAAAGGACTCAAAATAACGTTAAACACAAAAACAAGCAAAAGACAAGAATGCACCAACAACAAAAAAAATATGAACCTAATCAAAAGGAGATCCGTACGTGCTATTTGTGTGAAGTATTAACGGTGGTGTGACGTGGACACCACGTCAATAGAGTAATGAATGTGTGATTAGGAAAACTAAGAATGATGACGGTATAAATTTCAGCCTTTTCTTTTGTGTTTTGCAATGGGTCTTTATTTATAGAGGGAAGGAGAATAAATTCTGTAACCTATTAATAACTGATTGAGATCAGATAACTCACCTGTTACACTCTATTAGAAACCAGAATATTTGATGCAGATTTTTTTCAATTACAAAAAGATAAGATTGGGTTAGTCATGGTTCTAGAAGACTGAAAATTTATAAAAACTGTTATATCTGAAATTCAAACAAAATAATTAAATTTTTTAACCCATTTACTAATTGGGTGCTGGCACTATATAAGGGAACAATATTATAATTTTGGATTTCCATTTGATCCTTTGATGAGAAGTTAAATCTAAAACATTCTCTTTTCCTTGTGACTATAAATTAGTGAAGGTCCGTGTTTGACCCAATTGCTTGTAAATTTTTCCTCGTCCTCCAACTGCTCTTGACATAATATAAATCCATATGGTCGAATAGATTATTTTGGAAGAAATAACATGATGGATAAGTTCTGACAATGCCAAGTAATTTAAATTCAGCGACCAGGTCTCAAGAATGGAGACAAAGTCTTATGCACACAACAACTCTCATTATTAAAGTACTACATATTCAATCGGAAATACTGGGTGGGACGCCAATTGGGCGAGGTCATACTAAATAAAAACATTTTCATTCCCATGTCTAATGTAATCTATGAACAAGCATGCATGTAGTTGTTAAATTTACTTATATAATATATATCCATGGTCGAATACATTAGCTTGGAAGAAATAACATGATGTAAAGTTCTAACAATGCCAAGTAAATTCAGCGACCAGGTCTCAAGACTAGAGACAAGGTCTTATGCACAAAACAACTCTCATTATTAAAGTACTATATATTCAATCAGAAATACTGGGTGGGAAGCCAATTGGGCGAGGTCACACTAAATAAAAACATTTTCATTCCCAAGTCTAATGTAATCTATGAACAAGCATGCATGTATTTGTTAAATTTACTTACCACATGGAGAAACTTCAACGCCTACTCCCTATAAATAGCAAGCTTCCCATGCAACAAAATTCAAATCTCCCAATCAGGCAATTACATAAACACCTTCATTAAAAAGTATAGTGAGAACCAAAATGAAAGCTGTCTACTTCCTCGTTGCCTTCTTGGCTTTGGCATCCTCCATTGCCTCTGCCTATGATCCCAGCCCTCTGCAAGACTTCTGTGTGGCAATCAATGATCCCAACAGTGCTGGTATGTATACATTTAGGTTTCTAGTAAGTCTTAATACTTAAATTTTATTCTACTTTCTCATTTAGATAACGTTCAAGAATAGTCATATTTGACAAATTTCTTTTGCATAAAAACCTTGTCTTCTTAATTTGCAGTATTTGTGAATGGAAAATTCTGCAAAGATCCCAAACACGGCTGATGATTTCTTCAAACATGTGGACCCTGGAACACGGTCAACAAGCTTGGCTCAAAAGTGACACCTGTGTCTGTTAATGAACTATTTGGATTAAACACACTTGGCATATCCTTGGCTCGCATAGATTTTGCACCTAAGGGCTTAAACCCCCTCACACTCACCCCGTGGCACAGAGATTCTTATTGTTATTGAAGGCACTCTCTTGGTTGGATTTGTCACTTCCAATCAAAACAATACCAACCGTCTTTTCACCAAAGTGCTCAACCAGGGTGATGTGTTTGTGTTCCCAATTGGTCTCATTCACTTTCAATTAAATGTGGGCTATGGCAATGCTGTTGCCATTGCTGCTCTCAGCAGCCAAAATCCAGGAGTTATCACTATTGCCAATGCTGTGTTTGGATCAAAGCCACCTATCTCTGAAGAGGTTCTAACCAAAGCTTTCCAGGTGGATAAGAAGACAATTGACTATCTTCAAAAGCAATTCTGGTATGACAACAACTAGTTTGAATGGGTGAATAGCCACTCCATTTGTCTAGACAATTCAATTAAGTGTTCCGTCTCATGCAATGGACCTTCTCCAAATAATTATTACAATAGTTAAATAAAATGCATGAGGGTTATATTTATCTACCATAGCTGATCTTTTGGATTTTAATTTGGTTTGATACATTATTATTAATAGTTTGGTAAAATAACGATATTCTTCTCCTCTCTTGCCCATGCTTATTGTATTCCCCGTCCGACATCATTGTTGCTCATGTTGATTTGCTTATAAGCAAACGCTAATGCTCATACGACAATTAATTAACGAATAGAATTGTCAAATTCAACTCGAAGACTTAGCCAAGTCCGTTGATACAGATATAGAATACAACAACCACGTTTTACTCTGTTTCACGGCTGAAAAAAAAACAGTGTTTATGAATTAGAAGTTTGAGACTTTACTCTGAATTTTATACTGCATTGTCTGAAATCTAATCTGAATTTAATTTCTAATCAAGAGTAAATTTATTAGCATGTTTGGATATCCGGCTGCAATCTCGATTGGAAATGAGACTAATGAAACGTTAGTATCGTTCTTTAGTATAAACCAAATTATGAAATCCTAGTAAGCAACACAAGAAGTATCTAATATGTTACGTCGAGTTTGAATATTATATAAAGATATTATTTGGCACCTAAAAAGTGGGTGTATATTTTATCACCTTTAAATATAATGGTGTTCTCCAAAGGTAATAAAATGGAATTACTTTTGAAGAGGTCATATTTGTTACTTTTGAAGTAAAACATAGGCCTCGATTAATGCATTATATAGTATAAGATCTAAAAGTAAAAGGCTCTATTGCCAAACAAACTATTAGGGGGGGGGGGGAATCCGAAAGTAAAAGATTTAATAGTATAAAATTCTAAACTATCCAACATTTGGTGCCTAACGTATAGCCGTATAATTTTATTATACCTAATGTTTGTTGTTCTTTAATTTTAGTTAATAAAAATATCTTTATGACTCATTCGTACGAAAGCAGTTTCTCCCAAAAGTAACGAAAGGAGGTATATATATCCTATACAAGTCATGAAGCTTTCAAACGTCAAAAGGAGAGAAAAAAATTGCCTTCCCTCAAAACATACACAATACAACAACACATGAATAATTTCTTTGCATGTCGTTTAAAGAAAATGCTTTAGTAACTTTTAGCATTTTCCTATCTTTATACATAAAAAAAGTTAGAAATTTATTTCACTATAAATTTTTTTCAATAAATAAACCAGCTCAAGCCAACTAAGGATAACGGCGAGCAAAAAAAAGAACAAGGTATATAATTCAACAAAGACAAATAGATTCAAAACTAAAAAAAACAAAAACAAAAGATGTCATTAAAATCATCCCACAAAAAAGACGAAAAGTAATGTAAAGCTTGTAAGCACAAGCACATAAACACTCTATCACCAACCCCTTGACATTGCCATTAGAGTCCCGTAAGAAACATGGAACATATTGAGTCTAATTCACTATAAATTTAGAATTGTGAATAATTAAATTTTATCCAATGCGGTAAAAAATGAATCATATCGAGTCTAATTAAGCCGTATGATATGCGGTAAAAAATGAAATTTGTATTTCTCTATTTTCACATTTTAGAAGTATTCAATTTCCCCATGTGAAACAAGATGAAAATAAGGTAGCTCCTACACTTGCCCAATTAGCCCTTACAATCAAAACTTGGTGTGGATGGAAGGCGTGCCTGACAACATTTGTAATCTTGCCATTTTGAACCTGTTGATTAGTTCCTCTATATAAATTTCCATCTCCTTTTATCCGTAAAAGAAAAAAAAAACTTAGGAAGCCTGATAAGTTTAATTAGCTCAAAATTATAGGCTAAAAATAGAAGGATCATATAATTTTATTTTATCATAGATCACACCAAATATATAATGAAAGTAAATTATATAATATAAACTTATACCATATGAACTTAACCAACATATTCACGCATGATTAGAAAATTGAAGTAAACTAACCTAGGTATCAAACCCGTATCATGGTTATTATCAAATCGACGACAGTAGTACAAAGGCAAACGGTAATATTAATACGTGTGTATTGCACGCTTTCTCTTCCTTGCCACAGTTTGAAAACACGCCTGTAGGTATCAGAGCTTGATCAATGGTGATAGAGGAAGAGATAAGAGCGGAAGAAGAAGAGAGCAATGAGCTGACAGTGTGAGAATGAAAGTTCTGAAATTGCTTGAGATCAGTTACAGAGGAGTATTTATATCATACATGATATAGCCCGTGTGAGCTAATGACTATCTATCAAACTAAGTGACTCTAACTAAATGGCTGAACTAACTGATATTCACTAACTCTTCTACCTTACACCCCAACCCCCCCTTTCTCAAACTCAGGGATTGAGGATCCACATTCTTGAGTTTTTCTCTGAATTTAGAAAATAAAGTAGAAGAGATAGACTTAGTGAATATATCATCTACTTGATGATCAACAGGGATATGATGAATGAGAATTCTGCCTTTTGTAACATGATCTCTAACAAAGGACAAATCTAATTCAAAATGTTTAGACTTAGAATGTAAAACAGGGTTGGCAACCATGAGTACAGCACTCAAGTTATCATAGTAAAGCTGATCGAGGAGTGACTACAAGAGTATGGTGCAGCTCATAGAGAAGATTCCTGATCCATGACATGGTTCAGCAACAAGGGAAGCGAAACTTTGTATAGTCGAATCCTAGTCTTTGACTGAAACTTTGGGCCACTAATCTAGCTGTTGTGAAATGGTACCCAAAAGACATAAACAGAGTAACATAAAATAAATATAGAAGCATAATGCAAAGATGACACAAAAGGATTAACGGTTCACCTTAAAGCCTATGTTCATGGGCAAAGATGACAATCAAATATTTCACTATGAAAATATGATGGAGATACAAAAGGTGGACACACTCCACTCAACCCAAACCCCAAATAATAGGGATACAAAAGTGGTAAGATCCCACTCAAAACCAAATCCCAAATACATCCAAAATACTTAACAATATTTTCTTCACCATTGTATACTCTCAACTCATAAAAGAGAAGAATTCACAAGGAACAAATAATTATACTCTATTACACTGAAGTGAGGAGAGGATAGATTGTTGGTTGTACTTCAAGTGTTAAAAATAAAGCTCTATTTATAGAGCTATATGTGCCAAGATTTTCAACCTTCAAATAATGATTTTTTGGTGCTCCTACAATGCTCGCCAATTTTGTTAAAGACAAACCAAAATTGCACCACCAATCAAGGATTGTAATCTTGACAAAAAGCATATGGCTTGCTGCATATATGGACTTTTGTCCAAGAGCATGTTACCAAGGCTTGAAAACAAGCCACCAAGTTTGACACTAGCTTTTGTAAAGATCCATCTGGGTTATATTTAGCTCTAAAGACCCATTTGTTGCCAATGGGTTGCCTTCTTGGAGGAAAGGGACTAGCTTCCAGGTATTGTTTCTCATCAATGCACCATATTTCTCATCCATGGCTTGTTTCCAATGAGGAGTAGCCAAAGCTTGCTTAGCTGAAGTAGGTGTCATACTAGCAGTAAACACCTTAGGTTTGCAAGTCCCATTCTTAGCTCAAGGAGTCATGTGTGCTCCATAGGTTTGGATTTGAGGAGTAGTAGCTGCCTTAGACTTATCAGTGGTAGGAGGAGCAGGGAAGGTTGTACAAGTGCGGTGGATGCTGAGAAAATTCAGAATCCATGGGAAGATCAATCTAAATAGCTGATATAGGAATAGAGATAGGAACCTAGGTGCTGCAAGTGGAAGAGGTGTTGAATTTGGTGTGACAGGAGGCACTAAGGGAATGACAAGTAGTCTATCAGGTGCATGGAGGACTCTACTGCACTACTTGTGATAGAACCAAAGCCTTCTTTGAAGGGAAACTTATCCTCATTGAAGAGAACATGTACATGTATTACACCGATCCCATGCCTCAAAGAGTGGATCATCTTTCTCTGGTTTCTTGAAAGAATCATCTATGAACTTTCTCCACATAACTCTTGCCCAAGTATGATAATTCTTGGTATCTAAAAGTATAGTAATAAGAGGGGTACCAAGATTCTCACTAGGATGAAGATAGTACGGCTTGATGGATCTGTCACTAGATTGGCACTTGTCTTGGCCATTTGAGCTTGTAGCATTGATATTTAACTCATAGGCAATGCCAGATTCTGAATGTCCATTGCAAAATATGCACCAAATGTTGATGTTGGATTCACCATTGAAGTTTAGTTCTGATCTCCCATTGGAAGACTCAACAAGCTTTGCTAAAACTCCAAGAACTTTTACCAAAGAATGCACAACTAGCAAGGAAAGCAGGCAAAGCCCATTCAAAGATGCAAGAGCTCTCATACCATGTGAAACTGGTATCAGCTTAAGGAATTAAAGAGAAGCTCAACAAGAATTAAGCTGATAGCTTAGGAACAAGAGAAAATGGAGAAAAGTGTAAGAGAAGATAGTGAAAGATTGTGACTAAATGCACATGTTGTGATTATGGTGAATCTCACTAAATACAATACACTAGTGTAGCTTATATAGACTGGAACTTATAGCTAGCAAACTACAACAAAAATGAAAATCATGTAACTAACTAATTACTCAGTTACGTTAATACAACTAATGGGATAAGTATAACTATCAGGTGACAAGAGCAAACAGTATCTTATGCCACAATTTGGATGTTGGTTATTTGTATTATTTTATTTAGGGAAAAAAGCAAATTACCCCTTGAAATTTTGGTCATGTGCAATTTAGACCCTAAGTTTTAAAAATGTACAATACGACCCCTGTATTTACTAGATAGTGCAAAGAAGACCTTTTGTGTAACAGATGTTAAATGCCACGATTAAGTACACATGTACTCCTCACGTGCATCAACAATTTCACAAAAATATCCCTTTCTCTCCCTTTCGCCTAAAACCCTTTCCTATTTCTCCTTTATGCCTCTCCCTCATCTCAAAAATTATGATGAAGGAAGAGGAGGAAGGGATTAGGAAAGACAATGGTGATAGCAGTGGCGGCTTGCCGTGCCGATGCTCAACCTATATGTTGAGTTTAGGTGGCGCGAGACCAACTTTACGATGGCTAAGGGTGCGACGAGGAAGGGAAAAGGCAGTGGTGCCACGGCTGGGCGTCACTGTTACTTCGTGAAGCCTACGATGAGAAAGGGGAGGAAGGAACTAACCACCACGCGCAGGGAAGCTAGTGATGGTGAAGAGAGAAAAGGAATTGTGGCTCTCGTGTGGAGGCTTAGCAATGCTCATGAAAGCAGGAGGTTGACAGAGTGGTGGTTGTGATGGCGGAGGTGGCTATCGGATCTAAAGCTAATGGCGTGGTTGCTCTACACTACGTCGGATGCATGCAGTGGCAGAGGACGACAACATGAGTAGATGTTGTTCGTAATTCCTGAGAAACGCATGAGGTGTGATAGTGGCCAAATAAAGGGCGTGGAGTTCGTTTCAAGTCAGTCACGGCTTTAGAAGAAAAGAATGGTGATTAGCAGAGCAACGACAACGACGGTGCGGCTCCTGAAACGATAAGGCGATCCCGAGAGGGTGCAATGCTGGACTCATGGAGAGAAGGAAGGATCGTGGTGGTGATGATGGCGAGCGGGCTTGTTTTGGAGAAGGTGCGGCTGTGGCACACCAAGGCGAAAACAAAGCTTTTTCCCTTTTGCTTTCTTTCTCTGTTTTTCGTTTCGTTGCTTCTCTTGGGTTTGTGTTTGTGAAATGTTTATGGATGTTGTTTATCATGGCTTTTGTGTTTGATATGTTTGGTTTGATTACTGGTATGTTGTGTTTGATGTTGAAAGAGAGTTTTGGTTGTGGTTTGGGATTGGAAAAGCTTGGGATTATAATGGAATGATGATGATTTTTTTCTTTGATTATGTATTCTTCATGGGTATGGGCTAAATGCTTTATGTTGAGGTGTGATTCTGAAAATGATGATGATAGAGTTGTTGTGGTTAGGTTGTTAATAGAGAAGGGAGGTGGGAAGTTTTGACTATGGAGATTTCAAAAGGAAGTGCATTGTTAATGGCTTTTGTGTCCATTTGCGAATTTCATCGATTCCCCTTGAAGAACGGGTTTCAGGTGAGAAGGGAAGCGTGGAGGAAAACGAGAAAGGGTTTAGGCGAGGGGAAGCGTGAGTTTTGAGAGATTGGTGAAAATGAAAGGAAGAGTGAGTTGAGAGAGAAAGTGGTATTTTTCTCAAATTGTTGATGCACGTGAGGAGCACATGCGTATTTAACCTTGGCATTTAACGTTTGTTACACAGAAGGTCCTCTTTGCACCATCTGGTAAATACAGGGAGTTGCGTTGCACATTTTGAAAACTCAAGGTCTAAATTGCACACGACTAAAAGTTCAGGAGAATAATTTGGTTTTTTCCCTTTTATTTATAATTAATTTTTTATCGCTAATCAAATTATTGATTTACTTGATGGAGTATCTATACTCCAAGTATCATATAAAGCACCATAATTAGTATAAATAAATTTTTTCTATTCAATAAACCAAAAAATTGAGGTATTTTTGCTTCCGGCTTTGAAAAGTCAAGCTATAAACTATATATGACCTAAAGTTCAAGAAGGTAAAATGCACTTTACCCTATATATAATTGAAAAAAATTAATTTTTTTTAGAAGTTACTCTAGCTTCTATAAAAAGCTAAAAATAAATATTTTTGATATTCTGATTATTTTTAAAAAAAAGATCAAAAGATATGAAAAGTGATAAGTGATTTTACTTTTAGTCTAAAACTCTTATTCAAATGCATTCTCTTAAACAAAAAAAAGTAATTTATATTCAGATATTTCTTTTGCTAAAAGAAAAAAACAAAAGTAATTACTTCCTTCATTCTGGAATAAATGTCTATCTTCACTTATTCATACAGAAATGATTGGATAAATTTAAAGTTAGATAAATTTAAATATATTTTATAACACTATTCATATCACATACTCTAATATACTCTCTCATATTTAATTTATCCATTAATTCTTTCTCTCTAGAAGGACATCAAGGAAAAAAATAAGGGTTAAATACATTTTACCCCCTGAATTTTAGGTCATGTGCAATTTAAACCCTGACTTTTAAAACGTGCATTACGACACCTTGAACTTTTCAAATTTGCAAAATTACAACATTAATCTTAACTTTTCAAACTGTGCGAAAATCCCAAAACTTTAAGTCATAGCAGGGTATGGGTTGCACAAAATAAAAAAAAATCAAGGCGTTAATTGCACATAGCATGCATGAACAAAGTGTCGGGTTACACAAATTAGAAATATCAGAGGGGTCAAATGCACATAAATCTTACTTTATTAGTTGACAAAATTATATTGAGGGATGTTTTGCATAATTTGAAAAGTTCAGGTATCTCAATGCACATTTTAAAAATTCAGAGTGTAAATTACACATGACCTAAAATTCAGGGGATAAAATGCATTTATCTCAAAAAATAATTAATATTATTTAGAATTTTTAGAAGGGCAGAAAATAGTAGAAAAATAAAATTTTGTATATGGACTCATATTAGATAAACGTTCCCATGGTTCTTGGAATGCCATCAAGAGGTCTTTAATCCAAATACTTGATCAGCCAACCCTTTATTATACCCCACCTCAGCCACTCACATATTATTACGAAATTAAAACAGAAAAAATAATTTTTAATTAAACAAAAAGTTGCTAATTATATATGCTGGGTGATAACGTTTTTGTTATTCACATGTCGGGTATTTATTTTGCTTGTACGTCAGAAGCATAAATAAAAATTGTATGAACAAACTGGGAAAAAATATGACCAAATAGTTATTAAATAGGACTTTTTTTGGGTACTTTTAAAATTACAATAGTCGATTGCAATGATGTTTATTAAGAATAAGACCAAAATATACTCACTCAATTACTCAATTATTCTAGTTATTATCCAATGATTATCAAGATAAAAAACACATTTAATCAATGGTTTTATGTTTGTTTTAAATTTTATGAATAAGTTAAATTTTAAATAACTAATCTAGTTAAAAAATATAAACAAAGCTTCTATTTTTAATTTCACAAAAATATACAAAAACAATTTTTTATAAATAATTTGTTATTTTACTCAAATATTGTTATATAATTACATAATTTACATATCCAATTTATTTTAAGTAAAGTATTTATATTATATAAAAAGATATAATGGATAGATAAGAAAATCAAAAAATAAAAATTGTTACTCAAAATTCAACATTGTTAATTGAGTGTGAAAAATGTTTCCCAAAAATTTATATTATTATAGGATTTGCTTTTGATCTTGTTTCTTTACTAAATAATATTTACTCTGATTTCTTTTGACTCACTCACATTTTAATAGCTTGCTTGAACATTTCTTTTTAAATAATAAAAATAATAATATAGAGATGTAGATCAATCAACATATCCAATTCTTTAAACATATTTGAAAGCACTTGCCCAATTACAAAGAGCTGTACATTTTTAAGAAGAATTTCATTGTAGAATCAAAACATGTAAATTAGGCCTTATTTTACATTAAAACTTTGGATCAAAGATTTTGTGATTAAACATGTAGTTCACATGAGTTAGGCTTTAATTATTAGTCGGTCAACTTGTTACTAACATAAGACAGGTGCATACAGTAGTGGATACTTGTGTTGACTTGAGGTCTAAATGAATTTTATTGAATTTTTCAAATTGTCCTTATAATTTAAAAATTTATAACTAATTTTTATAATTTTTTATTTAAAAAATTTTACTTATAATTTTTTTTTAAATTATAGGACTATTTAAAAAATAATAATACATATTCAAGAAAAAAATTGAGTAAGTTCTTATAATTTTTAAATTTTTAAAAATATATTTTTAATTTTTCATTTTTAATTTGATTTTATTTCTATGCATTTGTTAAAATTTTCACAAATTTTCAAATTCTTTCATTTCATTTTTTGGTGTATACACCAAAAGAAAATTAAAAACAAGGTTCTAATTTCAATTGTTTTGGATTGAAAAATAATATGTTGGGACTTGTTTGGTTCGAATGAATTCAAGAGGAAGGAAAATGTGGAGGGAAACCATCTTCCCTTGTTTGTTTTGGGTGGAAAATGTGTGAAAAATTAAACATTAAAAGTGTTGTGGGGCCCACTTAAATGAAGAAAAAGCCATCTCGCATTTTAATTTAATGTTTAGATTTATTTTATTAAAAATATTTTTATAAGAAATTTTTATTTGTCAAAATTGAAAAAACTATTTCTAAAGTATTTTTTCATTCTAAGCTAGTGTATACAAATCAAGAAATAATTTTTATCATAAAGAATACTTTCTTATAAAACATAAACAAATGCATATACGTCTTCTCTTAGTATATGAATAGTTTTAAAATCAAAGTGAAAACAAATGTGTTATTTTGAATTTAAGCTAATGTCACGCATAATATGGATTTAATTTTAATTTATGGACTATTATTAATTACAATATGTACGTATCCTACAAATAAATATGATTGTTCTCACAACTATATTAAAACTACAAATTACTTAAATGATTATTTAAATAAAAAAATTGATTTGATAAAAATATAAAAAAAATTTATATTGTCTGTATATCAAATCTAAATTCAATAAATATTTTTATAAATTTTTTTAGGTAGAAATTAAATTTGGCCATTGTTCAAAAAAAAAGTATCCATGTTATTTTATACAAAAATGTGATATATTTATTATTATTTGTTAACCATCTTTTATTTTTGTTAAAAAATAATACGTATATGTATATATATGTATTAAATTTACAAATAACTCCAAATTAAAGATTTTAAGTCAATTTCTATTTTAAATTAAAATTCTACGTTAGAATTGTAATCCTATCAAATGATTATTATATTGGAAGGACTTTACTTAATAACTACTCTCCACTGAACGATTCCAATAACCAAAAAATAAATGAAATAAAATAATATAAATTAAATAAAAATAAACGAATATCAGTATAAATATATCATAATAATTTTTTAAGTGAATATAAGTAATTAATTAACTTCATCTGTTTTAAAGGACTTAATCAATTTTGATTGTTAACGTCCTTTATTTTTATATATTAACTTATTTCAAATTTAAATGCTTTCAGAGTAATAGAATAATTTTATATCACTTAATATACTAATAAAAATATCATTTAATATATAAATAGTGTTATAATAACAAATAAAATTTAGTGGCTTAAAAAATTATGAATATTAAGAGTTTTTTTCTACCTACAATTATCTAAAAATTTGTATGTCGAGTGGTTGCGTTGAATGGCTCTAATTGAATCCACCTGTACAAAAGCAAGTTTTGATTTTGATCATTTAAAAAAAAATTGCATTGGGTTATCATTTATTTTTGTGCTGCTTTCCTGCATTAATTCATTAAGTTGAATCCTATAGAAATAAGGTTGTTTGTGCTTTTAACGTGGCTTGCAATGGCATTTTCTGCAAATATTGTGGTTGGATTGCAGACACTTTTGAGAGAACGGGTACAAAAGTGAGCAAGATATCTTTAAGAGATAACTATGGTTAAGCTCAAGTTAGTACTTTGACAGTGGTTTGAAAGGTGGGGCAGCTGCATATTTTGAGATAGAATTGAGTTATGTGTCATATGGCGATACTTCAAGGAGTGTTTTTGTTTTTTACCCAAGATTTAATAATTTGACTTTTATTAGTCATCTCAACATGTAATGGAGATAAACTAATTGCATGCATTAAAATCAAATAATTTTAAAAATATTTAGACAAAAACAAAAGAAAAATTCAAGGAAAAAAAACCAAAATCTATTTATTTGTTCAAAGATCAAAATATATTTAATAAAAAAATAAATTTCTACTTTATTTATATCAATCAATTATTGATGTATTAATGTTCAATACCAAAAAGAAATCAATTATTAATGTTATTAATATCCACCTTGTTGCATTAATTACGGCTACATTACAAAAAACTGTACCTTTCATTTTATATTAATAAAGAAGAGCTCACCAATTTCAACTGCCAACAGTAACGTTTAGTTAATTTTCTCTAAGAGTATGATTATCATGTGCGTGACATTATACATATATATTGTCATCTATTTTTGGATTAGATATTGAGTTTAAATTAAATAAGATTCATGACATCCCATCCATTTATAAATAAAAATGTATTAACACAATATCATATAAATTATTAGTATAAATAATATTTCTCTTCTCTACTCTCATAAATCCATAGAGTAATCAAATACAAGAAAGGGATTTAGCATAAGAGTAGGAAATTTCTTCCTCCTTCTCCTTACCCAGGACTTCAACCGTATGAGACAGAGACACCTCATCTCACAACCCACTATATATATCCAACCGTATGAGACAGAGACACCTCATCTCACAACCCACTATATATCTCCCTTTGTGGTCTGTCTTCAGCCGTGGCAGCCATGGGGCAAGTCTCTTTTGTTATGTATGTGTCCAAGTCTTCACATTCCTTTTTCTATTTGATTCTTTTAGTTTACAAAGTTTCTCCGCACTACTTGTGCATCTCCATTTTGATTCATTATATATTTTTTCATCGTTCTTGCATAATGGATTGTGCTTCTGATTTATTATGATCCCCTTTATATGTTATTGATTTTGATATTTGTTTTGATGCGTTTTGTTGATAAATATTAGAGATACTATTAATTAGTGATGAGCATTTATTCAGTTCGTTAGGAATGCGTTATTGGCTTGTTATATTTATTATCTATACAAGATTGTACCTCTGTTGTGTTATTTCACCTTTCATTCTCATTTTATCACATTAGTAAAATTCTTCATCTTCTATCTATAATTTTTCTCTGCTCAACCTATCACGAAATTCAATATATTCGAGTCCTATAAAATGGTGTAAAATGGGCAGTTAGTTGGAGTACGATATTAGTTAATTAATTAATTAATTAATCATATATATATATATATATATATATATATATATATATCCAATTTAACTCAATCAAGATCATTGAATTGACTGAAAAAAAATAAAAAATATATCAAAATCACAAAAATTTGAATCAAGTTGGTTATTATTTTGTAGAAACCTTTTTGATTGGATCGGATTTCAAATTAGGGGTACATTACAAAAACTGTACCTTTCATTTTATATTAATAAAGAAAAGCTCACCAACTTCAACTAACCACGGTACGATTAGTTAATTTTCTGTGAAAGTATTATTATTTAGGCTCAGTGGGACATTATATATATACATTCTCATTTATTTTTAAATGAGATATTGTAAGATTCATCATGTCCCTTCCATTTATAACTAAAAGTATATTAGCACAATATCATACAAATTAGAGTAAAGAC
Organism: Dalbergia oliveri; assembly: GCA_030441495.1. Taxonomy (NCBI): domain Eukaryota; kingdom Viridiplantae; phylum Streptophyta; class Magnoliopsida; order Fabales; family Fabaceae; genus Dalbergia; species Dalbergia oliveri. Next base: position 30,018,140 of record JAMLFY010000010.1, read on the forward strand.
CCAAATTGATCCTTAACAATTTTATTGATGGACAAATTAATCCTAATAATTATAAACACCCAAATTGGTCCCTCACAATTGTTAAAATAGAATATTATAGGTCCCTAACCTGCTTCAATAATCGACACGTGTTAGAGTTGAAAAAGTTCGGCTGGAGAAGGTAGAACTCATCTGAGAGGAAATAGAGCTAAGGACTAAAGAGTTTGGTTAGGCAGAGAACTCAGTGAAGGTAGCTGAAACTGATAGGCATGTGACGCAACTCAACATTCATCGAGCTCCTTCTCTTAGCCAAGCTTCCTCTTTCTTAGTTCTATTTCCTCTACAAGTCCACCTTCTCAGCTGAGCTCTTTTTTATTCCACCTCCCGACCAAGCTTTGCTTGGCTGGTAAGACCTATAGTGTCCTATTTTTACAATTGTGAAGGACTAATTTAGGTGTTTACAATTATTAGAGATTAATTTATCTATCAAAGAAATTATCAGGACCAATTTGAGTGTTTACTCTATAAAGTATAAATATAAATAATATTTCGTTTTCTCTAATCTCGTATATCCGTAGAGTAATCAAATACAAGAAAGGGAATTAACTTTACCCAAAAAATAAATAAAAAAAATACGAGAAAGATTTCCACATAGCATGAGCAAGAAATTTCTTCCTCCTTCTCCTAACCCAGGACTTCAACCGTATGAGACAGAGACACCTCATCTCACAACCCACTATATATATATCCCTTTGTGGTCTCTCTTCAGCCGTGGCAGCCATGGGGCAAGTCTCTCTTTTGTTATGTATGTGTCCAAGCCTTCACATTCCTTTTTCTATTTGATTCTTTTAGTTTACAAAGTTTCTCAGCGCTACTTGTGCATCTCCATTTTGATTCATTATATATTTTTTCATCGTCCTTGCATAATGGATTGTGCTTCTGATTTATTATGATCCCCTTTATATGTTATTTGATTTTGATATTTGTTTTGATGGGTTTTGTTGATAAATGTTAGAGATACTATTAATTAGTGATGAGCAATACACAAGATTGTACCTCTGTTGTATTATATCACCTTTTATTCTCATTTTATCACATTAGTAAAATTCTTCATCTTCTATCCATAATTTTTCTCTGCTCAATCTAGCATGAAATTCAATACATTCGAGTCCTATAAAATGGTGTAAAATGGGCAGTTAGTTGGAGTACAATATTAATTAATTAATTAATTAATCATATATATATATATATATATATATATATATATAAAAATAAAAAATATATCAAAATCACAAAAATTTGAATCAAGTTGGTTATTGTTTTTTAGAAACCTTTTCGATTGGAACAGATTTCAAATTAAATTTTCAAAATTGATCTAATCCAATTCAAGCAGAAAATTTATTACATAATATTTTTTCTTATTAAACTTATACTTTTGCTTATAATAGTTTTAATTTGTTAAATAATTTTTGATCCTAATATCATTCTCACTTAAATATCATTTTATGCATATTACAGAGTTACTTTTATTTTTTATTTTATTGACTTAAATTACTTTCAATTTATAATATTCTAAACTTATTTTTTTCTTTTGTGGAAAATTGAACAAACCGACCCAATATAAACCGACAAAATTTGAATAAGATTAGATCAAATTCAAATTCTAAATTATTTCAATCCCTTTTTTTAAGAATAAACTAATTCAATCCTATTCATGAATAATATTTTCTTACTTTGATAGGATTATTATTATTATTATTTTCTTTTTGGGTGAATGATGGATTAATATTTATGTCTTACGCGAATAGTGAATATTAATGAAAATTCTTTGTTTTCGGTTGAATAAGGAACTAATAGTAGCTGGGTAGAGAGTACAAACAAGAGACAAGACAATAAGGATCATCATGTGGAAGTTGAAGATAGCAGAAGGAGGAGAAGGGTTGATTTGGGGAACAATTTCATAGGAAGACAACACTGGGAGTTCGATCCAAACGCAGGAACTCCACAAGAACGTGCTGAGGTAGAAAGGCTACGCCAGGAATTCACCAAAAATCGATTTTCCTTTAAACAGAGCTCTGACCTCTTAATGAGGATGCAGGTATTTTATATATATTTTCAGGGTGTTTGGATTAATTTATTTTGAATTTAAAATAATTTATAATTAAAATTTTGTATTTCATATTTAGTATGCAGGTATTTTGTATTTTGTATTTAGTATGGTAGGGAGGTAAATTTTCTAGGCTATATGCATTTGTTTTGGGCAAAGGTACCAATAATTCTTTTTAGATAAATTATATTTATAAAATTACATATAAAGTTTATCCATAAAACTTTTGCCCTTATGGTCATCTCATACCAAACACAATCTTAGAATTAATTTTTGGGTCAAAATTTTTTTCCTTTATTTCTTTTTTTTTCCAATTTAGTCTTTTATCTTTAATAAATTGTAGGTTTAATTAATCTATAGATATATGTAGTTTTACTAAATTTTTAATTAAGTCTCTATAGTTTAAAGTTTTATAATTAGGTACCTATAATTTCAAATTAGTAATTAGGTCCATATAGAATAAAAATTTGTAATCAAGTCTCTAGATATCTAACCATTACTATAAAAATGTGAGATTAAACACAATATTGCTTGATTTCTTTAGATGTTAGTGCATACATAAGAGGATCTGGCTACAGTTTTAAGTTGATACTTTTTTGAGACTTAGTTGAACTCATTTAGGCTGCGTTTGGTTTGTGTCCTGAGACATAAATACAAGGACAAAGGCAGTTGTCCTTGTATGATGTTTGGTGGCAAAGACGGGGTATGGGAACAGAACAAATTTCTATCCTAGAGACAAAAATTTTTTGTATTTTTATCCCTCCAAAAAGTGGGGATAGACAGAGACAGAAATTAAACCCCTTAGGTAGTAACCTCTATGGTGGTCCTCCACCGGTAAATGCCTATGGGATGCCGGTCAACGCGTGGTCAACAGCCAGTGGCCATCAACGCCGTCAACTGCTCCTCCCCATCAACCAAACACGATACAGGGACAATATTTTATGTTTCGTCTCACATCCTTGTATTTACTCTATCCCTATATTTCCTTCTAAGGATAGTAACCAACGCTACCTTAATGTCAATAATAAAAGGATAAAAATCTATTGCGATGAGTTTAGAGATAATTTAATAAGATTATTGAGTTTTTAGTCTCTAAGGGTTCAAGGCAACTTATGTGGAGCTAATAATGGATAAAATCAAAAGATATTTTAGTTAATTTCACATGTTTGCAATGAATGTTAGGTTTTGGAACTTTATTATAAAATTTTATTTACTATAAACTAATTATAAAATTTTAATGGTAGGGACCTAATTACAAATTTAATGAAATTATAGGGACAAACAAATTATTAAACCTAGTTTTTCAAAATTAATTTGGTCCTTAAGTACTTTTTGGGTCTCATAACGTAGAAAAAAAAATACTTATATTGCACAAACGGTGCTAACATGAATGTGACATGGACTAAGTGTTATATCAACATTTTTGTTAATTATCTGATAGTAAAATAATGATCAAATTGAAGACAATTAGTAAGATAAAAGATCAATTTAACAAAAGTTAAGATAAGGAACAAAATTAACACAAATAAAGATAAGAAATCTGAAATATCTATCTGACCAAATTTATTGGTAATTTTGATATAGCTTTAGAGCTTCTCCGAAGTTTAATCTGGACTGACCATAAATTTTCGTTGTTAAACTTTTCCTCTTTGAATTAGCCTTTTGACGTTCCGGGCAAAATAAATAAAATAAAATAAAATTATTAGCTTTTGATCGACACTGAGCTAAACCAACATTTATTTAATATTTTCAATTCTAATTTGTTTTATCTGATCAATCTGGGCGTAGCAGCTCCCACCTAGTGACTGTGTAATTTGTTCTGTTTTTGGGCCCTTGGCCGCATTGAATAACAAAATAAATAAGTAACGCAATCATAAAGGTCAAAAAGATAGTTGAGCCAGGTTGGACTGGGGACGGATCTAGAAAACCTATCAAGGAGGGGCTAAAAGTAAAAATTTGTATAAAAGAATAAATATTATAATAGGTGCTAAGAAAAAAAATTTAGGATATATAAATTTATGTATGTATTATATATATTTATTGACATTGTGCACAACGTTTCTTTAAATCATAAAATCCATTAATAATGAAATTTGTGTGAAATTTTTCAATAATCTTCCTCTCAATAAGAGATAATTAGCAATAAATTCATCTTCCATCTTATATTTTTATGTCTATTCTTCCCAATATTCATAATTGAAAAATATCTCCGAAAACTAAAGTTGAAACAAGAAAAGTTAATACAAAATGAATCAAACAATCAATCAAATGATGTAACAAAGACTTTTCCCTCTTATTAACCCTTAATGTAACTCTAAGATTGTAGATAAGTTATTCAATATAAAATAACTAGAAACATCAAATTCAACCATGAGATATGACATGGTTAGCTCACCTTATTCCTTAACCATGTGGTCGAGGGTTCAATACTCACTAATGGGAATGAAGCGCATTTCGTGGTCAGCTATTTGTCTCTCGGAGAGCCACCGTGGAGAGGAGATTAATCATTGTTATGGACAGTGGATACCCTGATTTTGATTAAAAAAGAAAAAGAAACATCAAATTCATAATGTCTAGCTAGTATTCTAATAAGTGGACAGTAAGTTTTTTTTTATTTATTTAATTATTTATAGTTATATTTGATCATATTTTTATAATTTATAAATATATTCATACATATTTATATACATATTTATATAGGGGGCAACTCAAGTGAGAGGAATAAGTTATTATGAGAGCGAGAGGAGTAGATCTAGACCATATAGCCATAGATGAGTTATCATAATTGAAAGTTGTTAATGATAATTAATGATCATGTGATCATTTAATAATATCATATAATTTAATGTTTTAATTTTAACCGTTCTTGTAACATCTAACGGCTCCACTCATCTTACTTGAGTCGTTTCATATATATATATATGTAAGTTTTGTTTTGTTTTTTTCAATTGAGTCGTTTTTGAGTTTGAATTTGATCCAATAATGCATTGACTATTATATTGATTAGGTCAACTTGACTTTTAGATAATGTATAAAAATTTAGATATTATATACATAATAAACTATTAGATTTTACAAATTATTTTAAAAAGTATAATTTTAAATGAATTATTTAACTTTGGACTAAATCAAACCAATCCCAAGTATGAACCTAAAAAAATGTACCGAATCAAATTTTAAAATCCAAACCGAGTAAAAATGGATTATTGGACTAGATTGGATCATAAACACCCCTCAACATAATTATATTGGAATTTAGTAACATTTCAATAGTATTATTAAATTATAAAAAATGCTATTAAATCTCTTTAATATACATAGTTTAAATAATACAACAATGCAAATATTGTTACATAGAAAATTTAACAAAATTTTTATATTTTTTTTAAATTTTAGTTTTTTAAATAATAAATTTTGCTAAGTTGTAGAATTTCAAAAAGGTGGTTTAATAAATCTATCCGAACAAGATTAAAATACAATTCATAGCTGTTTATTTTCTTAACAATTGCTTATGGAATTTGTAATACTTATAAACTAAAATTCATTTGCAGAAAAGTTTGACTTCATTTACAAGTTCAATAGAAGAAGAAAATTGATACAATGATCATCTAAAACTAATTTATGATCTGTAGTTTTACTTTTGATTGACTGCATCACATCTTTTACCAGACAAATTAACATATAATGCGCTGTCCTATAAATAAAGTATCAAACCTTTTATTTTAAGTTTTCTTCCACTACCAAAAAAAAGATAGACTTTTATTTTAATAATTCTGTAGGCCTCAAGACTCTTAACGTTACGTTCCATAAGGCCAAAATATAATAATAATTTAAGAAAATTCAAGTTAAGAATTTCAAATACACTATAATACGAGATAAAGATCTGAAACACGAAACCAAATCTGTTAAAAACAATCTTAAATATGCTTCATCAAAATAATTTAAATTTAAGAGTGATGATCATAGTGAAAATGGACCATTTTCAAAGTAAATTTTACTTATGATGTCCATGTTCAAATCCTACAATCTTAAATATATTCTACCAAGACAGTTTAAACCATTTCATCCCAGAAATGTTTTGTATACAATAAAATTGCATAACAAATACACATCACACACTTTATTATTATTAAATATGATAAGTGAATGAGATAAGTGAGAATCACACATCACATCTAATAATAATAAAGTATATGATATGTATTTATTGTGTAATTTTATTGTATATTAAACATTATTCTCATCCCGGCACCTAAATTTACCTCTTGCAATTTTTCCACCACTCCACCGAGCTGCGTGTCAACTTGCCATTGCCCCCACCCCACTTTACAGGCAGGAAATTTTTCATTTTGCACAAACTTATGATTCAAGGTCACCTTGATCTTCAAATAAACTTAACTCCTTTTCAGAAGAAAGTGCAAAGCGATTTCGTGAATTTGTGATGGGAAGGATCAAATGATTTCATCATTTTGTTTTATAAGTTACAAATGGAAAACAGAGAAACAACAAAAAGGGAGCAACTAGTGGCAGTTAAAAAAAACATCAGGGGAGAAGTAGCAAGTCATGCCCCCATTTGTTTGTAGTTCTTTAGTATTTTAATAAATCCACGGATGAGGAAAAATTCCTCTTCGTGTGTCACATGTGATAGACAAAGAACTACAAACAAAGAGGTACAGACAAGGGAGGAGGTAGCAGGTTATCCCACTATGGGATGCTAAAGATCCGAGGCAGGGAGGGATGAAGAGAGAAAGACATGATACGGCTAAATTAAAATGGAAATCTAGTTTTTTTTGTTCAATTTGTTATAATTTTAATAAGAATCATATGATTCCAAACTCATCCTTCCCATTCCAAACTCAAGAATATAAATTATAAAATAAATAAGTTTTAAATTTATTCTAAAAAATCTTAACAAATAATCTCAGAAATATTTAATGCTAAATAAACAATTTTTTAAAGATTCATAGAAGTATGATTCATGTAAACATAATTTCAAACTTTGAAACAAATGTCCAAATATTGGTTAGATGGATGTTGATAAGAAGGTAAAAGACCAAAAGGGCATTTGTTCTAATGAAATTGAAAAAGATACACAACCTTCGTACTTTTACACATGATTGAACAAAAAATAATCGCGTCTGTAAAATATCATGCGAACAATTTAATATGATCAAGATTTTCTTATTAAAGAAAAATAATGAACAATTAATGTTCAACTATTATTTATTAATAATAAATAATTAATTGTAAACTACTATTTTAAATTTTGTTAGGAAACCATTATTTTGATTAAAATATAAGAAGAAATGGCATTATAGAAAAATCAACTAAACACTAGTGACACTGGCAATAGGCATTTGGGGTAGCCACTTAGATCAAATAAACATATAAAAATACCTTATCATCTTACTAAAAGAATTGGATTGACTCAACTCACAAAAGAGGACGTAATCGCAGAAGCATTGATTACAAGTGATGGTGTTGTGATAATGGTGTTGGTAATTATGGCAATGTGGTGACGTGTGGGAATAGTGACGATGGAGTGATACAAGTGATGGTGGCTAAGAGTGTGTTTGGTTTGATGATGTTTTGCCATTATTGAGAAGGATGGCATCAGCGGGGAGCTAGGTTGGTTGGGTGACGATGGTGAAGGGTTTGTGGTGGTGGTGGTGGTTTGAGGGTGTGTTAGGAGGAATACCGTGGACAGAGGTGCCGCCGCTCAGTCCTTTCCGTGATTGTGATTGCCGCCCCCTGTCGATGAAAAGCCTTCACTATTGATCTTGCTTTCAGTACCAATTTCAATTGAATACCACACTATCTTTGATTGAGGAAATTTGGTCTAGTTGATTCTGATTAGCAAGACTTTAATGATTCCCACCCTTTTCATGCTTGTTTTAATTAACCACAAAATCTTCTTTGATTCTTCTCATTTTTGCTTTCCTCTTCCCCACTTTTTTTTTACTTTTTCTTTTTTGTTAATAGCCCAATGAAAATAAAATAAAAAAGGTCAGACGAGTTACACACTTGTATTAGGATGACTCGACTGACACTATTTTGTATTTTTTTTTTTTATGCAAAAGAGAAAAAGACTCTCGGACGAAATATGGTATTCATAATCTTACCAAAAAGAAATTGACTCGCAGCTCACAAAGGAGAATCAATGTGGCCCGATTCCCCTAGCCGTCAAAGTGACAGACGAAGAGGATGTCACCCCTAAAGCATTGATTACAACAATTAGAAGGGCTCTCAGTTTCTATTCCTCTATTCAAGCCCATGATGGCCACTGGCCTGCTGAGTGTTCTGGTGCTGCATTATTCCTTCAACCCCTGGTGAGTTCTAATTTTTATCTATATATACTGGTTCTTTCTTAATTATTAGTTTATTAGATGTCATTACTTTTAAAGAAATAATTTCATAATTATTTTTTAATATAAATAGATAAAATTTTATTACTTTTTTAGATGAAATGCTTGTTACCTCTTGGAAGTTTAGGTCATAGTTACTTTTATATATTAATTTTTGGTCAAATGATATTGATCTCTCATGTGATTAAGAAATATTACACAAGACTTCTCTTGATTTGTCATGACTACATTGATCTTCCTACAAGGTAGCTAGTGTCATGTTTTAATTTGTAAGGGTATTCAGTGTCATATTTCACAAAATGTAAAATGTATCATGTTTAATATCACCTCAATCGTCTCAAGGAAAATTTGTGCATCACCACACCATGTTTGATTTATAACATTATTTATTAATAAAATTTGTTTGTTAAAACCTGTTAGTAACATTCAGAAAGCATTGCTAAAACTATAAAAATAAAAACTTTTAGCAGCATTTTTCGTAGGCTGTATTGCGAAAAAAGTTTCGCCAATATTTTTATATGTTTTAGTAGCAGTTATTAATGTTGCTAAATTTCAATTTGGTTTTAGTGTATATTTTTGTGTCTTATCTAAGTGAAAATCAATGTACTTTTTCTTTAATAATTTTTGTGATGCATAGCCTCCTTCCTGTATACTACTCCTCCATTCTTGAATAATTATTTAATTATAAATACTTATTGAAATTAAAAAAATGAATGGTATGTTAGTAAAAATTATGAATAATTTATTAAATTATCCTTTTTTTTCAATATTTCAACTTCCTCTCTCTTCCTTCATTAATAAGTTAATAGTATTTAATAGGGATATTATTAGTAAAAAATAATTAATATTATTAAACTTTTAAAATGGATAATTATTTCTAAATAAAATAAATATCTTAAATAGACAATTATTCAAGAGAAATTTTATTTAAACACCTAAAATGTGGGTGTTATTACCATTAGATATAATAGTGGTTCCCACTTCTTCCATTAACCTATCACATCTAATAATCAAAAAGTGGGTATCTCAAGAGATATTTACTTTTTAGGTGTTGAAATAACACTTCTCTTTATTCAAAGATAGAGGAAGTAATAAAAACTAAAATGGTCCATTTTGCTGTTAAATTTAACAATGAGTTTAGAGTAAATAACTCAGATAATCCCTTAAAAAAGTTTCACAAGATTATTTAGTCTCTCAAAAATTGAAATTAAAACGTGGCCCCTTAAGATTTTAATAATAGAACACATTAGTCCCTCTATATTTATTTAATTCTTTAAACACTAATAGAATTACACATTGACATGCTAACATGATATTAAGTGATGTATATGTCATTTGAAGTGGAATAGAGTTTAAAATAACTCATTTTGATGGTTGAAATTCACAAAATGAGTCATTTAAATGTTCATTATAAGTTATAAAGTGATTTATTTTGTGCAATTTTAGAGACCAAAAAGAGTGTAATATGTTTCAAAATAGCTTCATTTAGCTTGCTTCTAACGTTTTAATGGCATCTCATCATTGTACTATGTCATATGTGTAAATCCACTAATGAAAAACTGAGAGGGACAACGTGTTAATCATTTTTCAATTTTGAGGGATCACGAGATTAATTTCTTTTCATGAAGGATGAAATAGTCAACATAAAAATTTTAAGGGACCAAATAAGACATTTACTCGTGAGTTTATGACAGAGAAAAATCACGTGTCACTCTCGTGGCAAACTAACTATTAAACTTAATACCAAAATGGACACTTCCAATCTGTACCACACATGAAGAAATAATGTATCACTGGAAAAAAAAAGTGCTTGAAAAATGACAATGAGCTAAATTTCATGAAAATAATGTGTAATTTATCTTTTTTATTTTTTTGTATAATTTATATTTAATTAATATCAACAAACCGTTTTTTAAAAAGTGGATTATACAAAATATATTTAGAATAAAGACTATCAAATATAGATACATAAAATATTGAAAATTATTTCAAATTTTATTAATAATTCAAACATTGCTTTGGTGATCGCGGCAGCAGGGCTGCAGAATCTTCACACTATATAAATATGTATTGAATTATTTTAATAATTGTTTCTCACAAAAATTTTAAATCAATCCACTATTACAATATTTAAGAGTCATTTCATGGAAACCATTATACGTGTCTTTTATACAAATTTTTTTCAACATTTATGTCTACATATTTTTTTAACTTAATTTATAATTTAATTATTAATAAAATCAAATATTACAATCATTAAAGATTACATGAATCAATAAAATTAAAATCATTAAAATTATTATCTACAATTAAAATTAAGAATTATTAAGAATAAAAAAATATAAAATTAGGAATTATTAAAAAAATGGATTAGGTATAAATGTATTGGGGTGATAAAATATGAATGGTGTCTATTACAATAAAAAAATCCACTATTATAATATTTGAGAGTCATTTCATGGAAATTATTATACATGTCTTTCATATAGAGCTTTAAGGTACACATGCCATTCGTATAGTTATTTAGGGTCCACTTTTCTCAACATTTATGTCTACATATTTTTTTAACTTAATTTATAATTTAATTATTAATTATTAATAAAATCAAATATTACAATCATTAAAGATTACATGAATCAATAAAATTAGAATCATTAAAATTATGATCTATAATTAAAATTAAGAATAATTAAGAATGAGAAAAAATATAAAATTAAGAATCATTAAAAAATGGATTAGATATAAATGTATTGGGGTGATAAAAATATGAATGGTGCCAATTTCAACAAAAAACTATGTGATATGAAAAAAATAAAAAAGGGGAATGTCTTCATCATGATATGCCTTTCACTTTTCCTGCAGAGTGATTATTTGTCACCTTCTATTTGTTTGAATGCACTAAAAACTCAATTATTAAGAATAATTAACAATGGAAGAAATCTACTATACTAATATTTCATACTCCTTTCATGAAAATTATTACACATGTCATTTATATAGTGATTTAGACTTCACGTGTCATTTATATAGTGATTTAGGTCCTATCTTTCTCAATCTTTATGTCTAAAAATTTTTTTGAACTTAATTTATAATTCACTTATTAATTATTTTTCAGATGAAATAAAATCAAATATTACAATCATTAAAGAATCAAATATTACAATAATTAAAGATTATAATTTGTATTAGGAGAGGATCCATGTCAATAAAATTATGATTTTTAATTAAAATTAAGAATCATTAATAGCCTCACATTATGAGGGTAATATAAAAAATTTAAAAGAAAATATTTTCAAAATAAATAACTTTTAATATCAGTATATTTTTAAGCTCTAAAGAAAATGGGTAACAAATTGCTAATTGGTTGATTTTGATATTATAATAATTCAAAATTCAATTTCTACCAAATTTATTCTTAATAAGATATTTAAGACTCATTATCTACTATTATAATATTTGAGAGTCATTTCATGGAAATATTATGCATGTCTTTCATATAGAGCTTTAGAGTACACGCATCATTCATATAGTTATTTAGGTTCCACTTTTCTCAACATTTGTGTCTATAGATTTTTTTAATTTAATTTACAATTTAATTATTAATTATTAATAAAATCAAATATTACAATCATTAAAGATTACATGAATTAATAAAATTAGAATCATTAAAATTACGATCTACAATTAAAATTAAGAATCATTGAAAATGGAAAAAAATATAAAATTAAGAATCATTAAAAAATGGATTAAATATAAATGTATTGGGGTGATAAAAATATGAATGATACCCATTACAATAAAAAACCATGTGATATAAAAAAATAAAAAGGGAAATGCCTTCATCGTGTTATGCCTTTCACTTTTCTTGTGGTGTAATTGTTTGATATCTTCTATTTATTTGGATGCACTAAAAAAATATACCTATATATCTCTCTCATTGTACCCTATTTAATTTGTTGTAACTTGAACATTCCAACCTATCAATTCCATAATTTTTTCATAATAATTTTTTGGAAAAAAAACCTTCAATTTTTCAATATTAAAATATTTTAAAAAATCAGTTCCACAATTCTCACTTCTTTGATAATGATACTAAATATTTTTTAATTTTTAAAAAATTAAATATTTACATTACTTTTTATTAAAAATAATATTGTAATTGATATTCTACTCTAATAATTGAGATGGTATAAATTAGGATTATATATGATTTTTTACAAATTATTACATGTTAATTATAACATATATTTTAAAATTGATATTTTAATTTATTAAAATAATATACAAGGAAATGGTGTGTAATTGAAATCACAGAAATTAAATTTACTTATTATTTTTATGAATTAAAAAATATATTTATATTTTTATAAATTAAATATTTTAATTTAGTAAAAAGATATAAACAACTAGGGATGATTAAAAAAAAAAAAGTTGAAAGTGGATACATGCAAGAATTACCCATAATGGGAATGAGATTGAGGACATATTTTGTCTTCATAGGAACGATCGATGGGGGGTAAAGTCTTCGTTTGTTAAACGGATAAGGACGGGATAACAAACCTTCATTTTTTTCAATAATCTTTATTGGATTTACATTATGTATGCATTTTTAATTTTAATTTGGATTATGTTGCATTAATAGTATTTGTTATTATGGATATTTATGTTTCAAATTGTAAAATATCTTTTAAAGTTTTTCTTTTTTTGAAATTTGTTAATAGATCCTTGAATACCATAGGATTCAAAATCCCACGGAAAATAGGAAATTAAAGCTGTAAGGAGAATGGGGATGAGAGACAAAATTCTTAACGGCGATGGGAGGTGTGAGATACATCTCTTTCTCATGGATACACATTGTCATCCCTATAAATGACTCATAATATAGTAAAATTATTTAGTTATTCTCTTTCTTTATTCAGCAATTTCAACTTTTGAAATGTGTAAAATTTTCATAAAATAGGCTCTTTATTGTTAGTTATAGATCATCTACAGGATGTTTACAACTTTATCAACATGATATTCAAAATAAGATATAAAATAGAATGTCATATTTATATTTTATCCATTTATTTATTTAATTATTTAACTATTAACTTACTTTTAAAATAAATTTATATACTCAATTTTTTATAAGATATATTTAAATAAATTATCATTTATTTTTTACTAGCAATATAAATATTGGGACTCTCTGCAATAACTATCCATTTGATGCACAATTTTAATAATTCCAAAAGTATCCACTAACTTCTCATTTTTTAAATTATTTTTTCAATTTATTATTTCTTTCTTAAATATTTTAGAAAAAAAATACAAATCGTGCATGTCAATTTGCTAGTAAAAATAATGATAATAATAATAATAATATACTATAACGAACATTACATTTATCATACTGGTAATTGTTTTAATATAAACATGTACGTACACATTAGTGAGCATGCCCTTTGCCTATTTATCTTAATTATTAACATATGTATGTGCAGGTAATAGCACTCTATGTTACAGGATCACTTGATGTTGTTTTCGGACCAGAACACAAGAAAGAAAGTATTCGGTATTTGTATAACCATCAGGTACATTTTTCATTCAATAAATTGAACTGCCATGGGTAAAGCACTAATGGTTAAACGGCTCCACCAACTTTTGGCCTTGAAGGGTTAAAAATGAAATAAAGGTTTGAACAAGATGTTGATCGTTATTGTTGTTATTAAAATTAGTTTTAGTCCTTATAATTTTAACTTTTAAGGTTTAATCCTCATTATAGTTTTCACCAATTTAGTTTTTAGTCCCAAAGTCAGTTTCGATCCTTATAATTTTTTTCACTTTTTCAGGTTTCGGTCCTTATTATAATTACTATGTTTATAAAAGTTTAGTCAATGTAATTTAATTTATTTTGATTTGGTTCTTGAAAGATCAAAACTCAAATGATAGGAAATGGTAAGAATATAAAAAAAATTAAATAAATATTATAAGGATTCAAACTAAAATTCGATCCAACAATATACTAGAGTCAAAATGATTGGCAAACCATTAATATGTGTATTTGCGTACTTTATCTTTTGATGATCAGTAAATCAAAAATTAAACTTTAAACTTTATCTGTGCTCACTCAGCCATGAATTTGTGAAACTAGGATATGTTTCAAGTTTAGATTTTATAAGAAAGGGTATGTAAAATTTTACCCTATAGGTCATTCCTTTCCCTCCAAACTCTAATCTGACAAACATAATCTAAATATAGAATGGGAGGGACGATGAAGAAGGCTGGCTTTGGTGGCCTTCTTTGCGATAAGCTAATTAATTTGTCATTCAGATTCTCATTTTGGCCGTTGATCTCATCTCAAAGGGGTTCTAGTTCATTTTATCACTATGCCAGCTTGGTACGAGACATTTGAAGTCTTTGATACGGGAATTGGAGGTTCAACTTGGACACACTACCAAAACGAAAGGGAGGAAAGAGAGGGGGGATCGACATTAGTCCACTTACCATATTACCAATTTATCTTCAGTGTGCCTAATAATTATGACTTCAAAGTTTGGGAAGGCAGTGCAACATTTATGGGCTAGGCCCAACTAGGAGAGTTGGATAGACAATAGTATAAATGGGAGTAATTAGGAATTATAGTTATTATACGAAATGTGAAATAGGGTCTCCCGTTATTCGATATTCTCTCTATCCCTCTATTCCTTCTGAGTCCATAATTCTTCTATATTCGAATTCTTTACTGTTAGAATGGTGCTTTCATTGGCGACTTCAACCTCATTAGTGGTGCAAAATCGGTAATGTTAATGAATATTATCTCGAGATTATGGCTAACAATCATTTGATTCATGCAAGTCATCCAGCAACAGTGGTTTATTCTTTCATCGATGGATTGAAGAATCAGATTCGTAGAGGTGTAATTCTGGAAAGCCCTCAACAATCTCTTCAATGTGCCTTGGATTGGACAAAATTTTACGAGGAAGCAATTCGAAATGCTGAGCACAAATCCAAGATTACATAGCAGAGGCAACATCACAGCAACACCTCAGCATTTGTAACTCAACAATAACCATAAATCCAGATACAGATTTCTACACAATTTCAACTAATCCGGAAAACAATCGATGCCAATTTAGATCCAGATTCAAGTTTGGATTAGAGCAACAAATCAACAAAAGAAAAAAAAACAAATCAAGATGAAGATGAAGATGAAGATTCCAATGCAAAGCTATAATTTAATAATCAAGAAGAAGTAACAACATTAGATATGAGAAATTACATCAAGAAGAAAACAAAAATCACAAAAAATAGAACCAGTAGAAGAAGAAGAAGAAGAAGAAACACTAGTTCTGAACATGGCACAAGCAGATGAAACAGTAAAGGGAGGTCAAGCCATTTAGCCACTACCACCTTCATTTCATCCACCACGAGTAGAGCTTCCTCGGCCTCCAGATCTGCAAGTCCAGCGACATCACCAACACCACCGCCCGTGGCGAGATGAAGAAGAAAACCTGATGATGGAAGAAGATGCAGCAATGGTGTGGCAGAAAAATCTGATTACGGTGGTGCTGTTATAGGGCGTCAGCCTTGAAGCAGGCATAAAGGAAGGGCGTGCTTGGGCGATCAACAATGGAGTTATAGCCGCAGTGAATCTCGATAGAGACCTCACCAGTATCCAAACCAGTGCCGCCGCGAGATCGCGGTTTCTTCTTCGCCACCCTTCGCGCTGTCATCGGGCTCAGGCCGCAACAGATCGGCCCACCACCGTGTGCTGGCCAGCTTCCTCTTCCTCCATCATTGCTGCTGAGAACCGCCCTTCCTTGCCTCTGCCTCATCGTCGTGGCCTCTTTCCTCCCCTCATAGCCAAGCACCGCACGAGCCCTTAGCCTTGCCATGCCGTGCCTCTCGCGAAAACCCCTCTTCGCAGCACCGCGGGCATGCCGGCAACGGATCGGCCTGCCGCCAGTTGCTTTCAGCCTTTGCTCCTTCCTCTCTCGCGCGGCCTCCCTCTGCCATCGATGAAGGTAACTTTGGGTGGTGAGATGAGAATGTGTTGGAGGATTTGGTGGGTATAGAAATATGGTGGATATGGAGGATACGCTGGTGCGATGGAGGGCCTAGTGATGTGAGGGTATTTTAGACAATAGACTTTTATTACTAATGGTGTTGAGTTGCATTTGACAGAAGGGAGGTTATTGTAAGGTGGACAACTGAAAGGTGGTGTGTGTAATTTCGCTGAACTTCGGGAAGGTAAGTGTAATTTTTTCTTTTAAATATGGTTTGTTGCGTACAAAGTCAATGGTTTGTTGCAATCCTGAGTCAACCTGGATGCCAACCTTTAGGCACCTTGACCACTTTGCATTACACTGCCAGGGATGCCTTAGGTTCTGTTGCTGGGTTTTAGTTTTCAGTTTTTAGTTTTTAGTTTCATTTTCAAATTTGTGAAGGAAAAACTGAAAAACAAAACTGAGATTTGAGTTTTCATTTTTTCATTTTTCCTTCACAAATCAAAAAACTAAAACTAAAAACTGAAACTGAAACTGGCAAATCAAACACACCCTTAGTAGCTCACTATATTCGAAGCTATCAATTTTTTTTCTTATTAACCTTTGCCACTTTTGTGATGTACTGAAAAGAAACGCAAATTTTTATCACTAATAACTTTGCATTTATTGAAGACTATTTTTTATCAATAAATAATATTGAAGATAAACATCAAACTTGAGATATAGAAATCATTTCATTATAACGTGAACAAATCTCAGTGCTAAGAATATATTTGGTTGGGAAGTAAAAATAATAATAAAATTTTTATGGAAGAGTTTCATGTAAAATTACATAAGAAATTCATTCAATAGAATTTTGCATCTATTATTACTCCATAACCACTTATGTTGGAGATAAAAATAAAGTGTAAATTTTAGTGTATTCATCAAAATTTACACCCCATTTTATCCCCAAACAAAATACACCCTAAGTGTAAAATTTTTTTGTACAATTATCTAATTATATTTTGTCGCACAAATGAAATATGATTGGCTCTTACTCTACTATTTCAAAAATCATGCACATGGGAGACTTTGATTGGATGGCTGTATAAAAAAATTCTTACACAATTAATACATTAAAATTAAATCCATATATTATAGAATAAGATTTTTCAATTGCTAATATTATAGAAATAATTTTTTTATTAGCTAATATTTAATAAACCATAGCACTAAATTGAAATATTTAAGAGTTTAATTTTTATGTACTGATATTGTAAAATAATTTTACATTGCTAGTCAATAAAATTTCACCAATATAACAAATCGTGGTGGGTGTTTGTGATAATAGGAAATTATTTTTTTGTGATTTATCATATTATTGCTGAAATTCTATTAATTGACAGTTTAAAATAATATTATAGCATTAGTTATCTGAGTTAGTGTATAGAGATTATTACTTCAATCCAATCTTTAATTAATAAGTTTAGAAGCTGACAATGTTAATTAACTAAAGTTGACACTCTTCACCAACACTTTTCATGTTAATGGACACAATAGCAAGGAGGGGATCCATTTAAATTAGGTTTATACGTGATTTGACCAATTATTGATTGGCATTTTCTCACGAGACAGAATGAAGATGGTGGTTGGGGATTACATATAGAGGGTCACAGCACAATGTTTGGATCAGCATTGAGCTATATCGTCTTAAGGATACTTGGAGAAGAACCTGAAGATGGCGAAGACAGGGCAATGGCCAGAGGCAGAAAATGGATCCTTGACCATGGTGGTCTAATAGCTATTCCATCATGGGGAAAGTTTTGGGGCTCGGTAAACACGTTAATTGCCTTCTTTTTTTCGATTACATTTGAGTCACTTCAACTTTTAGTTCTCTACTGCATCTAGACACATATCACAATATATATAAGCACACGTAAATGCAACATACTTGATTTGGTGAAGGTACTTGGGGTTTTTGAGTGGTCAGGCTGCAATCCATTTCCACCAGAGTTATGGCTTCTACCCAGATTCTTCCCTGTTCATCCAGGTTTGTCCCAAGAGTCATAGGGTTCCTTAATTTCTTTGTGCAACCATTTGCATGTTGTGTCTTTTTATCTAAGCCTTTTGCCAAATAATATTATATGCTAGGGAACCTCATCTGCTACTGTCTCTTGGTTTACATGCCCTTGTCATACTTATATGGGAAGAGGTTCGTGGGCCCTGTTACTGGCTTAATCAGATCTCTAAGAGAGGAATTGTACAATGAGCCTTATGATCAAATCAACTGGAATGAAGCCCGCAATAATATTGCTAAGGTCTATGGAATGTCTTTAATAAAAGGAAAAAAAGAATCTTTATCTTAAAGCTTATTTTATTGCTGTGTTATGCCTAATGCCAAACACAAGTTTCATTTCATATAACTACCCTACGGACATCCCTTTGGACAAATTTAAATATTTTGAATATTGTATATATGAAACTCAAATGGCATGAAATTTCAGGAAGATCTATACTATCCACATCCTTTGGTCCAAGATATCGCATGGGATTTTTTTATCACGTGGGAGAGCGTTTGTTGAAGTGCTGGCCTTTTTCCATGCTGAGGCAAAAGGCACTAGAAACCACAATTAATCATATACGATACGAGGATGAGAATAGTAAATACCTTTGCATTGGAGTTGTAGAGAAGGTATATAATAAGCATTGCCACTAAATTATTGCATTTATTTATACAGTTTTATGACTTTATCCGAAAGCACACTTAGTCATTACTTAATGTAAATGAAAGGTGTTGTGTTTACTTGTGAGCTGGATTGAAGATCCCGACTCGGAGGCATACAAACTTCATTTAGCTCGAATTCCTGATTACTTTTGGCTTGCTGAAGACGGCTTAAAACTTTTGGTTAGAATAACCTTTTTTTCAATAACGCTCTAAGTTTATTTTGATTTCTTTAAAAATTAGGTGACACCCCATTATTTTTTTCGGTTTATAAGCAGCATCAAATTAATTTTTCAATATTAATTAGGAGAATAATTTTTGCCCACCAAAAATCTAATTTAATGACACTATTAAGTTTAACAACATGAACTAACATTGAAATGCCACTTTTGTTCGAGTGAAAATGGATGTTTCAATAAATAAAGCCTCTTCTAATTAAATAAGAGTTTATTTTGCGAGAAATGTTCAGTAAATTTTGTGTGCAGTGCATTAAATTAATAGGTATCTGCATCATTAGTAGTGAACATAATATTTATTAATAGAAATTGTTTTTCTTCTTTAAATTTTATGTGGTAGTCTCCCCCCTAGCTGCGTGCTGTGCAAGCTTTGGAAAGGCTATATAAAGCCTCACTTGTAGTGCCATTCTATCAGTTGATCACATTTCCCAATTAATACAAAAGTTCATATACCAGATTTCTCTCTGTTTAGCGTCTCTTCTCTTTTGCAATTTTTCATACAGTGTTTACAGTTGTAGAGATCCTTCATAGTTCAACAGACTTAAACTCCGGAGTAAATGAATTTGTATTATATATTTTTTGAAAAATGTTACGCATTGCCATTGCTTGTTAATTCTTTTTTCTTACAGGCTGTTGGCAGTCAAACGTGGGATGCAAATTTTGCTGTACAAGCGATACTTGCTTGTAATATGAGTGAAGAGTATGGACCTACACTC
This sequence comes from Dalbergia oliveri, assembly GCA_030441495.1. Lineage (NCBI taxonomy): Eukaryota > Viridiplantae > Streptophyta > Magnoliopsida > Fabales > Fabaceae > Dalbergia > Dalbergia oliveri. The sequence continues at coordinate 30,038,238 of JAMLFY010000010.1, forward strand.
AAGAAAGCACACGACTTTGTGAAGGCTTCGCAGGTAGGAGTAATCACCAACAACTTGTCACCTCATGCCTACAATTTATATTCGATGCAATAATTACCATTGAAAGAAACTTATAATGTGATCTTTAAGGTTCGGGAAAACCCGTCGGGTGACTACATCGCAATGTATAGACACATTTGTAAAGGGGCGTGGACGATGTCAATGCAAGATCAAGGGTTGCAACTCTCTGATTCCACAGCAGAAGCACTAAAGGTTCACCATCATTCTATCAAACTTGTACAGTTTATCTTGGTCTTTAGTGTCAGTTGATGAATTGAACGACCAAATTGATAGCACTTAAAACACAACTTTGATAACGCTAATGATGATTGATAAATGAAGGATCAATGAGATAGTGAATTATATATATTCAAAGGATCAAATTTAATGTTTTAACTAAGAGTAAACACCTAGATTTGTCATTAACAAAAATAGTCTGGGACAAAATAGTCCTTAAAAAACAAAAGGTAAATAGCATAAATCACCTTTGAAAAATTGCACTCCACCCATTCTTCTTCAAAAATTGCACTCCACCCATTAAATTTAAATAACAAATAAAAATTAATGTTTTAATATAATTTTCTATTTTTACACAGTATATGATGAAAAATATAAGTTAAAAATAGTCAAATATCTTATAAGATAGAGTATTATATAATATTTAATTTTTATATTTCATTAAATTAATAAATAATTATTAAAATTAAAGTAAATAATAAATTACATCAATTTAAATTATAATTTTAAATAATAAAAACTAATAATGATTTATAATAACTATAAACAAAAATAATAAATCTTTAAAATAATATATTTTTTAATTTATAAGTAATTCATTTATGAATGTTTTATTTTAGGATTTAATTTTAAGTCATTGATAGTGTAAAAAAGTTTTATATAGTCATCCAATCATTATAATGCCACATTAGTAAAAATAGTTAACTTTCGCTTCCACTACTAAAAAAGTCATGTAAAATGAGGTATTTGATTAGATGACAATGTAAAACTCTTTTACATTGTCACTGCATCAAAATTAAACTCTTTATTTTATTATAATTTTGCTTTTTTTGCTAAATATTTGTTTAGGATTAGAATCATTTGTAATAGTGAGAGGATAATTGTATATCATGTAATGTAACATCTTATACAATGTCACATTAAATACTATATAATATTAAAATTTTAACATACCTAATCCTGTCATGTTTTACACTATCAAGTATTATCATATTAAACCTTGTTCTATTTGGTAGCGTTTGGTAGGGGGCAGAGGAAATATAAGGACAATGGAGACAATGGAGACGTAGACATAAAAAATAGTCTCTATATCATGTTTGGTTGTGAAGTACAAAACATAATAACTGCTCTGTATTTTGTTTGGAAACATGGGGACAATACAACAACAAATACACGATAAAAGACATAAGTACCCACCGGACCACAGTTGATCGTTGCCACACTGCCGATTACCATTGCCGGCTTGCCATCGGACTGTCGTTAACGCCACTAACTGCGTTGACCACTGTTGACTGGCAGTGATCGTTGGGCTGTTGGTTGTCGTTGACCACTCCGAATGGCTCCGCACCACCGCCTTTTGTGAGGACACATTGGGAAATAATAATTATATATAGGGATATTATTGAAAGAAAAAATATTAAATTTCTGTCTCTATATTATGTCCCAACTTTTAGAGGTCCAGAAAATTTTCTGTCCCTGTTCCTATCTCTATCACTAAATAGATTTGTGTCTCTAGTGTTTTTGTATTTCTGTCCTTGTATCACTAACCAAACACTACCTTAAGGATACCAAATTTAAGGATATATTTGTAAGTTTAGATTTAGAGGAAAATATGGCTTCTAGAAATTTTGTTATTTTTATTTGTTATCATAACAATTAATAATTAATATTCATATTCATATTATTATAATTATTAATAATTACTATTAATTATTAATGTAACAAGTGGGTGGAGTGTAATTTTTGAACAAGAATTCAATGGAGTGCAATTTAGCCAAACCTTAAGTTTAGCTTATGCTAGTTATTATAAAAAAAATATACTATAAATTAGTCCATTTTATTATTTTAATGGACTAATTTATCCTATTTGTATTTTTATCAGGAACTAATATTATCTACTTTTATAAATTGTCAATGGTTGATTTGTCCTATTTAAAGACCACATAAGGTAATTATTTTCTAGGAGACTAATTTATCTGACACTCTTTTTATAAGAGATGAGAAGTATTTTTCAATTAATTGTGAAGTACAATGGCACAAAAAAAATGATAGACAATAAAAAAAAACTTATTTAGAATTTTATACTCAAAATGATTTAACATAATTATTAATCTTCAAATGAATTGTGAGTCATATTATTTTATCTCTTTTAATAATTATAATGATTTCTGTGAAATATTATATATTTTTTTTCCTGGATGTGAAGCTATTACTCAAAAATAAAACACTTCTTTTATTATTTATTTATTACAATACTCTACGCTAATACACTTTTCACTACCTCGGCTCACCAATGCATCTTTCTTAGGTAGTGCACAATAGGATACCCACTTTAGCACTATCTCACTCCATTGACTCTCTGCTCAAGCACAGTCTCACGCACACTCCTCACGTTCCACTAACGCACTTCACTAACTCTGTGCACGGTTTGCACACTAGCATATAAGGCCTCTATGCATGAGCTTACATCTCGGTTATCTCCAGTGGCTGAACATCCAGCTACACATTCTTTTAGGGCCAAGGATTCGCTGGTCCTCTTAAGTTAGAGACCAACGTTACTGCTCTCACCAATAGGATTTAAACACATGGGCTCAAAACAAAACTTATAATATTATATATAATATGCAAGTATATATAATTTATTAAATAGAATTTAAAGTTCCCTTCTTGTCCCTCTCCTTTTCCTCTTTCCCTCTTGGCGAGATAGATATGTCCCACCCACCTAGCCCTACCATGTCCGTCAACCACCGTGACAGCACCACACCAATTGCTACTACAGTATTCTAAACATCGAGATCATCATCAAAGATAAACTTTAAAACAGACCATGAATTGGTTTTATTACATTCAATAGCCAATATAGATCTTGAGCACAAATAGATAGAAGAATTTATTAGGTTCTTCCTCAAGGCATTTTCATCTTGCAGCAAGACCCTATTAAACCAAAACTGAAATTTCATAAATTTGAGATTAAAAATATGAGCTTTAAAAGGAGGTAAATGAAAAGACACAAAGTGGGTTCCTTTTATGTGCATGTTGAACCGATATGCGTTGGTTGCTGCTATGAGTTTGTGACTGACACAGTAGCTAGCAAGGTTCATTTCTGGTTGCATTTTCTCATTGGTGCATTTAAAATAGAAAACTCTAGGTGTCTTTTTCTTGTAGCAAATTCCATTTTCGGTTGCTACTATAGACAATAGTTTAACTCTGTAAACTTAAATCTAACTCTTAATACATGTTGGTGGAGACTCTAGCCATGTGGTACAATTTTGGTTGTTGTGTTAAATAGACAAATTTCCAAAGAAAGGCGAAACCTTTACCTGGTGGTGATTGTGTAGAAATATCAGTGTTTTCTTTTTATAAATATGAGTGGCATGAAAAGAAAATTAAAACTTAACGTAGGATTATCTTTGTAATTTGTAGCTTGAGATAGAAGGGCCTAATGTTGGGGACCAACTAATCCTAGGCATTCTTTTAGACATGTTGTCCAATTGTATTTTCCTAGTTCTTGAAATTTATTCCAGTATTTTTAGTAAATTCATGTGCTGACTTTTCATTTATTCTATGTAGGTGGGGCAATTTTATTTCAATGTCATGATGTCTTTTGACACTGACTAACTTTGACATTTAATTTTGCTACTAATTTTCAGGTTGCGCTTCTTTTCTCAAAAATGCCAACTGATTTAGTTGGGGAAAAGATGGAAACAGAGAGATTCTATGATGCTGTTAATTACATCCTCTCTGTACAAGTATGATTTTTAATTTAAATTCTCTGTGTCACTTACCTTTTGAGTATATAATTAGACGATAGTCTTGCATATCCCTTTTAATTACAGAGTAAGAATGGCGGTTTCTCTGTTTGGGAGCCTAAAAGAACATATAGTTGGGTAGAGGTAAGAACTCTTACAGGCAGTGTAACTTGTTGAATGCAAGATTAACAACATTGTCTTAATTGAGTGATGAGAAAACATGTCTACTGCAGAAATTCAATCCAACTGAATTTTTTGAAGGCTGTTTCATTGAGACGGAGTAAGATTACTGTGACAAACATGTTGATGTATTATATTGGTCTATTCTTGCCACTTATTGGGTTTATTTGTGACATAGGTATGTAGAATGCACATCATCAGCAATGCAAGCATTGGCTCTATTTCGAAAGCTATACCCAAATCACAGGAGAAAGGAAGTAGATCATAGCATTTCCAAGGCAATCCATTATATTGAAAACACACAAAATCCTGATGGCTCATGGTATGGTACCTTTTTGTCCCTTTTTATCTCTTCTGTTAATAACTTTATCTTATACATTATACCCTAATTTTCTTTACATTTGTAAGTTCTAACTTTTGATGTATCTATCTTACTTGGTGTGTTCTAAGACACTCTAAATGACTTACAAGTGCTATAACTACGTAGTTTTGTATTAGCTTAAATTATTGGTTTTATTATTCTATAAGTTCATGTTTATCCAATTTTCAATTAGCTGGGTTCCTATATTTAAAAAATTTATAATTAAGCCTTTATATTGATATATATATATATATATATATATATATATATATATAACACTCTCCTAAATTAACATTTCTATCCTATTAATATAATCAGCTGAAATGATGAATGCTATAATGAAGTATTGAATGCCATATCCCAATACTAAAAATAAATATAAAAAACTATTAATAAAACAAAATGACAAGAAGAAATGCATCGTATAACAAGGGCAAGCTAATACAATGTGCAGTCCGCATCAAATGGAAAGCAAATCTGACTTAAGCATACCTTAGGAAAACTTTTTCTTTTGTTAATGTTTATAAAACTAAAATAAAAAAGGAACCATGCATAATGCCTCAATATAAACATCAAGATTAAAAAATAAAAGAAAAAAGAAATTACAATTCCTCAATTTCACTTCATTGTGCCAAAAAAAAAATTGAAAATAGTATTCAGTATTTTATTGTGCGAAGTAATATAAGAATATTATGAAAAGGAAAATGCTAGTTTTATAAAAAAAAATTCTGAGGGGGGGGGGAATTCATTTCACTAAATCTGTGCTAATATTACTAATATAGTGTGAGAAATCATAGGAAAATATGGGATTGTACAACTATTATTTCGTCAAATCATAATAGTTTAGGTTTGGAATTGTGAATATCTTGCTATAAATAACCACCGTGCTGCTCATCTGTGATCTACATTGCATATTGTATCAATCTAAAACAATTATGCCAAAGCTCAATAGCTTTTATACATGAACATATTTTCATATTAGCTTAAGTATTGGAAAGGATTTTTTTTTCAGGGATTTGTAATTTCTATGGAACAAAATTAAAAGATTTGAATTTTAGTTAAAAAATTTGCTTAATTTGTATAAAGTAAAAGCAAATGAAAAGAGCCACACAGGACCCTTGTCCTTTGGAAACAAATAGAGAAAATAAAAATGAGTAACTAAATTGAGATGGTTTACATCATAAAGAGAGAGTAATTTTAATGGAGTATAGTTACATATTTATTTATTTGTTATGAATCCATGTTTTATGTTGTTGGTTTTTAGCACTGTTAGGGTGTGTTTGGTAAGCTATATCAGGCATGATAGTATAAGTTAATAGTCTTTGTCCATTGTTTCATGTAGACCACATATTATATAAGTTTATCTATCAAAAGACAAAACACCTTTATATACATTAAAATAATGTATAACTTAATCTAGCATGTGAAAGATATATTAGGCTGATTAGTTGTCACGACCCAATTTGGGAACGTGGGGCACGTGAAAATCTCATCCCCACATAAGCCTTGTGACCTCTGAGCTTCTCTATGTGCATAACTTAATTCATAAAAACCCATTTTCTCACATAATTTTACATCTAGCATAAATCAATTTCTCTTTGAAGTCTAAATCATCATAATTGGTTTCATAATCAAACTTTGAATCTAAGGTCATAATACAACATATGCTGAATTACTCTCTGTATAGATTTAAAAACCATGAAAGCTATGATTATGCATATACAATATAATCTAATTCAAGGTAAAATAAAATGTAACACATCTATATGGTCTGAGACCTTGCCGCAATAACATGGAGCACTCTAAGGACAACACAAAGGCACTTTACTCTGAAGTGAAGCTCACCAACTGATACCTCTACTCCTGGAAAGGAGACGGCTGGAAAAACCTCTAACCACTACTATACCTGTAATGGAAGAAAGGAGAGGGGTGAGTTTTATCTAAAACTGTGAATGAATTTCTCACCTACATCCTCTTCATGGGACAATAATAATAAAAACATGATGATAATAATAATAATGAAAAATAATACACAAACTCTAAAGCATCATTCATATCTGCATGAAAACATAAATACAATAATTGAAAGATGGTACTCAGTCTCTCGTGAACTAGAGCATCTGAAATCATACTAGTCTCCAGACAACCTCGGGCACCTAACTAGGTCCCGTTTCCTGAAATTGCCACCATGACTGTTTAATATTATTCATCATACATAACTTAACTGAAAATAAATAAAAACAACAATGCTGAAAGATGGAAACTCTGTCCTTGGTGAAGCAGAGCCTTTAAATGCTGAAGGATGGGTACTCTGCCCAAGTGAAGCAGAGCCCCATAAATGAAAGATAGGTACTCTGTCCTTGGCAAAGCAGAGCTATAAATGTTGAAGGATGGGCACTCTGTCCCTGGCGAAGTAGAACCCCTAAATGCTAAAAGATGGGTACTGTCCCTGAGAAGCAGAGCCTCATAAATACTTAGTACACTGAGAGTTCTTGTAACATCCCTTGCTACTTCATGGATTGACTGTCCAACAAACCAACACGGGTCTTTTTAGCGTGCTTTGTCCTCACTCACACGTTTCCTGGGAAAACTTCCAGGAGGTCACCCATCCCAAAATTACCCCAGGTCAAGCACGCTTAACTATGGAGTTCTTTCATTATGGGCTCCAAAAGAAAGATGCATATTTGTGACATGGGTAGTACCAATCAATTCATATAAGCCCTCCTTAATTGTATAGTCCCATACCTGAGACCAGGATCCCTCTCATTTGGGTGTGTAATCGATTCATTCATGTACCCCTCTGCTTGGAGGGGAGCCGCTTCTTGTCTGTGCCTTCTCAACAGCGATCACTCCCTGTCTCGTCCCAAAGCGTTACATGCCCACCAACTTCAGCTTGGTTCGTCCCCAAACCACACCGTCCTGGGAAAGGTGCAGGCTCTGATACCATTTTGTAACATCCCTCCTGCTTCATGGATTGACTGTACGACAAACCAACACGGGTATTTTCAGCGTGCTATATCCTCACTCACATGTTTCCTAGGAAAACTTCCCAAGAGGTCACCCATCCCAAAATTACCGCAAGTCAAGCATGCTTAACTGTGAGTTCTTCGTGATGGGCTACCAAAAGAAAGATGCATCTTTGTGGCATAGGTAGTACCAATCAATTCATATAAGTCCTCCTTAACTGTATAGTCCGATACCTATACAGACTAGGATCCCTCTTATTCGGGTGTGTAATCGGTTCATTCATGTACCCGCTCCACTTGAAGGCGGCTCCTTGTCCATACTTTCTAACAGGCAATCACTCCCTGCCTGATCCCCAGGCATTAGTTCTGGACTCAAACAATCCTAGCAATCTGACTTTAGCATAACTATGGCTATGAAAATCGTGCCCAAGGGATCACCCACTTGTAGGCGTTCTGATTTTAAGCCCAGAATATGTATCTAGCAGTTGCTACGAATCATACCGAATTACGTACCTCTTGGTACCATAAACTACATTTTCAAATGCATATTTTAAGCTAACATATCTTTTTATATACTTGATAAATCTAAAATCATAATTTAAATCCTGGGGTTCATAATCATAAAACTCTTAACATATTTATTGAAATAATAACTAGATAAAATCATATATTTTTCTAACAATAATTTCATTAGCATATAAAACATTTTCCATACACACAACATAGCAATCATGGTCCCATGGTTTTGTGAAATTCATTCTTTCATGCTATCATCATAAATCATAATTTTCTAGCTTGCCATAATCATGTAAAATCATATTCTATACTTTTTCTTATTTCAAATTCCATGCTTAACAATTATCATGCAAGAAACATATTTATAATTATAAAACTAAGGCTGTGGGTCAAACCTACTCACCTGGAGGGGAGGTCGTGAGGGAACAACTCTGGTAGAATTTGGGAAGAAGGAATGACACCAATGTCTTGATGATTTGGGGGAGCTAGATTGGCATGAGATTGAGGAAGAAGAGAAAAATGGAGGGGGAAGGGTTTACTGTGGTTTGATTCCAAATGGGGGAGGGAGCCCGATTTGGGGTTTAAAGGGGCCAAAAATGAAACAACATCATTTCTGGGTGCTGTTCACGCTTTAGGGGACCACTATAGCGGTAAGGCCGCCCCCCGTCACTATGCACTTATGACCGTATAGCGGTCTCCAGACACTGAACACTTGAAAATCCATCCCTGACCGCTATAGCGATGACAACAACCCCCATATCAGCATGTTTCTCTCATCTAGCATTCAGGTTGTCTCAATACTCACTTATTTACATTTCTTACTTTTAAGTTAATCTACTTCCCATTAACTTTAAAACATAAATGTAAATAACGAAATACCCCCATTTAGATTCAAAATAAAATATCAAAAAAATCAAAATCCCAACCATTCAAAATCTAAATTTTGGGTTTTAGTTCAAATCTAGAAGTTTTGAGATTTTCTAAACTTGAAGGCTTAAAACGAAACGTTTAAACATTTCATAAAATTCATTAAAAATCACTCTTCAACTCATTTTCCCTCTAGGAACAATTATGGGACTTTTGTTCCTAAGAATGTCACTCTAACATATAGCCCTCCAAGGAGGTGTAGAGTCCAGACTTAGTAGAATTAAGACCAGCATTAGGTCCAGGACCCTAAGTACAGAACTTGTCTACTGACACGTGTATACTGGGTATTACATTAGTTTTTGATGTACAAGGTCACTTTTACTTTTAAATATTTTATTGAAATTAAAATGATTCTTAAATAAATAATAATAAATAAAAATTATATAAATAAAAATAGTTATTAATAAAATTATTCCATAATAAATAAATAATGTTGTAAAATAATTTATTAATATATAATAAAATTAAAAATAATTATAACTGATAAATAATAAATTAATAAAATAATAAATATTTAATAACACATAAATATTTTGAATAAATATAAGATATAAAAATTATAAATTATTAACTAGTAAAGTATATAAATGAATAATAAATAGTATGTAATATATAAAAGTAAGGATTAATAGTACAAATATTTTAGTTTAATATTTAATTTTAAATTAAAATATATAAAAGAGTATATTTAATATTTATATAATTTATTAGAATAATAAATACTTATAAAATATTGAAATAAATAATAACATTTAATTTAAATTAAATTTTAATTAATAAATATTACATAAATAAAATATTCAAAAATTATATTTACTAATTAATAAAAAATCTTATTTTATTTTATTTTATATTTACTTGTAATATTAGAATTATTTATAAATAAATGAATATATTATAGAATATAATATCTTATACAATGTTATATCAAACACTGTATAGCATTAAAATTTTATCAGATCTTATACTATCCTATCTTATTATTAAGGTCTTATACTATCGACCATTATCCTATTAGGCATTACCAAATGGCCCTATACGAGAGTTGGTTTTGTGTTGTTCATTTTGTTAGAGTTGGTTAGCTTGCAATAAGTTACGCAGTCACTCAATATAAATCTAACTCTAGATGTGTATCATCAATGAAAAGTCATCATCATTTCTGAAACTCTCTCTAAGCTTTCTAAGCTCTATATCTCTTTCTCTTTCAATCCGTCACAACCCAACTTGGACCATGAGGACGCGTAGGAAGCACGTTCCTCGCGAGCCTTAACATGCAAGCTTTTAGAGAAAACGGACAGAGTTTCTTCTTTTTCGGACATCCAGAATTTAGAAATACAACCTATATGAAAATAAAGATAAAATACATAATAAGGCTTCAAGTATTCTAGAATGCGCCCTAGCAACGACAGCCAACTCAACATAATTTAGAAAATCATCTTAGCATATGAATTTCAATTCAAGTTCTATTGTGTAATTTAAATCAAACCCAATCCCAAAATCAAACATGGAGTCAAGTTAGTTTTCAAACTAATTTCAAACGTAATTTCATAACCATAGAGTATATGTCTAACCATAACTAGGAATGTAATTCAAAATATAATTCTAAATTCAGTTTACCAATCCTTTCCATAATATAATCTATATATATCTAGTCTTAACTTCACATATATAAGCATAAACATAAACATAAATATAAAGTTAATCTAAAATCCTGCATGTGACATATGGAGCATTATAGACAATTTTAACTAGGCAATACTCAAAAAGAAAATTAGGTTCCAATATACAAAATAGGCTTTCTCAAGAAGGCTCATCAACTCAAAGCTCGGCTATTGAGGAGCCACAAGATTGGAACAAAGCTACACCTATCTGGAAAAGAGGGGAACAACAGAGTGAGTTATACAACTGTGGTAGCAGGATGTCTATAACCCACATGACACAATATATAATTCACAAGTAAAATAGTAATAACTTCATAGTTTATATAAATTTAACAAATTAGTTTATTTACAGAATTTTTTTTTAAAACAACCAACTTTATATAAAACAATAGGAAATCATCAAATTCAAGATAAATAGAAGGATTCACACTCGGGCAGTCATTCCTTCGTGTGATCCTAAAACAAAACGGTCCTACTCATGCGAGTAGCCATATAATAGAAGGATCCATGTGTGATCCTAATTAAATATAGTCAAGGTGCATCAAGGCTAATGCCTACTGTCGTTAGCTATAGATCTTGTCAGAGATTCTTTCCAAAACATATAATAAAGATTTTTGCATATCAAATCAAATCAATTCTCAATAACCCACAATTTCTCAAGTCCATAACATAGATAAAAATAATTTTCCAAAATCAATATCATATCATTCATGTGTCAATTTTTGATAAAACATAAGCTAACATAAATGATATAATTTCGTTAAAATTACATAACATAACCAAATAAATATTTTTTCAATTTCCAAATTTCTAAAATATATTTACAACTAATTTAACATGAATAGAACTAATTATAAACATAATGTCTACTTACAAATTGGTTTAAAAAACGAAGACCAACTCTCAAGTGCCACCAATCCAACGCTTGATACTCAAATGCTCTATAACTTTACGAACAAGATAAATACATTATTAGTGAGCTAATAATATCATTAATTTATACTAACTAACCCAACATACTAGAAAACCCCAAATCTATACACTTAGGGTCCTAAAAACCCCAATCTACTATGAACAACTACATAGAGAGCACACAATAAGATAAATTGAGTAAGATTGTCACTTACCCACTACTCTAGGAGGAAAATTAGAGGTGGAGAACGATCCAAAATTCACCTCTCTAACCGTTTCCTCTACTTAGAGAGAGAAACTCGAGTTGAGAGAGAGGGAGAGAGAGAAACACGATTTTAATGGTGGTGGTGATGATGATGATGATGAGGAGGAGGAGGAGATGATGATGGTAGTTGGATAGTATGGAGGTGGTGATGGTATGTGAGGAAGAAAGGTGAGGAAGAGAAAGAAAGGAAGAAGAAAATAGAAAAGAAAGGAAAAAAAGAAGAAAAGAAAGGAAGGAAGTTCAGGGAAGGAGAAGAGAAAGAAGGGAAGGAAAGAAAATGAGGGCCTAAAGTAGTCTACACCACTTAAGGCCCAAGGTGGTCTATCCCCCTTTTTTCTAGGCTATAACACAATCTCCATACTTGGCCCTGATACCTATACATTCTAAAGAGATTCGATTCAAAATTCTATTATGTATTTTTCATGTAACTTGTCCCAATTATATTTAGTGACAAGCTCATTTGTACTTGTACACCCAAAAGAAATTTAAAAAATGACAAGTTTCATAATTTACTATTGATGATAAACACTTATACAGGTATGGTTCTTGGGGGATTTGCTATACTTATGCCGCATGGTTTGCTGTAGAGGGACTAACAGTTTGTGGAAAGAACTATCATAGCAGTGCCTCCTTACGCAAGGCATGTGAATTTTTGTTGTCAAAGCAACTGCCTAATGGTGGATGGGGAGAAAGTTACTTGTCAAGCCAAAACAAGGTACATTACATTCATTGTGCTTTGAATATAATAGTGCACAAAACTAAGAAGATAAGGGAGAAGATTAAAGAACCCTCATACATCAAACTTGCACTCACATATCTTGATTTCCTTGTCAAACAGGTGTACACAAATCTAGAAGGTAATCGTGCAAACTTAGTTCAAACTTCATGGGCTTTGTTGTCCCTCATTAAGGCAGGGCAGGTTAGTAAACAAAGGTTTTGAACCTTGATAGTTTTGTAAAATTAAAAATTTTAAGCTCTTGACCCCTTTGGCAAATCCCTACAAATTGCAATGGTCAAATATCTATGAAAAGGATATTGTTAGGGTGGAATAAGAAGGAAAGTTGCCATTGTTAATAAAAATATTAAAACTATAAATTAATGTATGTCTTAAATCTTTTACATGGTTGCTCCTGAATAAAATGATGAAAATAATAAAATATATGTAGCATAGAGGGATAATATACATGACATTAATGATAGTGAGTTAAGTATGAGATAGTTCTTTATTAAAAGAAAAGAAGAAAATTTCTAAATGAATGCAACTTAATTGTGTTATTGTGCTAATTATTATTAATCTTTTTACTGAAATAAGGCTGAGATAGATCCAACACCTATAAACCGCGGAATAAAATTACTTATCAATTCACAAATGGAAGATGGAGACTTCCCACAACAGGTAATTCATCCTATCAAATCTAGTTAGCATTTAGTAATTATATGTATGGTTATCTTGTCAATATATTTTTATTCATTGCCAAAAGAATTACAGGAGATCACTGGAGTGTTTTTTAGGAACAGTGTCCTACATTACTCATCGTATCGGAACATCTTTCCTATATGGGCTTTGGGGAGTATCGTCGTCGAGTTTTGTATGCATGAAGACCAAGTGCATCAACTCAACTTCATGCCTTTCAACTCATTAAAGTCTTGGCTTTAGTTATACATGTTTGTCATCTAGGTAGCTACCATGTGTAATGCGGTTTTCATGAATTATATATATTGCTCGTTTGCAACAAGAGATTATGTGTTTGTGTGTGTGATTATGAATTATATATACTGCTCATTTGCAACAAAAAGTCTTGGCTTTTGTATGCAAGAAATATGTTTATGGGTGTGTGATTATGGTGCAAGTAAACTTTTTTCAACCATCTCTTCAATTTTCTGAGTACGGGTGGAAACAGGCCAAGCAACCTGTGATGAGAGGTAGGATCAGATTGTAAGAAATAAGAAAGAAATTTACCAACCATAGATTAAATGAATAGTTAAGATTACACTTCAAAAAGTGGCTTTTATTTACATATTTATAGACTTTTGCTTCAAAAGAGATAAAGACAAGTAAACACTAACCACTGAGCCGCCATTGCCAAGTCTCACCCACAGAGCCACCCGCTGATTCAACTTGCACAAGCTCTAAGTACCCAAACATGGGCACATCTTATGCCTTTCTTCCATAAGCTTCAACACTATCCTAGTATCCCTACCTCCTCAAACTTCTCCTCCCCATAACATCGAGCTAAGAAAGTCCCAAACTTCAGTGCATACACCTGTCTAATTTCCTATCCTTCTCATCCAAAACTAGGGTTTCAAATTGTGGATCGTATCGCGTAATGCGGTCGCAATATTGCGGATCTGGTCCCTAGCGAAATTGCATCGGATCACAATTGTGGTGCATTTTCATGTAAATTGACTGAAATGCAATCGCATTAGAACTGTGATAAGCTGCAACATGCCACAACGGACCATATCGAGGCTACAACAAGTCGCAATGGGTTATTTTTTCAATTTACAAACACGCAAAAATTTCACGTCATGTCAAGTACAATGCGCATTGCAATGGCTACATTATCCGCAATAGCAACCGCATCTATGGCCACAACCTACAATTTAAAACATTGTCTGAAACTAAATAAACAGAGCTGCAACTACTATGAGACTTACAAAAACACCTCAATCACTAAATTATATGTACCAACATAAGGTTCAATCGAATAAATCTTCAAAAATTCAAGGTAAATAGAAGTGGAAATGTTTGGTGTACAATAGCTTTATATCTCTAGTGTATAGATGCACATGGACCCCACATTTATTTTGTTTTCATGTGCCTAAACAATAAAAGCGTAAAGTTATAAAAAAAAATACTGTACAATAGAAGTGTCCCCCAACTGCTTTTGTGCCACCGTCGTTAGCAATCTTACCCACAATGACATGAAATGCCACCACCTTTCTTCCCATGGCACCAGCGGCCAAAACCAGGCTACGGAGGAGACTTCTAAGCCCAAATAAGCGATTCTTCAAATAATTTATCTTGCAAATTTCCCGGACACACGCTTTAAGTGATTTCAAAATCTACCCACATTATGTTTGAAAAAAAAACTATAAGATTATTATCTCAACAATGGTTTATTTATAAAATTGCTTATTTATATGATTATATGAAAATTAATTTATATTTAGATAATTCAACCTAAAAAATTTTGTTTGTATGGTATTCAAAAATATTTTTTATTATTAATTGCTTAAAAAGGTATAGAATGACTTGTTTATATTATATATTAGTCGTTCGTCCTGTGCCGTGCATATAGTGATAATGAAAGATATTGAAAAGAAAAGTAATATAATTAAATATGTCTTATGGTAACAAAAACTCTAAGTCATATATTAATTTTACTTACCTCATTCCCATTATAACTTAAACAGTAGTATAAAAACTCTAAGCCATCAAGCACTTCTTGAAGCCTTACTTTTCCAATCCTTATTGCCTACAAAATCACTCAAATGCATCACACTCCTTACTTTTCCAATCCTTATTGCCTACAAAATCACTCAAATGCATCACACTCATATTTCAAGCTGACAATTCTAAAACGATTACCTTCAAAGAACTTACTATAAGAGATTCTAAAATTTCTTATTTATTATTTCTTATACCTGAAAAAATATCATTAATAAGAAACCAAAAAAAGACAAGAGAAATATAGTTGAAAGGAAAAAAAAAACAAATCAATTTAAGAGAAACAAATAAAAACACATCTCAAATCATAGAAAATTGCCTGATCTATTGATCCCGTTAACTTAATCAATCGATTGATATTAAAAAATTGAATCCATAAATTTAAATATATTAAATGTTTGTTATTTTAAAAATCAAAATTAACAATGAATAATTGTGATACACCTTTTTATTTTATTTCATTTTAATGTCTTTCGTGAAAGCCATTCCCATTGTTTAAGAAATCCAACGAGTCTCCACATGTATGTATTTTTCATGTCATTTTTCATTCCTAATTTGGTGTTGTTTTGCCCTCTTTGACTCGAAACATTACAGGTTAAGATTTGATATCTACAGGTTAAGATTTTGCCCTCCTTTGCTTTCTTTTGGATTGGTCCTTTGCTAGTTTTATTTCCTTTCCTTTTCTCTTTTGGTTGATCTGTTCTGTGAGGGTGTTGGTTCCTTTTTTTCCCTTCTTGTCCATGATTTTGGTCTATGCATGTACTTTGCTTCCTCTTTTTTGGGGTTAAGCTTATTACAACTATCACCAAAAAAAAAAAAAATCAATAGAAAATTTTTGCGGATCTGAAATGAAACATGAACAATAAGAATACATTTCAAACCATAGACACACTTACGATGACAATTTCTCATAGGGGCATCGAGTTGCCATTCAATATTGGATAAAAACCCCAGATATGGAACTGATTTGCAGTGGAGTTAAGCCCCTAAATAATGCTCCTAAGCCCCTAATAAATATTTAATAACAAATAAATATATAATATAAAAATTATAAATCATTAACTAGTAAAGTGTATAAATGAATAATAAATAGTATGAATATATCAAAGTAAGGATTAATAGTAAAAATATTTTGGTTTAATATTTATTTTTAAATTAAAATATATAAAGAGCATATTTAATATTTATATAATTTATTGGAATAATAAATACTTATAAAATATTGAAATAAATAATAACATTTAATTTGAATTAAATTTTAATTAATAAATATGTATATAAATAAAATATTTGAAAATTATATTTAATAATTAATAAAAAAATATTATTTTATTTTATTTTATATTTAATATTTACTTATAATATTAGAATTATTTGGAAATAAATGAAAATATCATAGAATATAAAATATAATATCTTATACAATGTTATACCAAATACTATATAATATAAAAAGTTTGTAGGTCTTATACTATCATGTCTTAAATCTCTTACCTCTTAATGAGGATGTAGGTATTTTATATATATATATATATTGGTGTTTGGATTAATTTATTTTGAATTTAAAATAATTTATAATTAAAATTTTGTATTTCATATTTAGTATGTAGGTATTTTGTATTTAGTATGGTAGGGAAATAAATTTTCTAGGCTATATGCATTTGGTTTGGGGTAAAAGTACAAATAATTTTTGTAGATAAATTATATTTGCAAAATTATATATAAAATTTATCTATGAAACTTTTGCCCTTATGCTCACTTCATACCAATCGCAATCTTAGAATAAATTTTTGGGTCAAAATTTTTTTCCTTTATTTTTTTTTCCAACTTAGTCTTTTATCTTTAATAATTTGTAGGTTTAATTAATATATAGATATATGTAGTTTTATCAAATTTTTAATTAGATCTCTATAATTTAACGTATTATAATTAGGTACCTATAATTTCAAAATTAGTAATTAGGTCCATATAGCAAATAAAAATTGTAATCAAGTCTCTAGATATCTAACCATCATTACAAAAATGTGATATTAAACAAAATATTGCTTGATTTCTTTTGATGTTATATTAGTGCACAAATGATACTTTTTTGAGAATTAATTGATGAACCCATTTAATGTAAATACTAAAAGATAAAAGTCTATCATGATAAGTTTCAGAGATAATTTAATGATATTATTGAGTTTTTAGTCTATGAGGATTCAAACCAACTCATGTAAATGCTAAAGATTTTAAGTCAATTTCGATTTTAAATTAAAATTCTACGTTAGAATTGTAACGTCCAATCAAACCCCGATTATTATATTGGAAGGACTTTATTCTCTCCTCTGAACGTTTCCAATGACCAAAAAATAAACAAATGAATGAAATAAAATAATTTAAATTAAATATAAAAATAAATGAATATTAGTACAAGTATATATAATAGTTTTTTTTATGTGAATATATATAATTAATTAATTCCATCTGTTTTAAAGGACTTCATCAATTTTGATCCCACGTGGTTAAAGTCCTTTATTACTTTCATATACTTAACTTATTTTAATTTTTAAATGCTTTTAGAGTAACAGAATAATTTTGTATCACTTAATATACTAATAAAACATATCATTTAATATATAAATTATTTTTTTAAAATTATAAAAAAATAAAAGAAAATAGTGGCTTAAAAAATTAATTTACTAAATAATAAATTACATAAAACAATTTTTTTCTACCTACAATTATCTAAAAATTTCTCTGTCGAGTAATTGCGTTGAATGACTCTAATTGAATCCACCTGTACAAAAGCAAGTTTTGATTTTGATTATTGAAAAAACAAATTGGCACAAGTATTTCTAATAACAGAAAATGATGAGCAGACTAGTAGAAAACAATATTATTTAATTTTGTATGATAGTCACTAGTAGTAAATGACATATCATGATCATATGAGTTATAATTTTACCCTAAAATAAGTTATTAGGTCAAATGAGATGGATTAATGGATTGAATCTAATGGGTTATTAAGTGAGATTTTGACATATAGAATTATGGTATGTCACATACAACTCTTACACACCATATAAGATTTAATAATTTGACTTTTATTAGTCAGCACATGTAATTACTTGCTTGCAGTAAAATCAAATAATTTTAAAAATATTTGGGCAAAAACAAAAGAAAAATTCAAGGAAAAAAACAAATATTTATTATTTTTTCAAGGATCAAAATATATTTAGTAAAAAAAATAAATTTCTACTTTATTTATATCAATCAATTATTGATGTATTAATGTTCAATACCTAAAAAAAAAATCAATTATTAATGGTATTAATATCCACCTTTTGCATTAATTAGGGCTACATTACAAAAAACTGTACCTTTCAGTTTATATTAATAAAGAAGGGCTCACCAACGTCAACAGCCAACCGTAAGAGACAGAGACACCTCATCTCACAACCCACTATATATATATATATATATATATATATATATCCCTCTCTTCAGCCGTGGCAGCCATGGGGCAAGTCTGTCTTTGGTTATGTATGTGTCCAAGCCTTCACATTCCTTTTTCTATTTGATTCTTTTAGTTTCCAAAGTTTCTCAGCACTTCTTGTGCATCTCCATTTGATTCATTATATATTTTTTCATCGTCCTTGCATAATGGATTGTGCTTCTGATTTATTATGATCCCCTTTATATGTATTTGATTTTGATATTTGTTTGATGGGTTTTGTTGATAAATATTAGAGATACTATTAATTAGGGATGAGCATTTATTCAGTTGGTTAGGATTTAGTTATTGGCTTGTTATATTTATTGTCTATACAGGATTGTACCTCTGTTGTGTTATTTCACCTTTTATTCTCATTTTATCACATTAGTAAAATTCTTCATCTTCTATCTATAGTTTTTCTCCGCTCAACTTATCACGAAATTCAATATATTCGAGTCCTATAAAATGGTGTAAAATGGGCAGTTAGTTGGAGTACAATATTAATTAATTAATAAATATATATATATATATATATATATATATATATCCCAATTTAACTCAATCAAGATAATTGAATTGACTGAAAAAAAATAAAAAAAAATATCAAAACCACAAAAATTTGAATCAAGTTGGTTATTGTTTTGTAGAAACCTTTTTGATTGGATCGGATTTCAAATTAAATTTTCAAAATTGATCTAATCCAATTCAAGCAGAAAAATTATTACATAATATTTTTTCTTGTTAAACTTATACTTTTGCTTATAATAGTTTTAATTTGTTAAATAATTTTTTATCCATATATCATTCTCACTTAAATATCATTTTATGCATATTATCAAGTTAATTTTATTTTTTATTTTATTGACTTAAATTACTTTTAATTTATAATATTCTAAACTTCATTTTTTCTTTTGTGAAAAATTGAACAAACCGACCCAATATAAACCGAAAAAATTTGAATAAGATTAGATAAAATTCAAATTCAAATTCTAAATTAATTCAATCCTTTTTTAGAAGAATAAACTAATTCAAACCTATTCATGAATAATATTTTCTTACTTTGATGGATTATTAATATTTTCTTTTTGGGCAAAATTGTTTTCGGTTGAATAAGGAACTAATAGTAGCTGGGTAGAGAGAAAAAATAAGAGACAAGACAATAGAGAGTGTTAAGGATTATCATGTGGAAGTTGAAGATAGCGGAAGTTGGAGAAAGGTTGATTTCAGGGAACAATTTCATAGGAAGACAACACTGGGAGTTCGATCCAAATGCAAGAACTCCACAAGAACGCACTGAGGCAGAAAGGCTACGCCAGGAATTCACCAAAAATCGATTTTCCTTTAAACAAAGCTCTGACCTCTTTAATGAGGATGCAGGTATTTTATAAATTTTTTTAGGTATTTGGATTAATTTATTTTGAATTTAAAATAGTTTATAATTAAAATTTTGTATTTCGTATTTAGTATGTAGGTATTTTGTATTTAGTATGGTAGGGAAGTAAATTTTCTAGGCTATATGCATTTGGTTTGGGGTAAAAGTACGAATAATTATTTTAGATAAATTATATTTATAAAATTATATATAAAGTTTATGCATGAAACTTTTGCCCTTATGTTCACCTCATACCAAATGCAATCTTAGAATTAATTTTTTGGTCAATTTTTTTTCCTTTATTTCTTCTTTTTTCCAATTTAGTCTTTTATCTTTAATAATTTATAGGTTTAATTAATCTATAGATATATGTAGTTTTATGAAATTTTTAATTAGATCTCTATAGTTCAAAATTAGTAATTAGGTCCATATAGCAAATAAAAATTGTTATCAAGTCTCTGAATATCTAACCATCATTACAAAAATGTGAGTTTACGCACAATATTATTTGATTTCTTATGATGTTATATTAGTGCACACATACTAAAGGAGCCAATAACAGTTTTATGTTGCTACTTTTTTGAGACTTATCTGAACTCATTTAATGTAAATACTAAAATGATAAAAATCTATCATGATGAGTTTAACATTATTGAGTTTTTAGTCTTTGAGGTAGCATTTGGTAGATGGACAGGGACAATGAAGAAATTGAGACGGAGACATAAATATTAAATATGTATAGAGGTATTATTAGAAGAAAAAAATATTAAATTTTTATCTCCATATCTTGTCCCCATTGTCCGGATTTTAGAGGTCCAGAAATTTTGTATTTTTTTTATCCCGGACAAAAAAATAGGTTTGTGTCTATCACCAATTTTCTGTCCTCTATTATTGTCTATATCACTAACTAGATTTGTGTCTAGTGTCTCAATATTTATGTTCCAAAGACAGGAAACAAACACTACATGAGGGTTCAAATCAACTCCTGAAAAGCTGATAATAGATGAAATCAAAGAATATTTTAGTTAGTTTCACATCTTTGCAATGGATGTTAGGTTTCCGAACTTGATTACAAAATTTTATTTACTATAAGGATCTAGTTACAAATTTTTTAATTTTAGGGTACTAATTAAAAATTTGATGAAACTAATATTATGTGTAAATCAAACAAGCAAAACATATGAAAGTACCTTATCATCTTACAAAAAGAACTGGATTGACTCACAGCTCACGAAGGAGAACCAATGTGGCCCAATTCTACCAGGAGTGAAAGTGGGAGACAAAGAGAAAGTAACCGTAGAAGCAGTGATTACAACAATCAGAAGGGCTATCAGTTTCTTTTCCTCTATAAATTCAAGCACATGATGGCCACTGGCCTGCAGATTGTTCTGGCACCGCGATTTTCCTTCAACCCTCTGTAAGCTGCAATTTTAACCAATATATACCAGCCCTTTCTTGATTATTAGTTTATTACATGTCATCATTTTTTAAATAGTTTTTTTTTAATCTAAACAAGTAAATTTTAAAACCTCTGTTCAAATTTTAATATATATATATATATATATATATATATATCATCACTTTTTTTTTTTTATAGATATAATGCTTCATATATTAATTTTTGGGTGTATTGTATTTGTTTCTCCTATGGTTAAATGATTTCACACAAGGCATCCCTTGATTTACCATGACTACAGTGACATTCTTACTGAGCATGTTAGTGTCATGTTTTGTAAGGGTACTCAGTGTCATATTTCATAAAATATAAATGTATTGAATGTAATATCATCTCAATCTCAGAGAAATTAATGGATTACAACACTATGTTTGATTTTAAGCATTATTTATTAACCTTTTAGTAACATTTAGAAAGCATTGCTAAAACTATTAAAAAAATTATTAAAACTCTTTAAATTAGTAGCATTTTCATTAGGCTATATTGCAGAGGAGTTTTACCAATATTTTTATATGACTTGATAGCATTTTTTAAATGTTACTAAATCTCAATTAGGCTTTATTGTATATTTTTGTAAACTTTGGAGATCGCGTGTAATATTGTCTAATTTGAGTAAAAATTAATGTATTTTAACCTTAATAATTTTTTGGCTTAAATATTTTTTCCCATGAAAAATAAATAAATTTTGATTATGGTCTCTCAAAAATTTGTTAGTTTTAGTCCTTGCTATTATATTTTCTATGTCAATTATTGAATTGGATGACAAAGGTTCATTTATTCAATTTTGCATGATAACCAGCAATTATACATGACAGAAATTAAAAATAAATAATTTTATAAATATTTGAACCAAAATTAAATAAATAATTTTTGAAGAACTAATACTGAAATTCTCTTATTTTTCAAGGACATAAAACTGAGACGGTCCATGAGATGCGTTATACGTACATTTTGCTGTACATAATCAGAGGAAAATATGCTTAAAATAATGACAAGGAGCTAGATTTCATGAAAATAGTGTTTTTTTTTACCAAAGATAGAAATTTTCATTTATAATCAAAGGATTACAAAAGGGTCCAACTTGGGCAACAAAAATAACATCAATGGGATATCTCAATTCTTCTAGTGACAATTCATGGAAGCTAACTACAACTTCTAAATGAGAAACAGAAAAATATTTGCATTTAGTCGAAGAAATTCTTCAGAAAGATTCTTGGCATTATTGGCAATCTCTTGAGGAGAAAAGTTTTTGTCTTCAAAAATCTGTGTTCCTTGCCAACCATATCCTCCAAATTGTTGTGTTTTCAATTCTTTGATTAAGTCCAACCACCATTCCCAGAAAGGCTTATTTTGAAGGAGCCTCTCTTGTTTGAAGAAATCAGCTTCGTACACACTTGAATCGATTGAGAACATGAAACAAAACAATGATAGATAGACTCCTCCAATGAATTACATCTTGGGCATGCATCATCAACACTAGGGATTCTGCTCTTCAATTTTTGTGTTACTAGAACACCATCATGTGTTAATTTCCAAATAAGAACTTTAATCTTTGTTGGACATTTGCTAGACCATATTGAATTCCAAAGCTCCTTATTTGAAAATTTCTGATGCAACTTATCTGAGGGCAGGTGATAAAAATTAAACGCCACTAATATGAGGATAATGTGTTATTTATCCTTTTTTTGTATATTTTATATTTAATTAATATTTACAAGCCTTTAATATATTTTGAATAAAAACTATAAAATATAGATACATAAAATACTGAAAATTGATTCGACCTTGATAGTTACATATGCACCCTTATTATTACTTTTTCATTTATAAAACAAAAATTTAATTGAATGGTCAAAATTACCCCATTCTTCCTCCCATCTCTCCTCCACTCAAACCCGGAACCACCACCACCACCACCGCCACTGTCACCTGCACTTTCAGTCTTCCACCATTAGAACCAGCGAGTTTGAAAGCAAACCCACAACCCTCTTCTCCTATTTTTCCATCACAAACCCCTCCCGTCCCACTCGCTCAACGTCTTGCTGCTCTTTGAGAAGTCCAAAGCCACACCTGTTTTCCTATCTTTTGCCGTCACTTCTTTCAAGTTTAGAAGTGAACTTGTTGGAGAAACATAGTTGAACAACGAACATGTCTTAAAAGATGACCAGAACTGTGTTTATTAAAATAAATGTTGAACCTGAAACAAGGTATGTATAATGTCTTGTGTGTCGGGCTAGTGATAAATAACGCAATTGACGGCGGAGGTGACAGTGGCGACGGCAATGGCGGTGGCGGTGGTTTGGAGTTTGAGATGTTTGAGCGGAGGAAAAGTGGGGGTAATTTCGACCATTTAATTAAATTTTTTATAATTGTAAATGAAAAAATAATAACATTCGCGTAATTAGTATAATTTTAAAATAATTAAAGGATGTGTGTAATATTTTAAAATTTAAAAAGGAATAACTATAATTATTGATTGCCAAAGAGGTCAATAAAGGTCCCTCTTTTTTTTTGGGTATAGAGTGAGCTTGCCCTCTGCGTAATGTGCATCTTAATTGTCATTTAACATGTGTGCAGGTAATAGCACTCTATGTTACAGGCTCACTTGAGGTTGTTTTCGGACCAGAACACAAGAAAGAAAGTACTCGGTATTTGTATAACCATCAGGTACATTTTTTATTCACCAAATTGAACTGCCACGGGTAATGCACTAATGGCTAAACGGCTCCGCTAGCTGGCCTTGAAGGGTTAAAATGAAACAAATGTTTACACAAGATTTTGATGGTTATAGTTGTTATTAATTAATATTAGGTTTAGTCCTTATAATTTTGTTTTTTAAGGTTTAATCCTTATTATTATTATAGTGTCGCTAATTTAGTTTTAGTCTCAATAGCCAAGTATCGATCCTTATATTTTTTACCGTTTCAGGATCTATTTAGTCCTTATGATTACTATTTTCATAAAAGTTCAGTCACTGTAATTTAATTTATTTTGCAGTGGGGTATTGAAAGATCAAAACTCAAATGATTGGACATGCTGAGAATTCATACAAAATAATAAATATTATGAGGATTGAAACAAAAGTTTGGTCCAACTACATACTGGAACCAAAATGATCATGAATATGCGTATTTGTCTACTTTATCTTTTGGATTTTAATTTCTATCACTTGCAATGTAAAATTTTTTACACTAATATCAAATCATGTATTATTATATCAGTAAAGGTATCAAGTCTCACACTCACTATTTATACAAATGAGATGATTTAATTAGATGACAGGGTAAATTTTCTTTTATACTATTAGTGTATAGAAATTATATTCTATCTTCTGATGATCATTAAATAAAGAAATTAAACTTCAATTTTTATCTGTGCTCACAGAGCCACGATTGCTTTTTGTTGGGCATGTTCCCTAGCAGAATTTGTAAACTGAAACTAAGGGTGTATTTGTCTTAGTTTTTAAAAAAGTGATTAAGAAATCTAAATTTTATATATAACTTAAAAAAATTAAAAATTGATTTTTTTAAAGTTACTTCTTTTAACTTATTAAATAAATTTAAAACTAATTATTTTAAAATTCTAATTATTTTTAAAAAGTTAGCCATATATACAAAAAGTGATTTTGAAAAGAGAGGGAAAAAACACTCATCCAAATGCAGAGTAAATGTTGATGGGAAGGGCGACGAAGAAGGCTACTTTGGTGGTCTTCTTTGTGAGCTTGTGATGTAGGGATGTTCAAGACTTGACCAAGCCCAGAAACTTATTGGGTTGCGTCAAGCGGGATTAACGGAAAAAAGAGTTGTTAAAATTGGAGTCGCCACCAAGTTTATTTAAATTGGGAAAACATGGAAAAACCCATTTTATTTTTAAAGAAAATGTCTTTTAACAGGATTCGAGTTCGGAGTCGGTTGTGCATAGAAAATGGTAGGGATCTAATCGGACGCACCCCATACACCGTCCTTAACGGTACCTTAATTGATTTGTGCAAATTATTAATAACCTTTCAAAATATTCATTTTTATATTTTTTATTTACAACAAAATTTAAAAAAAAAAAAAGAAAATGAGGAACACCAAGTTGTCACAACTCAGTGTTCAAAATACTGTGTTAACAAACGTACGGTTAAATTAACATTTTTATTCAAAATACAACATTTCACAAATAAGTAACAAATTTAAATTAAATATATGAAAATGAAAATCTCTTATGAATTATAAATATTTACAAATAAGATAAAAAATTTATTTTGATATTTTTTATGAAAGTAAAATAAAATATAAAAGAGAACATACTTTTAAAGAAAATTTGGAACATCAAGCTGTCACAACTTCAGATGTCCAGAATAACGAATTAACAAGCCATCATGGCTAAATTAACATATGAAATAAAAAATTTCTCAAATAAATGATCATTTAAATTAAATAAAATATCTCATAAAAAAATTTACAAATGAGACAAAAAATTACGAAAATTTAATTTTGACTTGACAGGATTCAGAATTCTACTACGTATCCTAGGATGCAATGGGGAACTCAAAGTCACGTAGTTCTGTAGAAAATAATTATTGATTGATTGATTTTATTTATAAAGAACAGATTTTATATTAAGAAGTATGATATCCATTTTGCACAGAATTCAAATTAGCATTAAGCTACTCAATGAACTCTTATGATTCGAATAACAATAAAGGTAACATTTGCTACTCAGCCATCGTTATTGATCATTGCACGGATTAAACATTTTCTTAAAAATTCCTTTTTATTGTTTATTGGAAAGAAAACCATTTTTTATTTATTTTAAAGAACACTAATTTCAATCATGGACTAACAAAATTAATTCAAAGACAAACTGTTAACTCAGTGAAAACATAAAATGATTAAAAATTTAAAGCAAATCAAAGACCCAAATTACTTTTTTTTTATTTTTTTTATTTTTTATTAAAAGGTTTTAACACAAAATTCATAAAGTATTTAGAAATAATTAGATCATTTCCTAAACCAATTTATTTGAGCCCCACTCAAATAATTAAAAATAATTGCTAAGAAAAACATCTCACAATCTCTTTGTTTTAGTAAATTAAAATAATCAAGTATTTATTTTGAACTAAACTAAATAAAGCTTTTTTGTTTTTAGTTCAAAATAACCCAAAATAACTCAAACTCCAATCAAACAAACTCCAACTAAAAATAAGATAAACAATAATCATACAAATAAATCCAAACAAACAAATCTCATTTCTAATCCAATAAAATAAAAACAAATCTAACCAAAATAATAATAATAAACGAAACACTGTCTCACCACCATCACATACACAATCACACATACACTAACACAACACTTTTCTCTCTTTTACACATGCACACACGCACCCTCACTAACACAACACTCTCTCACACGTTCTCACCCACTCATACTCATGCTTACACATTTCACATACACAATCAAACACTCATGTGAGGAAATAAAGAAACGAGAGAGAATGAGAGAAAGAGTTAGAGAAATAAATAGAGAGAGAGCAAGAGAGATAAAGAGAAGATGAGATAGAAATATAGAGTGAGAGGGAACAAGGAAGAAGATCGCGGCCAAAAAGGATGGAAACGAGTCGGCGATGATGAGTTAGAAGATCAGTCCACCACACAGAGCAAAGGGCCGCGCGGTGAGGCATTGGCGGAGCGATCTCGACGCTCGAAGAGGATGAGACTCGCGAGCGTTTGGCGAGGTCGAGAAAAGAGTTGTAGCGGTGAGCCGATCCACGCTCGAGCCTCTGGCCGCGTCGCAAAGGGAGGCAAGGCTCTCGGTGATGATGTTTGGTTCGGAGCTATGAAGGGCGGATCTGAAAGGGATGTTGGTGGGTTGCGCGTCGCGGTGATGCCCGTTCAGGTGAGGGTGGCCTAGAGGGTGAGATGCAGCGGTTGCGTGGAAGGTGACCACGGAGGAGGAGGTCGTGGTGATGGAGATCTCAGGGGCGAAAAAGTTGCGAGGCGAGCGGAAGAGCTGTGTGGCGAGTGGAAGAGCTGCGATGGAATGGAAGAATAGATGATGGTACCTGGCGCGAGGCCGTAGCGGTGTTGGGAAGTGTGGTGGCGGAGGAAAGGAAGTGTGGCAGCTTGGGTTGAAGGTGGTGGCGGAGGAAAGGAAGTGTGGCGGTTTTGGCGAGGATGATGGTGGTGGTGAGTAGTTCATGGTTTTGTGGGTGTCTATGGGTTTAAGTGGTGATGATGATATGTGAAGGAAGAGGAGGATGGCCGGTGATCTAAAGGGTGATGGAGGGTGGCCACGGATGTGGCTATGGTGATGATGATGTGAGGATGATGATGATGCGAGGCCGCGGCTGGCGAGGTAAGGAGCACCGCGGAGCCTCCTCCTCTTTTCCCTTTTTTTATATTCTTATGATGATGAACTGTTGTTATCACCTTATTCTTTTCTTCTTGTCGCTGGATTGTAATGTTGTTTCCCCTTTCTCTGGTTCACTATTTTTTTGTTTTGAAATTTTTCTTGCTAATGTGATAATGGTGATGGTTGTGAAATGGGATTGGGTTTCAGAATGATGGTGGAGGATGGTTTAGAGTTGTAGCTTGGTGGTGATATGGAAGTCCTTAAAGAAGGTGATCGTGGTATGAAAATGATGATGATGCTGTGATGGTGTGGGATCTGAGGAAGGAGGTGATGATATGTGGTCCGAGAGTGATTGAGGGTCGTTGTTGAGTTTATGGAGTCCTCCCTCTTTCAAGCTCCTTTTCCTCTTGTAGTGGTTCCGCCTTCCACCGAAAGAAAATTGTCATTATGCAATTAGTGGAATGAAACACCATCATGGTGCCACCACTTTTGTTACTTTTCATTATGCTTCCCCATCATCCCCTCGTGTTTGCATAGTTTGACAAGAATAGATAGGAGCCCATGACAACCATTGCTTCTCTGTCATTTTTTTTAATGCACATAGACTAAAATATAAGATAACAGAAAAAAGAACCTAAAAATCATGGTCTAACTGAATTTAAATTAAACACAATAAAATTACCAACATGGGTCAATAAATGGGCTGAACTTTGAAAATATGCCAATTTTTGGTTTTTTTTGTTTAGGGACAAAATCAGGTGTTCACAAGTTGGGTTCGGGTCATTAAAATTGACCAAATATACTTTTCGGGTAGAGTTCAAGTCATGCTTCCGTTAGGCCAAACCCGAAGTCAAAAATTCTTTTATAGTTATATATATTTTTATAATAATTAGTGATAAATTATAAGATTTTGTACTTCAATTAATACATTTTAGGCAACTTGATATTATTTTTAGTCACTTGATTTGTTTTGAAATATATATCTTAAAATATCTCTTGAATTTTGTTTCTTACTTGTAATATTTTATAACTATACTATGTACAATGTCAAAATCTTAATAGGTGGTTTAAAAGCTAGGTTGGTCCGGTCATTTATTAGGTCATCGTCAATCAAATTTGGGTTTCAAACAATGACCCGTTTGAAATTCTGCAGGTTTAGATTTGGTCCAACTCGACCCAACCCATCTTTTGTACACCTACTACCATGAATAACCATGACTTCAGAGTTTCGGAGGGCAACTTTATAGCTGAATATACGCAGTACACAATCTATTAGGGGTGACAAAATGGGTTGAAGCTACCAGGTTGACTCGCCAACCTACCATTTTTTGATTGGGTGGGTTGGCATTTCAAACTCAAATAACTATGATGAGTCAGCTCGCCGCCCTATTTGCCACCCCCACAATCCGCGAGTGATTTGTTCATTGTACAAGCTACATTGATTAGGACGGGATAATTTCCTAACTTATTAATTCACAAACTTTTTGACCTATGAGTTAACTGCGCTAAATTTGCGGGTTAATAGGGGAGTGGTTATTGTCACTCCTATATGAATATTGTCACTTCTATTTACATTAATTATTATTTAGTTTCACTAAATTATCCTTTTTCTATTTTAACCAAAGATGACCTAACATAGATAATTCATAATCCTATCAAAAGTTATTATTTTAAATTTAATTAAAAATTAGTTTAGCAGCATAAAAATATTTATTATTTATCTTATTTTTAATTTTCACGGAATTACTAGATGTTATAAGTATTAATAATTTATTTATTTAATATAATGATTTAATTCAAATATTAATTTGTTTTAAATTTTTTATACCAAAATATCTAAATAATATAATGTTGAATATTTTAAATAAAATAATAAATAAAAATAAATGATAAAAAAGTCATGATAATAACTTACGGTATACAAGTACACACGTTTTTTGTAATATCTAGCATTTATATATATAACAAACTAGTAAATTAACTAAATGATACCATAGTTTATTACTATTGGCTATTAATTTTTATTATAGTTTTTATTTCTTCATATTATAAAAAATTGACCTAATTTTATACATTAAATTAATTACTTATTCACGTAAAAAAAATTCAAAAGGGTTAATTGTTTTCGACACTCGAATAATATAAAGGCTATATCATTTATTTCCTATTAGATAACATATGATTTACATATTTTAAAATAAATTTCACAACAAAATTTAATATAATTTATATGTGCCTTTAAGCCATTAAAAGTAAGTGATTGTAAAAAAAAATCTAATATAATATATTTATTTAATACTTTTAAAATTATATAAACACCAATGTAAAAATTAAATAATAGCATGTGTATTGTATAGTTTGATTTAGTATTTATCTTTATTATTACTCATTATTATTTATAAAAAAAATTGCTAAAACAAATGTAACAATATATTACAAAAATATTTTAAAAGTTGATAATATTGAGTTTTATTAAAATTAGAAGTAACAATAAACAATATTTTAACTACACAAAAGAATAAAAAGGCATTATAGGCAAATTAAATAAAAATTGAATGAATGAGAGTGGCGATAGATAAATGGGAATGGCAATAGCCGGTCCCTTAATGGAGAGCTAATGTCCTTTGACATAACAAAAGAAATATTGAATTTGATAAGACAAAAATGTCACAATGCAAGTTGTGATTATAGATTAGTATTAAGAACTTTTTTTTTTTGGCAATGTGGGTTCAAAACATGATTCATATATGGGAAGATTTAATTGGATGATTGTTTAAAAAAAATCTTACACAATTAATGCATTAGAATTAAATTTATATATTATAGCATAAGGTTTTTCAATTGATAATATTATAGAAATATTTTTTATTAGCTAATATTCTTAATTGGATTTGGCTCCTCAAATTAAATTGAAAAAAAATTGTAAAGTGAAAAGTGAGATATTAATCATACTTATATTATTTAGTGGGACCTACATACAATGAAAGTATTTGATCCAAGATTGATAAGTCTCTCACTTTCTCACTTTACAAATCTCTTCACTTTAGAAGCCGAATCCTTCTTAATAAACCATCACACTAAGGGTATGTTTGATTAAAGAGTAAAAATATGGTGTAAATTTTACCAAAAAATATGTGGTGTAAATTTTTATGAATAAGCTCCATATGTAATTTTACACATAGGGTTCATTCATTAAAATCTATAACATATTTTTGCCCCCTAACCAAATATACCCTAAATTGAAATCTTTAAGGATATGTTTAGTTGTGGGGTAAAAATTAAGGGATAAATTTCATGAATAAAATATGTGTAAAATGACTCATAAAACTCATCTATTGAAAATTTTCCTTCAATTTTGCTCCCACACCAAACAAACTAAGAGTTTAATTTTTATACACTGACAATATAAAATAGCTTTACACTTTAACGAATTACACTGAAATGACAAATTCTAACTAGTCATTCTGATAGTGGGTACTTATTTTTTATGATTTATTATCTTGTTAAATTTATTATCTCGTTAAAATTCTATTGATTGACAATTTAAAATTATTTTACATTTAATTGTCAGAGTCAGTATATAGACATTAAATTCATTTTTTAATTAACAAGTTTCTAAGGTGACACCATTAATTAATTGAAGTTGCCACTCTTAACAACATTTTCCTTGCTAACGGACACAATAACAAGGAGGGGATCAATTATAAATTAGTTAGGCAAATGTTATTTCAATACTTAAAAGTGGTTGTCTAATTAGGACATTCACTCCATCATCATTAATGTAATGGAGGCTCCCACCTTTTCTACCAATCCATCATATTCAATAATTATCAAGTGGATGTCCGATTGAACACTATTTTAGATATTGAAATATCAATGATCAAACAGTTATACATGATTTGACCAATTATGGGCTGACACTTTCTCACGAGACAGAACGAAGATGGTGGTTGGGGATTACATATAGAGGGTCACAGCACAATGTTTGGATCGGCATTGAGCTATATCGTCTTGAGGTTACTTGGAGAAGAACCTGAAGATGGCGAGGACGGGGCAATGGCCAAAGGAAGAAAATGGATCCTTGATCGTGGTGGTTTACTAGCTATTCCATCGTGGGGAAGTTCTTTGCCTCGGTAAACGCATAATTGCTATTTTTCTAGAAAATTATGCTGACCATTACGTTTAGTGCGATTACATCAAGAACTATTTTATTTTGTAAAATTATTATTGATCTTTTTTTAGAATCATTAAAATTATCTTAATATCTCTTATAAATATTAATTTGTTAATTTAAGTGAAAAAATGTGACAGATACGTAATTATTAATAACAAAAAATAGTATTTAACAAAATTTAATATATCAATTGGATAAAATACTTTTTTTTATCACATTGAGATAAAACTTATAATTATAACTTATGATAAAATAGAGGTATCTTAGTAATATATATATATATATAATATTGTCAAAATATTATAATATTTTCACTAACAATCATGTACATGGTTGTAGAGTATAAAATAATTTGTCTCTACCTATAAACTTAAGCTTTTAGAAGAGATGATTTCATGACATGGTATCAAAGTTTCTTTAACCAAATGGTTTGGAATTTGAACCCTATTATGATAAAATTGTTCACTTTTCAAGCAAGTTGAAAAAAGTCATTCATATGGTGGAGTGTGTTAAAGTATAAAATCATTCATTTGCTTCTACCCATAAGCTTAGGCTTTTGGGAGAGATGGTTTTATGACAAGTCACATGTTATCCTTTTGTCACTAAAATTAATGAATTAATATATGTTTGGGAGATCAGTATAATTTTATAAAATAGATGTGTGCCGAGCATAATTACACTAAATCTTAAAAAAAAAAACTACTATAATTTACTTTTTTTATTTTGCGGTTATATTTGAGTCACTTCATCTTTTAGTTGTCTATTGCATCTAGACACGTATATCACAATGTAAGCATGTGAATATTATGCAACATACTTGATTTGGTGAAGGTACTTGGGGTTTATGAGTGGTCAGGCTGCAATCCATTTCCGCCAGAGTTATGGCTTCTACCCAGATTCTTCCCTGTTCATCCTGGTTTGTCTTAAAGAGTCATAAGGTTCCTTAATTTCTTTGTGCAACCAGTTGCATGTTGTGTCTTTTTATCTAAGTCATTTGACAAGTGATATTATATGCTAGGGAACCTCATGATGTACTGTCGCATGGTTTACATGCCCATGTCATAAATATATGGAAAGAAGTCCGTGGGCCCTATTACTGGCTTAATCAGATCCCTAAGAGAAGAATTGTACAATGAGCCTTATGATCAAATCAATTGGAATGAAGCCCGAAAAAATGTTGCTAAGGTCTATGAAATCTCTATTTTTTTTTAAAAAAAATGAATTTTATCTTAATGCTTATGTTATTGTTTTGATTTGTGTTATGCCTAATGCCAAACACAAGTTTTAATTTCATATATCTATCCTATGAAATTCCCTTTGGACAAATTTAAATATTTTGAATATTGTATATATGAAACTCAAATGGCATGCAATGACAGGAGGATCTATACTATCCACATCCTCTGATCCAAGATATGGCATGGGGATTTTTTTATCATGTGGGAGAGCGTATTTTAAAGTGCTGGCCTTTTGCCATGCTTAGGCAGAAGGCACTAGAAACCACAGTTAATCATATACGATACGAGGATGAGAATAGTAAATACCTTGGCATCAGAGTTGTAAATCAGGTATAATATAACAAGCATTACCACTCGATTATTGTATTTATTAATAGTTTTATCCATAAACATATTTAGTTATTACTTAATGCAAATGGAAAGTGTTGTGTTTACTTGCATACTGGGTTGAAAACCTCAACTCAAAGGCATACCAGCTTAATTTAGCTCGAATTCCTGATTACTTTTGGCTTGCTGAAACGGCTTGAAATTTATGATTAGCATAACATTTTTTCTATTTCATTTTAATTTTTTAAAAATATGCTAACAACGCATTATTATTTTTTTTGTTTATAAGCAGTATCAAATTAATTCTTCAATATTGATTAGGAGAATAATTTTTTGTCCACCAAAAAACTAATTTGATGGCACTTAAGAATAATTTTTAGAACATGAACTAACATTGAGATACCACTTTGGTTTGAATGAAAATCGAGGTTTCAATAAATAAAGCCTCTTCTAGCTAAATAACGGATTATTTTGAGAGAAATGTTCTATAAATTCGGTCTACAATGCATTAAATTAACAAGTATACGTTCATCATTAACACACTAGTGAACATAACACTTAGTACTTAATTGAAATTGTCTTTCTTTTTTAAGTTTTATTGACTTAAATTCCGGAGTGTAGCAGTTTTATAGATGAATTTGTATCATTATTTTTTTGAAAAATGTTCCTCATTGCTATTGGCTGTTAATTATTTTCTCCCAGGGTCTTGGCAGTCAAACGTGGGATGCAACTTTTGCTATACAAGCTATACTTGCTTGTAATGTGAGTGAAGAGTATGGACCTACACTCAAGAAGCACACAACTTTGTGAAGGCTTCACAGGTACTAATAACTAACTACTTGCCACCTCATGCCTTCAATTTATACTCTATGCAACATCAATTACTATTGAAAGAGATATAATGCTATGTTTAAGGTTCATGAAAACCCATTGGGTGACTACATCGCAATGAATAGACACATTTCCAAAGGTGCGTGGACATTATCAATGCAAGATCAAGGTTTGCAGGTCTCTGATTGCACAGCAGAAGGACTAAAGGTTCACCATTATTCAATCAAACGTGCAGAGTTTATCTTGGTTCTTGAAAATAAATGCCACATCTAATAAATACTTCCTCTTTCCTCAATTAATTATTCATTTAGACAAACTGATAGATTAAAAAGTCGATATAACTGAATACATTAACTTTTTAATGTACTCCCAATTTGTCAACATCGACAGTTAATTGGGACGGAGGGGGTACATATTGGTGAACAACATCAACTTGGTCTTCCAGTGTCACTTGATGAATTCAAGGACCAATTAGAGAGCACTCGAAGGATAACATTGATAACATTAATTATGATTGATAAAAGGACGATCAATAAGATATAGAAGTATATATTCGAAGGAACAAAATTAATGTTTCACTTAAGAGCAAATACCCAAGTTCGTTTCTAGCAAAAATTGTGCTAATGATCTATCAAGATAAAAAAAAAAAAAAACACATTTTGTTGTCCCTCACAGTTAAAAAACACATTTCACAATGCCATGATGGCTTTTAATGACACTTTGACATTTGCCATTAAATTTTATCAATAGTTTGCACTTCTATTATCAAAAATGCCAACTGATCTAGTTGGGGAAAAGATGGAAACAGAGAGATTCTATGATGCTGTTAATGTCATCCTTTCTCTACAAGTATGATTTTTTATTTTAAATCCTTTGTGCCATTACTCACTTACCTTTGTGTATATAATTAGATGCAACTCTTACATATCCCTTTTATCTATAGAGTAAGAGTGGTGGTTTCTCCGCTTGGGAGCCTAAAAGAGCATATAATTGGATAGAGGTAAGAAAACTTGGAGGCACCCTAACTTGTTGAACTCAAGATTAACAACATTGTCTTAATTGAGTGAGAAAACATATTTACTGCAGAAATTCAATCCAACTGAATTCCTTGAAGGTTGTTTCATTGAGATGGAGTAAGAATATTACTGTGCAAACATGTTGATGTATTATATTGTTCTATTCTTTGCCACTTATTGGGTTTGTGTTGTGAAATAGTTATGTAGAATGTACATCATCAGCAATCCAGGCCTTGGCTCTATTTAGAAAGCTATACCCAATGCACAGAAGAAAGGAAGTAGATCACAGTATTTCCAAAATAATCCATTTCATTGAAAACACACAAAACCCTGATGGCTCCTGGTATTATATCATTTTTCCTTTTCTCTTCCACTGATAACTTTATGTTGTACATTATACCCTAATTTTATTTATAATTGTATGTTCTAGCTTTTGACCTTGTCTTTGTTACTCTATATTTAAGACACTCTAAATGACTAGCAAGTGCTATAAGTATGTTGTTTTGTAGTAGTCTACATAATTTTATTGAATTTTTTAAATTGTCCTTATAATTTAAAAATTTGTAACTAATTTTTTATAATTTTGTTATTTTTCAAACAAATCCCTACTTATAACTGTTTTTCCCCTAAAGTTATAGGACCTATTTAAAAACTCATAATATATACATATTCAACGAACAATGGAATTGAATAAGTTCTTATAGTTTATCTAAATTTTAAAAAAGATATTTTTATTTGCATGTCTTTTCAATAAACAAAGCTAGTTTGTACACCCAAAAGAAAATTAAAAAAGACAAAGTTCATAATTTACAATTGATGATAAGCACTTATACAGGTACGGTTGTTGGGGGATTTGCTTTACTTATGCCACATGGTTCGCTGTAGAGGGACTAAAGCTTGTGGAAAGAACTATCATAACAGTGCTTCCTTACGCAAGGCATGTGAATTTTTGTTGTTAAAGCAATTGCCTAATGGTGGGTGGGGAGAAAGTTACTTGTCAAGCCAAAACAAGGCATATGGCATTTATTTTTCTTTGAATAGTGGACAAAACTAAGATAAGGAAATGGATTAAAGAATTCCCATACTTCAAATTTGTATTCACATCACATGTTTTCCTTCTCAAATCGGTGTATACAAATCTAGAAGGTAATTGTGCAAACTTAGTTCAAACTTCATGGGCTTTGTTGTCCCTCATTAAGGCAAGGCAAGTTAGTAAACAAAGATTTTGAACTATGATAGTTTAGTAAATTTAAAGCTCTTAAGGCCCTGCAAATAGCAATGGTTGAATATCTAATGGAAGGCATATTGTCACTTTGTTAGTGTGGAATATAAGAAGGAAAGTAGTTGTTGCTAAATATATTAAAACTATAAATTAACATTCTAAATTTTTTACATGGTTGTTGCTGAATAAAATGATGAAAATAACAAAATATATCCAACAAATAGAGATATCCATAACATGAATGATAATACGAGTTAAGTATGAGATATTTCTATATTAAAATAAAAGAAAAAAAATCTCTTAATAAATGTAAGATATGTTATAGTGCTAATTACTAATGTTTTGCTGAAAAATAGGCTAAGATAGATCCTACACCCATACACCATGGAATAAAGTTACTAATCAATTCACAAATGGAAGATGGAGACTTCCCACAACAGGTAATTCATCCTATCTGAGTTAGTTAGCAGTTAGCAATCATATGTATGTTTCTCTCGTCAAGAGATATTTATTCATTGCCAAAAGAACTACAGGAAATCACTAGAGCGTATTTTAAAAACTGTATCCTGAACTATGGGTTGTTTAGAAATAGCTTTCCCATATGGGCTCTGGGGGAGTATCATCATCGAGTTTTGAATGCATGAAGACCAAGTGCATCAACTCAACTTCGTGTCCTTTAACTTATTAAGTCTTTGGTTGTACCTGTTTGTAACCTTGCTACCATGTGTAATGTGGTTTCATGAATTATATATATTGCTTGTTTGCAACAAGTGAAATATGTTTCATGTGTTATTGGAGATATTACTGTGTTTGCTAGTTAGTTAAAATTATAATATTGCTAACTCGCAGAATAGCATATAGCATAACAATTTCACACTAGCAATGGTTAGAGGCCATCATGATACAAGAAGCAAAATCCAACCTAATCAAGAAATGAACGGATCCAATTAATCGAACTTTTAACTGCAGGCCACTCATAAAAGTTATATCATTAAACGTTTAAAAAAAAAAAAAGCCAATCTTTCCTGAAGGTTTTCTGACTTTAGCATGAATGAGTTGTAATTTATGACCTAATAATGCCAGATCTACAATAAGCATAAAAAATGTACAACAATTACTACGAAACATTACAATCAATATCTTGACATCGATAGCCAAAGATGAAATACACAGCACAAAGAAAATACAATCTTTGTACACTGCTACAAAACAACAAAAGAAAACTACAGAAATAGTTTTAATTTCAGAATCACTAGCAATGAATTATTGACTAGACCCAACGTTCACTCACTAGCAAACTACATACAACGATAACCGACTTTTCAATTTCAACCAGAACAGAAAATGGCAAGATGGATGATATAATTTTTCCTTTCAAATACACAAATATTATGAACTTTCATTAATATCACCCCATATATGATGTAATTGCATTGCTAATTCAGTAGCACACCTTCTTTCTGCATGACTGAAATTATGCAGGCTCCCTGCCTCCTGAACTGCAGATAAAAGCTGCTCCTTGACTTCAATAGAGAGAGCAATGCAATTTGGTCCGTGGACAGTACTCATTTCAACAACCTAAAATAAAAAAGACTAACATAAAGGATCAGAAATATTTCCCAAGGTTATCAATTACAACTTAGTAGATAATATTTAAATAAACTCATGAAGACAAACGTGCCAGATTTATTGGTGAGTGAGAATTCCTTAACATAGCTACATAGAATTTCTGTGGAGGTTTGTTTCTATTTATAAAGCTTGGTAATAAGGGGAAGAGTCACTGGTTAGACCATATTTCTGGCAATAAAAGAAACATTCAAGACAGAACAAAATGGCACAAAGACGGAAGACCAGCCAATTTGCCGGTTAGTTCAGCTGGATTGAACAAAAAAGCAGTATGCGAAAAGGAATGAAAATTTCAAAATGATAATCAATAAACCGCTGTACTACGATTTGTAAGTGTACTTGCCTGCTGCAGCCAAGGGATGATCATATTAAAAAATCTTGCTTCAAGAATATACGATGCTAAAGTACTAAGAAGAACATTGACAGTCTTCACTGATAAGCTTTCTATAACTGGACCAGTTTTATTCAGAAGCTCAACAAGAATAAGTTCATCACTGGAGCACAGAGCTTCCATGTATGCAGAGTTTAGATCCCCTTCACTCACGAATCGTTTCACACATTTCCAGTAGTTATTAACATTACTCTCAGAACAACCATTCCTGGCTTTGGATCTGGTAGCAGAGGAAAACATACCATCATTCTTTCTCACTTGATTAGAACTCATGCTGTGTGCATCATTCCCTGAACCATTCAAAATATCCTTCTCTGTAAAATTCCTGCCATTCTTTACCTTGTAACTTCTCCATGTATCAGAAGTGTCTCCAGCAAGATTCCTTGGTTGACTCCTTGAAAAGTTTTTTTCTCCCAACTTTCAGAATTTTTAACTGATGATAAGCCGGACTGCCTATTATTAATATCTACTGATGGCCTTGGAGTGCATGTGGAGAACCTGGGAGAAGCCACATTTTGCATCTGCCTTGCAAATTTGGAGTTTTCTGAATAAGAATGTCTTCCTCCTCGTACAGATTCTTGAGTTAATCTATCAATTGCATTCTCTAAGCCTACAATTCTTGATTGGATTGTTGAAAGGGCATCCATTATGCCAGTTGTAAACATCTGAAAAGGATTTGGAAGTGTACTGAGTAAAAGGTATACAATATATCATGTGATGAATAACTAAAAAAATTTAGATTCTATGTGTGCACGTGTGTGCCAAAAGTTACAGAATTCACATTTTTCTTTACTTCCTCATGATAAAGCACATGGATGCTTCACTTTGTTGATTTTGTTATCAGTAGGTGAGTGAGAGAATCATACAATAGTACTCAAGAAACAGAACAAGATATGTAAATGTGTACTCATGAAAAGAAAAGAGAGGATTGCCTGTAACTGATGCATCATGTTTGACTGTTTGATTTCAATATCTGAAATTTGATTCTGAATACAAATCATTTCATTTGCTATTTGCGCACAACATTCATGTGTAG
The DNA here is from genome assembly GCA_030441495.1 of Dalbergia oliveri. Lineage (NCBI taxonomy): Eukaryota > Viridiplantae > Streptophyta > Magnoliopsida > Fabales > Fabaceae > Dalbergia > Dalbergia oliveri. Next base: position 30,078,011 of record JAMLFY010000010.1, read on the forward strand.
TTTGGGGGTTTGACTCTGTGACTGTAGAACCAGAACTTCTAGGATGTTGTGTCTTTATGGAATTGCAACTTCCTTCTTCAACCAACTGTTGATTTCTTGCTATAGGCTTCTGAAATCCACTCTTTATAAAGCATTCATGAGAAGCAGTTAAAAACTTGGTCTCAAAGTTATCGGCAGTAAGATTAGAGACAGAAGAGCACTCCTGCTTGTCATCCATAGGCACATATTCATAACCAACATCCTGCATGCTTGTAACGTCAGCACTTATTGTTTCTAATGGCTTAGTGACAGAACTGCTCTCAGATTCTTCATTCTGGTTCTGGAATTCCATGATAGAATGGGTTCTAGACACTGCAATTTCAACATGCCAATCATCTGGTTTGAGATGGTGACGATTTCCAACATAATTTTGACCTGCTTTTCTTGCAGACAAAGGAACCCTTCCCATAGTCGATTTCATGTTAACCTTTTGGACCTTGACATCCCTCTGTCCGGATTCAGTAGTACTACTAAGATCAACTGAGTCACCTCTGCAGATATTCTCTGCAGAAAGCCCACATGGAACACAACACAAACAAGAGATTAAAAGCATGCCGGAAAAAAAAAAAAAAAGGATGGCAATCAAGAAGGCGCATCACAAATTCACAGTACCAGATGATATGATGTACTCAAGGTTAGCTAAGATGATTAACAAAACAATACTACTACCTGATAGAAAATTTCTATTAAAAGTGAAAGAAGACCTTTTAAGGAGGACCCTGCTTCAGAAGGCTCAGGAGTATTGGAGCCTGGAAGAATTCTCCAGTACTTCAGTGCTTGCAAAACAGCATCCCTGACTGGTTTCACCTATAAGCAATTAGGATTAAGCATGTGATAAATGCGCTTCATTTCATAAATGTATATAAATAATATAACAGATTGGCCAAACACCTTGTCAAATCTACATGACTCAAGAGAACAAATGCAAGAAGCCCTTAAACAAGCCAAGAAAGGAGCACCACTCAAACCGATCTCTCCTAATGCCACCGAAGCCGCCTTGCGTGTCGCCCAGTCACTGTCCTTCAAGGCCTCTTGGATACTACCAATAGCAGTGGACAGAACATTCTCCGATGGAGCGCCCCCACCCTGGAAAAAAAAAAAAGAAAAAGAAAAAGTGAAAACACAGCTATTCGCTCTCACCCAATCACTCTAACCAGAAAGCACCCATCACTTGCAGTTAAACTTTTGTTCTTTCACCAATTCCTCACACAATTTCTGAATTTCACAACTACAACTAAATTCCGCATCAGCAATCCATCATAACTGCTACCAACCACAATCAGTTAATTGAATACAAATTGTGCTATTGCCCAAGAGCAAGTTTGGCTATAATTTTGAGATATAATCATTTTTTTTAAATCTAATTTCTATATATTGATAGTATAAAATAATTTGACATTGTCACCCGATAAAATTTAACTGAAGTGAAAAGTCAGAGTAGATAACTATCCATTGTCCTAACAACTCACCATGATTAGCTGACTGTGTAAGTCAGAGTGTTAATGAATATGAATTAAACTCTTTTTTTTTTTTTTGTACATTCGATTATAAGATATTTTAAACTCAAAATGTGCTAATCCAAACACACACGGTATTATTTCAGAATAAATAAATAAATAAATCTGTCTCTCTAAACATTTCATTATAAGCTAGTTTTTCAATATAAAGTATAAACTAAGCTTATCCAAACGAAGACTAATCTTGGAAAAAAAAAAACCCACAAACCTGGATAATGCTCTTGTTCAACTCAACAAGTGCAGGTTTCGCCATAAAGTGTTGATTCTTAAGCAACTTGAGAGTCCTATTCAACATCTTATGCAGAAGCGAAACGGGAGGATCACGCGTGTTATCAACAATCCTAGCCAAACACAGCGCCGAGCCATTCTGCACGTGCTTGTTCTGCTCCCCTAGCGCCTCGAATATCGGCCTCACCAACACCACAAACGCCCTGTCGTTTACTCCCCCACCATGGCCACGGCCCTCGCCGTTCACCAGCTTCGCCGCCAGAACCCCAACCGTTTCGACGCACACGTCCCTCACCACAGAGTCACTGTCCCGCAACCGCTTCACGATGCTGGAAACCATCTTCGGAAGGTACGGAAGCACGAGGCTCCCGTGAAAGGCGGCCGTGGTGGCCATCAGGCGGACGCACTCCTTCCTTACGGCGGCCTTCTGGTCGGAGTCGGTGTCCAGGATGCATGACAGGAACGGCGGGACGGATTCCGCGGTTAGCGACTGAGCTGTCCTCTCGAGCTCCTCGATACCGATTTGTTGCGTGTCGCGGTCCGCGAGTTTGTTGAGTGCTGTAACTACCTTGTGCTTCAGTTCGAAAACCGCCTTGCCTTGCGCTTGTGCTTGTGATTTCTTCATCTTGACGACGGCTGAGGATTGAGATAAGATGCAGCTATGTCTGCATCTTAAGGTTTGAGTTAGAATTGCAATGGCAGGTTTTGGTTACGCTGAGATTTGAATATACTAAGGTTAATTATTAATTATTGCTGGTTTCAGTTTAACCTTTTGCGATTGAAATTTGAAAGGGAACAGGGGAGTGAGGGAATCTCGAAGCTAATTTTTACATTGGGTTGGGGAAAATGTGGCTGCACCAGGAGCATGGTGCACGGAAATAGAGACGAGTATTTTTTTTGGTTGGAGAGTCTGACTTCAATTTCTTTAAATTTCGCGCCCCGTGTACGAATTTGAATCTGGGGACGGGGAGCGCTTGTCGGCCCAGTTTGGGCTTTCGAAATGAAAACACGCGATGGCTATGATCGGCCCAACCCACTCGGCCCAATCACATTTTGATATGCTTATTTTAGATCATGTTGTACGGAAAGACATTCAAAAGAAGCCCAATGGGTGTGAAGAGAGGAACTTTCTTGGTCTTGGGTTTCATCAGGCAGTGATTATCTGCATTCGATCTCGTTAGTTGAACCATGGCGGTGCTGAGCCACGAAGGTGAAGGAGGCGTTTCACTGAGTCCACGATCTACAGCCACCGGAGCCTCCTGGATCGGTCTGCTTGCGGAGGATCTCCTCTGTGTGTGTGCGTGCGCTTGTCGCATTATGAATGTGTTTTTGATGAAATTGATTTGAAAAAACATAGGAAGCATTAGTACAAGATTTTAAAAGAAATGGTCATGAAATTTAAATTTTATATATACTTAAAAATTAAAAATTAATTATTTTTAAAAGCTACTGTTTTATCCTAAAAAAACTGAAACCAAAAAAATGATTTTCACCAAAAAAAAAAAAACATCCAAATGCCATTATAATCTTACTAGAGAAAGAGAAATTAAACAAGCAAAACTAACTTTTGATTTTTCCAATTTTTATTCTCACTTTTCAATTTCCAAATTTTATAAAAAAATATTAAAAATTCTAAAACTCCAAATTTCAGTTTTCATATTTAACAAAATTCTTGAAAACTAAAAAACTGAAAATGAAAATGAAACTAAAACAAGGGCCAAACAAGCTTAGTCATTAGGATTCAACTTGGCCATTAAAGTTGCTCCAAGGGTTAAGAGGCTTCTAATTTGTTCTCGCATTGTATTTAGAATTCTTTTGAAAAATATTTAGGGCTCAATTGAGAACCCAAATAAAGCTATCTCATTTTCACTTTTCCATTCTCACTTTTACCAAGCACGGCGTTACCCAAGCTTCGGGCACTTCTAGCCCGACAGCCAAAAATGCATTTGAAGACTAAAAACATATACACAACATTACATTTAAAAAAATGCAGGGCGCACACACGTAAATATCTTTTGCTGCCATTGATTTGTAAACTACTATTAACGGTTAAAACCAAGTAATTGTGCTCCTTTGTGCCAAAAAAGAGGCAAGGCACAAACACTCCTCAATATATATTTAGTTCCTCTACCGCAGGGAAGCAAGAGAGGCGCTTCCATAGTCATTAAACTCTCGAGTTAAGCAAGAGATCTGCTATCAGTAGTAATAGAGAAAAACAGGAATTCTCCACTAGTTTTGTTTATCCCACTACCGAACTCATTAGTCATAAAGAGAGAAGGAAGAGAACCAACAAAACGAGCGAGATTAATGCTCCTGCAACACACGAATTCTGTATTCTCCCAATGCCCAGATGGGGAATATATTTCTGTATGCAGCATAAGTGATCATGCAATTCCTGTTGAACACCCCCATGATTTCCTGAAGTGATAGAAATGCAAGAAGTGATTTCCTTTTTGGTATTTAGATTTTAGACGGTTTAGATGATGTTAGACAGGTAAAAGAGGGAACAAAAACAAAGCGAGATATCTGGTTTTGTCTTCAATACCTCTTGTGGGAAGTCACCGTTCTCCATTTGGCAATTCATCAAGTATGCAGCTGCGCGGTGCAATGGTGCTGGGTCTCGCTTAGCCTGTAATTATTTAGAAAGAAATGAGAACAAGAAAACAAGTACAATCTTGACATTTTATCTGCATCTCTTAACAAGCATTAGAAATATATTATCTTAAACCTTCAACAAAATTATATGGCAATATTAGTACAATGTATTATGAATTTACTCAACTTGGCTTCGGCTATTTATGCAATTTATGCATCAAAACAGTTAGGATATGTCTAAGCTATTTAATCAAAAAGCAGAAAGTTATTTTATTTAAAAACTGACAAAGTGATTTTAATATCATGCAATGAATGGAAAATGGGTTTTGTGCAATAATAAACTAATCAATACGATGGCAGCGTCACAGAAGTAGCAGAATTTGCTTTATACCTGTCCAGCATCGATGAGAGCCAGCATAGCCCATGCAGTGTTTACAACATGAGACCTGTTGCCTTCCAGATTTGAATACACCTGAATAAAGAGACATTGCTAATAAGATAACTCCAGAAATCTAGGCATGTAGATTGCTAAAAGTAATCGAGTATTCTCACTCAGTGTTACTTAAAAACAAAAATGCAATAGTAGATTTGCTGGAACCACCTGTATCAATTTCGTTTATCTTCTTGTCTAAAGATTTCCATTAATATTTTCCTAGCAAGTCTAATATACTTGATTCCATCTCTGTTGCGGCAAATTTATATTTTATCCAGAAAAATAACAATCCCTTAGTCTTTTTTAAAGAATTGTGAAACTCTGAATCCTGTGATTCTATTAATTTCTTAGTGTGGTTGGACAGCAGAGTGATAACCAATACCACAGGTATGAATGTCACTACTTGACAATTTTTCTTCACATCAAGCCCTTCATTAGATGCCACTCATGCCAAGTTAGCTGCCAATTAGGTGGACATTGACATCCAATGGCATTGGCTGTAGTGAATTAGTGCTGACTAGTAACTACCATAGGGAGTGTCCAAGCAAAGCAAGTTCAAACAGTGGACTCTCTTTAAGGGATTGATATTCTTGCTGTTATTAATGGTACAAACATGTTCGAATCTTGATTTGGACCTGGTCTTACTTTTGCAGGCCCTTCTTATGTGGTTTCTTAACAGTTTGGAACCACATAGTGACTGAAAATGAACTATTGATCAAAATATCCAACAGTCATGATTTATTAAGATTAAATTTTTTTTTATTTTAATATTTATAGAAAACAACTTTACAGTGGATTTACTCTTCTATCCTTCTCCTTTATCACTCTTCATTACTTGAAACCAACAGAGTCTGTCATCCACCGTCCACCAGCACCCTTCGCCACCTACTTTCACCTTTGTCTGCTGCCACTGACCCCGACATCAATAGTGTAGGGACTGGCCAGCGACAGAAGAACGGGGGAGGTCTGGAGGTGAGTTGAGATGGCAGCTGCAGCACCGGAGGAGTGGCAGCATTGTTGGGACAGTGGAGATGCATGCGGCGGTTAATGCCGTGTTTTCTAGGATGAGGGCTGGCGCGGTGATGCCGATGGAGACGATCAACGAGGGCGGAGATGAGCAGCCCTGGTGGAGGCGAGCAGTGGCGGTGGTGGTCTCTGCTGGAGCAGATATGCGCAGATAACAGCTCAGGGCTGGCTAAGGTGTAGTAAGTTGTAATATTAGCACATATTCAACTGGAATTTTGGTCCCCTGATGGGGTGATGGCTCATGATGATGAAGGCAAGGAGGGCAAATGGGCAATGCTAATGACAAATGCGATACGAATCCGCAGAAATGTGAAATGGCCTGTTTTCAAGGTTCCCCTTTGATTTTTCTACCAATTTTAGTGCATTCGAGTATGATGGGTTGAATTGAATTGTAGAGATCTTGCATGCCTTGTTAGACAACTAATTTGCCAGATATGACTATTGCTGGTCTGCATAGTGTGGCTGTGACTGGGGCAGTGAGGAGTTTGCCAATAGGTGAGTTGTGATGGGTTGAGGGGATGGAAGGACAAGGAAAAAAAAATAAAGGAAGGGTAAAAAAGACAACTTCATCATATTTTCTTAATTAAATAATGGCAGTCACCATGGTGGTGACAAAGAGTTTGGCAGTTGGCACCACCTAAGAAGCCTCCAACTTTTGCACATTCCCATTAGAAATCATAAAAGCATCTCATAGTATCCTAATTATCTTAAAAGATTAAAATATATCTTAAGTGATCTCTTAGGATTAGTTTTCATATTTTTTTTATTTCTATTTTTTCCCTTATTTCATAGGATTAGAAGCATAATATTATAAAAATAAGAATTAGTTCTTTGCCTTTTGTAACACGTCACATCAAATCAATATCACTTTGATATTATTGTCTTATTCTTTCTTTACCTCCTTCCTTTCCAAAAACTCATAATTTCAACGGCTTCTTTACACTCCTATCCTTCAAATCATTGCAAACATGTTTATGCATGCACTACTCAGAAAAGACTCTCACAAGCAAGTGCTTATTAGTTATTAACTTATTATGGATTTTGCAGAAGAAAATAAATGACATTGACATCAGAAACAGCAAAGTGTACCTTGTTCTGACAAGACAGATAACTCTCTCCCCATCCACCAGAAGGAACCTGCTTGGAAAGCAGAAATTCACAAGCTTTGCGAATGCTTGAGCAATCATCGAAACTCTTTCCAGCAGCGACCAACCCTCTTACACCAAACCATGTGGCGTAAGTGAAGCAAACTCCCCATGAACCATACCTGTTAAGCAGGTTTGTGGGTAGAAGTCTACTAAATTGATGAAATTCCATTCATGCAGAAGTAGAAGCAGCCAAAAAAATGAGAATAGCAAACTTGAGATGCTTAAATACATAAATAAAAATATCTTAAACACTTTGCATGATCAATCGAAAAGCTTGGAAAAAGTCATTTCCCAAAAGGGAGAAGCAAACCATGAACCATCTGAAGCTTGTATTTTTTCCATATATGCAGCAGCTTTTTCAATACAGCGTTCTATTTCTAGTTGACGATGTCCCGTATATAATTTCCGAAATGATGCCAATGCTTGAAGAGCCGCTGAGGTACATTCCACATAACTATAGCACATAGAATAAGGAATATCAAAAGGATTTTAAGATTCAAATGGTGAGCCATGAGAATTGAAGTGGGATGCATTAAACGATATTGAGCAAGCATTGCTTACCAATAATCAATAACGATGTCACCAAAAGTTTCAGCAGGATTGATCATCTGACAAAATAGAGAGCATTACCAACATGTGTGTATCTAATCCAAAAAAAATTTCCCAATTTTCAGGATTAACTATTGTGCTGTAATGCTGAAACCTAAAGTATAGGCCAATAAAACCTCAAAAAGGTTTGTTCTTAAAACAGTGATTTCAAGATGTGGTGGCTTTGGCAGCATAAGTTCAAAATCATGTGCCTGACAAACTGACAGATGAATGGAAGATAAAAAAAAAAGGCAGTAGCTGTGTTCTAGTAGATTTTGTCATGCTCCATTATCATCAATGGTTTATTTCAAGTAGGCTATTTGCTTATTGCCAATTATTCATAGTTATAGATTTGCAGAGAAAAATGTGTGTTCCATCAGTCGTCCTCAGATATGAATTTATACTATGTACAACTTAAATACAAGAATAAATGTAAACTAGGATCTAGGCATTGAGCACACTAAACTAGGAGTTAACCTCCGAATATAAAAGTGCATATTAGCATGTGTTTGAAGCTAACAATGATAATGGTTTTATCATTATGTTTTTGGATAAAACATGATAAAGGTTTTATATACAAATAAGAACATCATAGCCAACTTTAAGAGCAGTTAAATGAATATCGATTATAGTAGAAGCATATTTATGAGCTACATAAGACATTTCACGACATATAAAAGAAGCTAATGGAGCATTGCCTCTACATTAATTTATTTTTGTTAAAAAAAAAAACAGAGTATGTATTCTGTTCTTCATATCGGAAGATAAAATGTGCCGCATGCCATCACGTGCTTCACATTTCAGAGAGGATATACTAAAAATTGATGAGAACAGACCAAATAGGGGAAAGAAAGCTACCTCCAACCAGCTGTAAGATCGCGTAAGCTCATATGTTGCAAAGCCACCATCTGTGTTCTGCAATGATGGGGGGGAATTATATAAGTACATCTATGGTCAATCCCATTGATTCTCCAAACAGATTCAATAGATTTTACAGGATAACTAGGAGCCCATCCACCACCGATTATTGTCAAACATACAGTATAACAAAAAAAATGATAGAAAAAGCAATTTATTAATGAGGAAGAAAAGGGCACATAGAGAGAGGATAAGGTATCTGAGAGAGAGAGAGAGAGAGAGAGAGAGAGAGAGAGAACATGTAGGTCCTACAAGATTGAGCCATGTAACACAAGGAAAAGGATAGGAGAGATGGTAAAATAAGATAAATCCTGAGAAATAAACTTCCAATGACTAGCATGAGTAGCTCTTCTCTCTAAACTTGAATGCAAACCATACTTGTGTTAGACACTGGTATCTTAAAGAAGGAATGAATGAAAAGAATATGTATAGATATAGAGTTCCTCGAAAATCACCAAGAACCCTAAAGAACGTGTACAAAATACTCTCTCTAGAGGCGGGTCATTCGTGGTCCTCTGCTAGTACTTGTGGATTCAAGGCTAAATGAAGAGGAACACCATTTGCTGCTCGAACCGCAGTAGGAAATGCTATTCAAACAGTCACGGATCAAGGCATGCAACGAGCAGAAGTCATGATAAAAGGTCCCGGTCTCGGAAGAGATGGCATTAAGAGCTATTCATAGAAGTGGCATACTATTAAATTTTATATGGGATGTAACCCCTATACCACATAATGGGTGTAGGCCCCCTAAAAAAGACGTGTGTAAAACGAAAAATAAACATAGAAGAGATTGGATTTCAAGAGAAATAAATAATTCAAGGATTTGAAAAAAAAAAAAGAAAAAGAAAATAGATTGCTATGGTTCGAGAGAAAGTAAGAGTATCTACTCAGACACTCCAGTGGAAGTGTGTTGAATCAAGAGTAGACAATAAGCGTCTTTATTATGGTTGCTTTATTCTGACTCCACTTATGAAAGGCTAAGCCGATACAATAGGCATTGCAATGAATTTTGTGGAGAAATAGAGGGAACATGTATCACAAGTGCAAAATCTAAGAAAACACCACATGAATATTCTACCATAGTAGGGATTCAAGAATTTGTACATGAAATTTTAATGAATTTGAAAGAAATAGTATTGAGAAGTAATTTGTATAAACTCGGACACGTCTATTTGTGTCAAGGGTCATGGATATGTAACTGCTCAAGACATCATTTTACCACCCTCAAAATACATGAGTAGCTCTTCTCTCTAAACTTGAATGCAAACCATACTTGTGTTAGACACTAGTATCTTAAAGAAAGAATGAATGAAAAGAATATGTATAGATATGGAGTTCCTGGAAAATCACCAAGAACCCTAAAGAACATGTACAAAATACTCTTTGTATTTTGAGGGATGTTAAATCCCTCAATCCCCAAAAAGTGACTGAATGAACATAGACATCTAACTAATTCCTATTTCCCTTCATTTATGGACACTAACTACCTACTAATGGGTTCCTAATAACTTGCCTCAAATAACTATTCCTAGAGGATGAGAATTGTAAAGGAAAGCAGAAAAGCTACTTAGCTGCCAAAGTTGATTCTTGGACACTAAATCACCAAGACCCAAACCCCTCCCCTCATAGGTTTATGTTGAAATATATCATATGTTGTCTTTATCATATATTTATGGTTTTTGTCTTTATCATCTATTATGATAGATATAGCATTTATTATGTTAGATATGGTTAGGTAATTCATTATTAGGTGGTTCTTGCAGTAAATTGTATCTTTCTCTTTAAGAAATAATACACAAGAATTACTTCACTTCTATAATTCCTATTCTCTCTTCAAGTTCCTTTCTCAAGTAGGTATTAGAGCTCCTGATAGAAGCCCTGATAACTCTTCCGCTGCATTCCAGCCTTCATTCCTGGTCATTTACAGCCTTAATTGCTGTAGCTATTTCTCCATTTTTTTTTCCTGGATTTTTTCCCTGTTTCTTGTTCCTCCCATCACTGTTCCAACCCAGCCACCTTTTGGGTCAGTTTCTGACCACCAACCACCCCGTCCAAACCGCCACCCATAGGTCGGCAACCCCGAAACCGACCACTAACCACCGCCGAACGCGCCCACGCATGAAGTCGCGTGTACACTCACCTCCAGCCGCGCCTTCCTTTTCCGACCTTCTAACAGGCTTGAACCACCCTATCACCATGGCAAACCTAAAACCTCTGCAACTATTACACCCACTTCTTTAAATCCTAATGACCTTCCTGTTTTGCACCCAACCTATCACTTGACAAAACTACTTGCAGTGGGCTCAAGTTATCCGGCATACTCTCAAAGTTCGTCAAAAATTGTCCCATATTGAGGGAAATCCTCCTGAGAACGATGACCCTACTTTTGAGGCTTGGGATAATGAGATTCTCTTATTATGACATGGCTATGGAACTCTATGATTCCTGAAATCAATCAGAATTGTATGTTTCTTACTTCCTCCCTGCAGTTTGGGAGGTACTTAGCAAGACTTTCTCCAAGAAGTAGGATATTGCTACTTGTTATGAGTTGAAGACGAAAAATCTCCACCAAGCAAGGAGTAATGTTAGTAAAATTACTATGGTGTTCTCACTGGTCCGTAGACTGGTTGGACCAATACCAAAACTTGCAAATGGAATGTAGCAAGGATACTTCTACTTTGGCAAACTTTGTTAAAAGGAACAAGATCTTTGAGTTTCTCTCCTTAAATCCAGAATATGATCTCATTTGAGTTAAATTCTGATAAAGGCGACTCCCATATATTCAAGGTGTTCTACATTGCGGGAGAGGAAAGTCGTAGGATAGTTATGCTTGATGACAAACCCGTAGCGGTTCGCTTTGGTCCTGGCAAAACAGCCAAGCAACACCACCTCCTTCCTTCTCAAGGCCTACCAGATGGTCGTTGGTGCCCCTATTGCAAGAAGTCTGGGCATACTAAAGAAACTTGCTTTAAATTTCACGGGAAAGACAAAGTTCTTAGCCGCACGGAGGATTTCACGGCCTGCCAAGTAGTCAAGCCTCTATGACTGCATCAAACAATGCCTCTTACTCCTCAAGTGGATGATGAAGTTCCTACCCTTAGTAAAGATGAGCTTACACACTTGCGGTCTCTCATAAGCTCTAATAGTAAGCCATCTAGCTCTTAATCTCTAACCTTGTTGGTAAGGTTCCTTGTTCCCAATCTTTTCATGTATCTAATACTAAATGTAAGGATTTATGGATCATTGACTCTGGTGTGACTAATCATATGACCTCTAAAACCCCTCATTTTTCTTCCTACCTTCCCATTTTGCAAAAAACACCACATCATTGTAGCTGATGGCTCCTAAACCTCGTCAGGATCTAGTAGCATTTCTCTTCATCCTTCCTTACACTTAAATAATGTCCTTCATGTTCCCCAACTCGCGATAACTTTATCTCTCATAAGCTTATCAAAGATCTTTGTGCTGTAACCTTTTTCCATTCACATTGTGTTGTTCAGGATCTTGCCCAGGGAGGACGATTGGAGTTGCTAAGGAACAAAGAGGTTATATTATCTCCTTAATGCACTAGCTGAAGGTGATAGTAGGAGACACAAGCCTCATGTTATCCTGCAATTCAAAATCTTAGGCATCACAAATTTGATTACACCATAGGCGTCTAGGACATCCTCCCTTTCAATTACTAAAGTCTATGTATTCGTTCTCTTTTCTTAAAGGAGTCAGTTGAGTCTTTTTCTTGTGAAGTTTGGTAAGCTAAACACCATGTGTGTCATTTCCATCTAATTTTAATAAAAGTGATGAACCTTTTGCACTTATTCATTCTACGTGGGTCCTACATCTATTCCTAATATCCTGGCACAAAGTGGTTTGTTTCTTTTATTGATGATTGCACACGTCACTTGGCTTTTTCTTATGAAGGATAAATCTGAAGTTTTTCAACTCTTTGTTCAGTTTTATCATATGATTAAAACACAATTTGGAAAATCCATTAAACGTTTACGTTTAGATAATGGAGGGAATATGTGAATCAACAATTTTGTAATTTTATGAAAGAACATGGCATTATTCATGAACTTACATGTGTTGATACTCCTCAACAAAATGGTGTGGCAGAGCGGAAGAATAGGCATTTGCTAGAGGTTACCGCACTCTTTCTTTTTCAAATGTCTGTCCCTAGCTCTTATTGGGGTGAAGCGGTGTTAACGCTGCCTACTGATTAATAGTGTGCATTCTCGGGTCCTGGTAATGTCAATTCCTGTCAATCTATGTTGTCACTTTCCCTCTATTTTCAATTATGCAAAGTTTACAACCTCGGGTTTTTGGATGTGTAGCCTTTGTCCATGTACATTGTCAACATCGTACTAAAGTTGATCCTCGGGCCATCAAATGTGTTTTCATAGGTTATGCTCCTAACAAGAAAGGATACAAATGTTTTCACCTATCCAAGTCGTCGTTTCTTTTTTACTTTGGTGTTACATTTTGTGAAACTAGTCGTTTTTTAGTCCTCTGCTTTAGGGGGAGTCTAGTAAAAGCTGAGACCTTAACCTTTTATCCTCAATCCTTTCTCCGTCTCCTATCATCACAAGAGTTAGCTCCCTGGTTCCCAAGAGTTAGTGTCTTCCACTACACCACCTGAGAAGCTTAGGAAGAAACCACTTTTAGTGTATGAAAAGAAAGAAACCCGATAATCGCAGCAACTTCAAGAGTCCGCACACTATGGTAAGCATGAAGAAACTAACTCTTCCAATATTTGTGAACCCAACCCAGATGACTTACCAATTGCCTTGAGGAAAGAAAAAAGGACTTCCACTAAACATCCTATTTCTTTTTGTCTCCCTAAACACCTTTCCTTGCAGGCATCAAAGTTTCATTAAGCTATTGATTCCATACAAATCCCAAACTAGATACAAGAGGCATAAAAGATGTGACTTGGGTTCAAGCCATGAATGAGGAAATGAGGTGTTAGGAGAATGGAACATGGGAGATTGTTGAGAAGCCAAAGATAAAAGGCAAGTGGGGTGTAGGTGGATATACATGTGAAGTATTGGTTAGATGGTGCGTAGATCGACACAAAACAAGACTAGTTGCAAAAGGATACACATAGACGTATGGAATCGACTATGAGTAGACGTTCACTCCTATAGCAAAAATGAATACATTCAAGTCCTGCTTTCTCATGCAAGCTTATTTTGGATGGGATTTGCATCAATTCGATGTAAAGAATGTATTCTTAAATGGAGACTCAGAATAAGAAGTTTATATGGAAATCTCCCAATATGATGTCACCAATTGAAGAAACAAGGTATGTAGGCTAAAAAAGGCTTTGTATGGGTTGAAACGTCCCCTCATGCATGGTTTGGAAGATTTGCAAAAACTATGGTGTTGCTTGGATACAAGCGAGTCAAGGGGATCATACTCCTTTCCTTAAACATATAGTTGGAGGAAAACTTACGATTCTCCTGGTATATGTGGACTACATCATTGTATAAGGTAATGATCCAGTTGAGAAGAAACTCTTGGAGGAGAAGTTAGCCTGAATTCGAAATGAAAAATCTAGGAAATTGAGATACTTCCTTGGAATGAGGGGGCATACTCTAAGCAAGGCATCTTTATCTCTCAAAGGAAATATATCCTAGATTTACTTAAAGACTGGAAAGCTTGGGAGCAAAGCTGCTAGTGTTCCATTGAACAAAACCATTCAAATGGGAAGTGAAGAGGAGAATTCCGGTGTTGAAAAGGCACAATACCAAAGATTGGTGGGAAAACTCATATACTTGACCCATCCTGACAAGACTTGGCTTATGTTGAGTGTGGTTAGCCGATTCATGCATGATCCTAAAGTGAGACACATGCAGCAGTAGAAAGAATATTACGGTATCTTAAGGCCACACCTGGTAAGGGATAGCTGTTCAAAAGTGGTGACAAGCTCTCCATAGAAGTCTGCACTTATCCTGATTATGCAGGCTCCATTAGTGACAGAAGATCAACATCAGGATATTGTATGCTTTTAGGAGGAAATTTGGTGACTTGGAGAAGCAAAAAGCAAAATGTTGTTGCAAGATCAAGTGCAGAGGCAGAATTTCATGCCATATCACAAGGAATTTGCAAGCTACTATGGTTGAAAATTATCTTGGATGACTTGAAGATAAAATATGAGGCTCCTATGAAGATGTTGGATGACAATAAATCAGCTATTAGCATCACTCATAACCCTTCGAACATGATAAGATGAAGCATATTGAAATTGACCGACATTTCATCAAGGAGAAGTTGGATAGTGGACTTATAGCCATGATACATGTTCCTTCCGAATTGCAGCTGGCAGATGTGTTGACTAAAGGCCTACCCAGAGCGGTTTAAGGAGCTTACACGCAGCTGAAATGAAGCGATATCCATTCACCAGCTTGAGGGGAAGTGTTGAAATATATCATATGTTGTCTTTATCATACATTTATGTTTTCTGTCTTTATCATTTATTATGATAGATATAGCATTTATTATATTAGATATGGTTAGTTAAGTTCATTTATTAGGTGGTTCTTGCAATAAATTGTACCTTTCTCTTTACAGAAATAATACACTAGAATTCTTCACTTTTATAATTCCTATTCTCTCTTCAAGTTCCTTTTTCTAGTACAAAAACATCCCAGCTCACAAGATGATCTCTTCCAATTCTCCCACTCCTGACCAAAGGAAGTCCCACATAATTTTTAGAATTCTTTGGGCAACATCCACCAAAATATGAAAGGGGAGAAACTATAAGAGTAATCTGACGACTTAAAGTGAAAAAAGCACCCTTACAACTATCCAAATGTTTGGAAATCTTGCTCACCATTGGATCCCAAGGGACATCCAAATAAGTCAAAGGCCATTGATTCACAACTAGAAAAAGTAGCAGAGGCTGTCAAAATTTGACTATCAACTTTTGAGCCCCACTAAACCACTTTTGGCCAAATTAGTCTTAAGCCCAAAAATGACCTCAGAATCTTCAAGAAAGTTGGGCACCAACAAAAGAATCAAATTGATAATCATCTGCAGTTGCAATCAATTAGTTTTGCTAATAAGAATTGGAATAAGACTTCAAAGATTATTGAAA